>LR738709.1:98322255-98546692 GCA_902687465.1 Secale cereale
CAAGTACCCTTTGCATTTTTTTCATTTCAGAAGAGATTTTCTGCTTACTGTACCGCACTAGTAAGTCCTAACAAGCCATACATTTGTTTTGAATGTATTACCTAATCCTGAAAGTAATATGACACGGCAGCAAAATGACCTGCCTTATAGCTTGATCCATCGGGATGCTTGATATCATCGGTACAAGCGTAGCAATGGTATATATCCCGAATCATGCGAGAGCTCCGAGCAACATCACGACATCCAGCTGTAGATAATTCATGAGATATCTAAGCAGTTTTCAATTAAGAAAACTAGAAGATCTAAAAATACTTACTGGTTTGTTTATTCTCATCAAGAAAATGGAAAGATGTGAGAGCCATTGCGTTAACTCGCCGTCCAACATGTTTGAGCTCAGCAAAAACAAGCACTTTAGGATCGTTCTTCTTTGGGCCATTCTTAGCATAAGCATAGAAGTTCACATGGGCATAATGCTGAATTTAGTAATGGGCTTTAGGCCCATAAGAGAATTTCAGAAAAATCTCCAAGGGCCCATGTAGGTGGTGGGATGACAAGGTGGGAAGTTTAGTCCCACCATGCTAGTGGAGAAGGAGTTGGACTCCTTTATAAGGGTCTCTCTTCTACATGCTATTGGAGAGTGAGAAGAGAAGGAGCCCTCGCGCACTCCTCCTCCGCCGCCCGCCTCGCCACGCCACGCCTCGTCACGACGCGCCGCGGGTTGCGGGAATGAGCCGAGCCGAGCTCATACCTACGCGCTTATTTTTGTCGGTCAGGAACGGAGAATACGTAACGGACACGACACGATCCGAGACGTCGGATCGTGGGACTGTTACCGACTCGGACGTGGGTTCGGCCCACGTCTCTCCGCCCAGCCGCCTATATAAGCAGCGTTAACGCAACCCTAGCCGCCACGAGAATCAGATCACATCTGCCTCACGCGCCTTTGTTCCTTTGCTGCTGCTGCCGCCGGCGACTCCATCCCGTTCGCCGCGTACACGGTCGACGGGAGAGCAGGCCTCCGAAACCCCGCCTCTCCGGTTCCTGTACGGGGAAGAGGGGCGATTAGGTTTTTGGGGAGCGATCACGCGACTGCTCGCCTCCGTCCGTCTGCTTTGTCTACGTCCGCGTCGTCCTCTTCATCGCCATGGCTTCACCAAGCGAAGCTGACCGTCTCGCCCGCGAGAAGGCCGAATCCGACAAGAAGGCGGCAGAGGATGCTGCCGCCGCCACCGCTGCTGCTGCTACGGCCAACTGGCCGATCGGAGGGTATGTCTCTCTCTTGTTTATGTTTGCACTAGCAGTACTGGTTATACGTGTAGATGTTTCTGCTATATGCGTAGTACTTGCTAGTATACTCCGTGATCAGTATGTCATGTACCCAGTCAATGCCATGTTAGTAATTATTTCCTGGATTAATCTACTCAGAAAATTGCCTATTTATTCAACAATCCAAAAACCTAATGTGTGTAGGAATTTTTCGAGTAATGGTTTTGCTGCTGCACTGAAACCGGATAAATTTACCGGTACTTATTTCAAGCGTTGGCAAACGAGAACCACCTTATGGCTCACTGCTATGAACGTGTTCTGGGTAGCAAGTGTCACTCCTACGGAAACTATCACTCCTGAACAGGAGAAGATGTTTAAGGAGGCCACTGTCCTATTCCTTGGAGCAGTCATTAGCGTGATCGGAGATAAGCTGGTTGATGCATATTTACATATGCATGTTGCCAAGGACTTGTGGGAGGCCCTCGAATCTAAATTCGGGGCCACTGACGCTGGGAGCGAGATGTATGTTATGGAGCAGTTCCATGATTACAAAATGGTTGAGAACCGTTCTGTATTGGAACAGGCTCATGAGATAATATGCATTGCTAAAGAACTTGAGGTTCTGAAGTGCAATTTACCGGGCAAATTTGTCGCGGGTTGTATAATTGCTAAGCTCCCTGGTTCCTGGAGGAACTTTGCTACTACTCTGAAACATCAGAGGCGTGAATTCTCAGTGGAGGATGTCATTGGCCATCTGAGTGTTGAGCAGAACTCAAGGGCAAAGGACTCGAACGGAAAAGCAGTTGAGGGGACTTCTGTCGCCAACATGGTGAACCAGAGGAACTCCAACTCCCACAAGCCCAAGGGAAAGAACGGTGTCCAACACAATGCCGACTTTAAGAAGAAGGGTAAGAAGACCTTCAAGAAGAACAAGAAGGATGAGGGCTGCTTTACTTGTGGTTCTACTGAACATTGGGCCAACAAGTGCCCAAACAAGTACAAGAAGCCAGGACAGGACTCCAAGTCTGTCAACATGATTGTGGGCAACAATGACAATGGTGCATCTGGGTACGGTAATTTATTTACTGTTTTTTCAGTGTTTCAGCCCAACGATTGGTGGGTGGACACAGGTGCAGGAGTTCATGTGTGTGCTGACATTTCATTGTTCACTTCTTACCAGGTCACAGGCCACGGGTCCGTATTGATGGGGAATGGCGCGAATGCTTCTGTTCATGGTGTTGGCACGGTCGATCTGAAGTTTACTTCGGGAAGGATCGTGCAGCTGAAGAACGTGCAGCATGTCCCCGCCATCAAGAAGAACCTCGTTAGTGGCTCCCTTCTATGTAGAGAAGGGTTTAAGTTGGTTTTCGAGTCTAATAAATTAGTTGTTACGAAATATGGACTCTTTGTTGGAAAAGGTTATGAGAGCGGAGGAATGTTCCGCCTTTCCCTCGCAGATTTTTGTAATAAAGTCGTGAACCATATTCATTCGAATGTTAATGAATCAGAAGTTTGGCATTCACGTCTTTGTCACATTAGTTTCGGTGTTATGACGCGGCTAGCTAAGTTGGATTTAATCCCGAGTTTCACTTTAGCCAAAGGTTCTAAGTGCCTTTCATGTGTGCAAGCTAAGCAACCTCGCAAGCCTCACAAGGCCGCGGAGGAGAGACACTTGGCACCATTAGAACTCATACATTCTGATCTTTGTGAGATGAATGGTGTGTTGACTAAAGGTGGAAATAAATACTTCATGACATTGATAGATGATTCCACTAGATATTGCTATGTTTATCTATTAAACACTAAAGATGAGGCTCTACACTACTTTAAAATCTATAAGGCAGAAGTTGAGAAACAACTTGAAAAACAAATTAAACGAGTTCGGTCAGATCGTGGTGGAGAGTACTTCTCGAGTGAGTTTGACTCCTTTTGTGCGGAACACGGCATTATTCATGAGAGGACGCCTCCCTATTCACCCCAGTCAAACGGGGTTGCCGAGCGGAAAAACCGTACTCTAACTGATTTGGTTAACGCCATGTTAGATACGTCGGGTTTATCCAAGGCATGGTGGGGGGAGGCTATATTGACAGCATGTCATGTCCTGAATAAAGTTCCGACAAAGGACAATGAGATCACTCCCTATGAGAAATGGGCGAAGAGAAGGACAACACTCTCGTACTTGCGTACTTGGGGCTGTTTGGCGAAAGTCAATGTGCCGATCTCCAAAAAGCGCAAGCTCGGACCAAAGACCGTGGACTGCGTTAATTTGGGCTACGCTAAGAATAGCGTTGGCTATAGATTTCTAGTAGTGAAATCTGAGGTACTTGACCAAAAGGTTGGTACAATTATGGAGTCTAAGGATGCTACATTCTTCGAGGATATATTTCCTATGAGAGATAAGCAAAGCACTTCTAGACAGGAATCTGAGGAGACTCCTGAGCCTGCCATTCCTATGGAATACTATGAACGAACACATAATGAAAATCCTGAGGAGGATGACGAGGAAACCCTTGGTAGGGGAAAGAGACAAAGGACTGCAAAGACCTTTGGTGATGATTTCTTCGTGTACCTCGTGGATGATGCTCCCACTTCTATTTCAGAAGCGTATGCCTCTCCAGAATCTGACTACTGGAAGGAAGCGGTCCGTAGCGAGATGGATTCCATCATGGCTAACGGGACATGGGAGATTACTGAGCGTCCCTATGGTTGCAAACCATTGGGATGTAAGTGGGTGTTCAAGAAGAAGCTTAGGCCCGATGGTACGATTGAAAAGTACAAGGCTAGGCTTGTGGCCAAGGGCTATGACCTAAAGGAAGAGGAAGATTTCTTTGATACTTATTCACCTGTGGCCAGACTGACCACCATTCGAGTATTACTCTCGTTGGCGGCCTCGCATGGTCTTCTCGTCCACCAGATGGATGTTAAGACAGCTTTCCTAAATGGAGAGCTAAACGAGGAAATCTACATGCAACAGCCAGATGGCTTTGTGATAGACGGTCAGGAAGGAAAAGTGTGTAGGTTGATAAAATCTTTATATGGCCTGAAGCAAGCACCTAAGCAATGGCATGATAAGTTTAATACAACACTGACATCTGTTGGCTTCGTTGTTAATGAAGCTGACAAATGTGTATACTATCGCCATGGTGGGGGCGAAGGAGTTATACTGTGCTTGTATGTTGATGATATACTGATATTCGGAACCAACCTCAAAGTAATTGAGGAGGTCAAGTCGTTTCTATCTCAGAACTTTGAGATGAAAGACCTTGGTGTGGCTGATGTTATCTTGAACATCAAGCTACTGAGAGATAATGAGGGTGGGATTACACTTTTGCAATCCCATTATGTTGAAAGAGTTATGCGTTATCTGAAGGGTACTATGAACTATGGACTTCACTATACCGGATACCCGTCGGTACTTGAAGGGTATAGTGATGCGAATTGGATCTCTGATGCTGATGAGATGAAGGCCACAACTGGGTATATGTTTACTCTTGGAGGTGGCGCTGTTTCCTGGAAGTCTTGCAAGCAAACGATCTTAACGAGATCGACAATGGAAGCAGAATTAACAGCATTAGACACATCTGGTGTCGAAGCGGGATGGCTTCGAGATCTCTTGTTGGACTTGCCATTGGTTGATAAACCGGTTCCGGCTATCCTTATGAACTGTGACAATCAGACCGTCATCACCAAGGTGAAGAGTTCAAAGGACAACATGAAGTCCAACAAACACATAAGAATGAGATTAAAAGCTGTCAGAAAATTGAGAAACTCCGGAGTGATAGCGTTGGAATATGTCCATACGGCTAAGAATCTGGCAGATCCCTTTACAAAAGGGCTATCACGAGTTGTGATAGATAATGCATCGAGGGAGATGGGCATGAGACCCACATGAGTTGCCATGGTGGTAACCCAACCTATGTGATCGGAGATCCCGTGAAGTAGGACCTGGGAAAACAAGCCAGTGGTGAACTGAGGAGAGTAACTATACTAACCCACTCCGCTGGAGATGCAATACTCTCAAAACTGTATGGGAGGATGACTACTGTCTTAATGTGTTCCAAGGCTTATATGTATAAGCAAGATGCTATCCTACAGAGCGATCTTTGGAGGAACACACCTATATGAGCCCGACTGCTGGTCACAGTCTATGAGATTGGGGTGATCTCTAGTAAACTCATGAATAGGCCAGGAGTGTGACTTATATGCTCCACCCGAGGGGTCGGCCTTTGGTAGCCTAGTACTAGTAAGACTTGTGGTGAAGCTTCTTTACGCCAAACTGACAATTCAAGGCATAGTCCATTGTTCAGTTGTAAAGGAGTGTAGCTACTTGTTCTAGGTGAAGCTCAACCTTAACAGGTCTTCACTGAAATGCTGGTATATTAAAACAGTGAATGGAACGAGGGAACACGATGTGCCCTTGAGATCTGGTGGGGGATTGCTGAATTTAGTAATGGGCTTTAGGCCCATAAGAGAATTTCAGAAAAATCTCCAAGGGCCCATGTAGGTGGTGGGATGACAAGGTGGGAAGTTTAGTCCCACCATGCTAGTGGAGAAGGAGTTGGACTCCTTTATAAGGGTCTCTCTTCTACATGCTATTGGAGAGTGAGAAGAGAAGGAGCCCTCGCGCGCTCCTCCTCCGCCGCCCGCCTCGCCACGCCACGCCTCGTCACGACGCGCCGCGGGTTGCGGGAATGAGCCGAGCCGAGCTCATACCTACGCGCTTATTTTTGTCGGTCAGGAACGGAGAATACGTAACGGACACGACACGATCCGAGACGTCGGATCGTGGGACTGTTACCGACTCGGACGTGGGTTCGGCCCACGTCTCTCCGCCCAGCCGCCTATATAAGCAGCGTTAACGCAACCCTAGCCGCAACGAGAATCAGATCACATCTGCCTCACGCGCCTTTGTTCCTTTGCTGCTGCTGCCGCCGGCGACTCCATCCCGTTCGCCGCGTACACGGTCGACGGGAGAGCAGGCCTCCGAAACCCCGCCTCTCCGGTTCCTGTACGGGGAAGAGGGGCGATTAGGTTTTTGGGGAGCGATCACGCGACTGCTCGCCTCCGTCCGTCTGCTTCGTCTACGTCCGCGTCGTCCTCTTCATCGCCATGGCTTCACCAAGCGAAGCTGACCGTCTCGCCCGCGAGAAGGCCGAATCCGACAAGAAGGCGGCAGAGGATGCTGCCGCCGCCACCGCTGCTGCTGCTACGGCCAACTGGCCGATCGGAGGGTATGTCTCTCTCTTGTTTATGTTTGCACTAGCAGTACTGGTTATACGTGTAGATGTTTCTGCTATATGCGTAGTACTTGCTAGTATACTCCGTGATCAGTATGTCATGTACCCAGTCAATGCCATGTTAGTAATTATTTCCTGGATTAATCTACTCGGAAAATTGCCTATTTATTCAACACATAAATGTAAGATTGCTCATGAAATATTGCTCCATCTATTGCCTCAACAAGTGAATACTTAACCTGGCCATTGTCACGAATAAAAACAAGCTCAACAAGTATGACACTACACAAGTTTCAACATCTATACAATTGATAAAGAAAGCAAATAATTTTATAAAACATTGACCAACACATTTATCTTAATCATTAACATTCACCCTCTCTCTCTGAAATGAAACATAGTGAAGAGGACAGCCCTTGTTACAACTTAACAATAATAATAATAATGACAAGGTTTAAATTTCATATTTCGTCCTCCCGTTGCTGTGCAGGGGAACATTGAGTCCATCAAAGGTACAATTGTCCAGTTAGTCAGCTTATTATGTGCTATGTTATCTTTGCTTTATGTTACTCAGCTTATTTCTATTATTGTGTTATCAGGTTTAGTATCAAATTTGCCAGCTTAGACATGGGGGAAATGATGGAAATGTTTTTTCTGAACATGGATTTTAGTTGCAGCATTACACGTGTTGCTTTAGTAATACAATTCTGCTGTCGTATTTCACTGTGATATCCTAAAAGGAACCTTTTCTTCTTGTGGCCTGTGTGCAGCACATAGTAACATGGTTCTATTAAGAGTCAATTACACCACAGGTGCTAGAACTTGGCATAAATGATCACTTTAGTACTAGAACTTGTGGTGTACATATAAGTGGTTCAAGAACTTGGCTTGACGGTGCAAATACGGTGTTGTATACGCTTGTTGCGTTGACTAGGTGCGCCAACTCGGCGTGAGGCCCGCTGTCAGTGAGACGAAGGGGCGGGGAGGGCAGGGCGTGTGGTCTGTCTTTTTGCGAAAAGCCCCTCGATATTTTTTTTCACTCATGAAAAAGTTGCTCCAGAGAAATTGTACATAAAAGGAAAATGCTATTCCTGAGATTCGAAATCACAGACTTTACAGGTTACCTGTGCTGTTGGCTATCCAGCACAACATGTCAGATTTGACAACGCACAAAGATATACAAGCTTTATATACTTTAGGATGAACAATATAAATTAAGAACTCTAATACAATATAAACAAAATACAACAAGCTAAAGACCCGGGCATAACACCCCACCACAAGACGTCTCTTGTTTAAAAAGTATAATTATGCTACGCAAAATAAAAAAATCATGTCATTTTAAAGAGAGTTCATGCGTTATTTTAAAACATATTCATACAATTTAAAATATTTATGAATTATAATAAAATGTTTATATGATTTAAATATTACACAATCAGAATCTGCAATCCGATGGCACACTAGGCTAGTATTTTTATTTTTCACACATATTTATATTTAATTTTAGTTAGAAATATGTAATTATTTAGGAAAAACACAAAATTTATTAATGAATGCTTTTTCAAATAACCTAAAATTTTCTTAAACCATGATCACTTTTATATACAACATGAATATGATATTGAAAATCAGGACAAAAACTAACATATTTACGAATTTATTAAATATATATAATTCAAAAAAGTAATTTAATATTTTCTTAAAATGTGTACGCGCATTAAATCATAGTTTTTTAATTCCTGAGTTAATTATATGGGTTTTGTTAAATTTAGTACGTGGATATGTTTTGATATTATATGAACTTTTTTAATGTAATTTATTTTATTTGTATGTACATTATTTTGAAAACATCATTATAATTTACAAAAGATTAAAATGCAAAAAACTAAATGTCAAAATTCTCTGCACTGACTAAAATTTAGTTCAGCCACACAATCATTTTGTGTTATAATCATAAAATTTAATTATATGGATTTTTGTCATTAGTACGTGGATATGTTTTGATGTTGTACTAACATTTTAAGCTCGGCTCCCAAAGTGCGCTAGCTAGCTGGCTCCTGAACTGGTTCTCTGGTGCTTCAGATGACGAGAGGGAAGTGATGATCCAAGCAACCTATGGTCTTTGGCTGGCCCGGAATGAGACTCGGGAGGGAAGGAAGATTGCTGCACCACATGAAATCATAGCTACAGTTACAGCATATATGAAGGAGTGGAGGAGTGTGCACATGAAGCAGGGACGACCGGCAGCCCCACCTACCCGACAGCAATGGCAACCACCTGAGGTTGGATGGATCAAAATCAACTCCGATGGTGCTACGTCCAGGCATGGAGACAAGGGAGGGGGAGGAGCTGTGGTGAGAGATCACCATGGTGCGTTCAGAGGCGGGTTGTGCCACCACTTCCCAAATGTTGTGGACCCGGAAGCGACGGAAATCTTGGCATGTAAACGGGGCTTGGAACTAGCCAGGGAGGTCAATGCTCAACGCGTTCATGTCGAGCTGGACAGCCAAGGCCTGGTACGGATGCTAAAACAGCCAACGAGGAATCTGGGTGTCACGGGTCCATGGGTGGAGGAAGTAAAGCTTCTGTTACACTCCTTTGAGGATTTCAAAGTCTCCTGGGTTAGGAGGACTGCCAATGTTGCCGCGCATAAATTCGCTAAAGTTGGGGTGGGAGATGAACTCTGTAGGGTTTGGTTAGGAGCTCCCCCGGACTTTGTTCTTGATGTAATTTCGGATGACATTCCAGACTTCGTGGTTTAAATAAAGCGGCAATATTAACCCTCAAAAAAAATGTAGCTTATTTTATTTATATGTATATTATTTATAACACATGATTATAGTTTGCATAATTTTTACAAAATTTAAAAAATGCAAAAAATTAAAATGTTGAAAATGGTTGCGCTGACCGCAATTCAGTTTAGTAACGCGATCGCGTTGCGTTATATTCATAAAGTGTAATTTACATCAAAAAAAGTTGGTTTGTTAGTTGCGGTGGAATGTTCAGCACTTATTTACCCTGATGAGGTACCTGGTCCGAATGACCGTTCATGCACTGATTTTGGGGATTAAAATTGTTCAGTCGAAATATATAAAGGATATGTATCCTTAAGTGAGAAGAAGTCTGCCTAGGTGTTCTAGCTAAAACCTGGTCACGCAACCCGCGGGTCCATTTTCTTTTCTGTCTTTTTTGTGTGAGAAAAAAAAATATATCAAAGGCTTTTGCAAAATAAACAGGTCACATGCCCAGCCCAACCCTTTCGGCCACTGAAATTGGGCTCGTCGCCATGCTGTAACGCCAAGAGCTGCAGGCGTATACAATACCGTATTCGCATCATCAAGCCAAGTTCTTGAACCACTTATAAGTATACCACAAGTTCTAGCACTAAAGCGACTATTTATGTCAAGTTCTACCATCAGTGGTGTAATTGACTCTTCTATTAAAGTTACTTGAGTGGCAGATAAGGTTTTATCGGAGTTATACATTAACAAGTTCTGTAGTAGCCTTAATTGAACAAATCACACTCTTGTAGCAAAGAACCTTATATATACTATTTACCTTATTGTTTTTGTTTTTGTTGTAACGCTTCAGAGCTAACTGAGCGAATCGCTTCGTCTGCTTTTGGTAACGCTCTTCTCGCGCTGCTTGATCGAAGTTGGCTGCCATAGTTGCCAAATCCCGGGTCGATGGGAACGAGGGTCGAGGATCGCTACGTGGGCAATAGTAGGGAACGACGGGGTATACATCTTTCAAGCGAACCAATCGATAGATGGAACGTGAACCAATTAATTCGGGAACGACGACCCCGGAACGATCAGGCGCGGTGAGGTACACGACCCTCCCTAGATTTTGGCGATGCATAAGGAAAGCTAAAAATCAGCGTTGTACTGTTACTGAGGTAGCATATCGCTAATTAGATGGCTTGATCCTAGAGCCCTTTAACTGCGTTGCCTATACATGGCAGCACTTTAACTACGTTGTCCATGCATGGCATCCTGCAAAATATTCAAGGAAAGTTCTAATTGTCCTTCGGGGCTTCAACAAAATGGCTACCGCTGAAGTTCATACAGCGGCTGGACGCAACATTGGAGCCGCCGGCCAGTTCACTTCAGCACTTCGGCGCCATGTCCACGACGCCGCCGCCGACCGCTGCCGCGGCTCGCCTGCGCAGCTGCACAAAGCCGGCTTTCTGGTGCAACACAACGGCAGTGGGATGCGCACGGGACTGTCGGCCGCCGGGTACCACGTTCCCGTCGCTAGAAGGCGGATGCCATGGACTCCTGGTAAGTCTCGACATCTCCATGAATCAATCTTTCGAAGTTTCAATCCAGATGCTGATGACGAGTTGGGTCGAGATCCAATGTTTGGGAATTGGTGTAGCTGAATCGGAGCCGTGAGCCTAGAGTTCCGGGGTCGCGTTCCTGCCATTGAATCGTGCCGTTCCTCTGTCGTCCCCGAACCCCCGATCCGGGTCGACGATCCCGGTACATGGGACGTGGCACCGTACCCCGTTCCCGGCAACTACTGGCTCACGCCAGTTCTCCCCCACCCCACAGCACCCATAAAGTCGTCCACCAGCGCATTATATGAATGATCTTCCTGTTTGCCGTCGGGTTCCCTATTTGGACAACTGGTTCAGTACATAACTGCATCGAAAAACCAGGAAATCATGGTCTTTTGATTGCACTAGTCCAATCATCATAGAGTTGATATAACAAGTTTGTTTCCTATCTAGTGTAGAACATATCTGCGTCTTTAAATGAGGCCCGTACAAATCTGATGCAAAGTTTTGTAAATTATACCTGTCAGTGATCCCTGAACCATCAGAGACGCCGTATTGCCCAAATCTTATCCTCTGATCATCCTCGTAACAGTATCTGCGTCAACAACCACAAGAAACTTGAAACACAGAGCCAAACAAGTAAAAAGATACTTACTAGTCCCAGGAACAGGGGTAGATAATCACATGGGACTGTCGGGGCAGTCAGGGGTCGTGCTGCCATCATCCATCAGAGGCGGAGGCAGCACGCTCGAAGAGCCGGCTTCGAACCAAGACCACTTGGAAGATGGCGAACCAGCTTTGCGTGCCGACTCGAGGCGAGGGCTGCGGCTGCCCTCACGCCGGTGGTGCTCGCGGTGCTGCCCTCTGCGCGGTGACGGACACGGCCGCTTGTACGGTGCATGCGAGATGTCAGCGGAGCGTTGCGGCCAAGGGCGTGGAGAGGCGGAGCGGCGCCGTCGCCGGCTGGAACTCACGCGGAATTCGGACGGCCGGGAGTTATCGCGCAAACCGTCCATATGCCGAAGCCTCCACAGCGATCGGGCGTGTGTCGTGCGCGTGGTCATGGTCATGGTGGAGGTGGGGAATTGATTTATTTATTAATTTTGGAAAAGGAGGATGTACCCTCTGTGAGAGCTAAACACGATCGTGTACTCGTGTGTCCGAGTAGTACTCTGTACTAGCGTCCGAATAGTACTCCAATTAGTAGCCGACTTGGTTAGCTGGTTAGCTATGTTCAGCATGTACACCAATATGCGTGTACCCCAGACCTTGTAACACAGCAAGAAAAGATCAAAGCAATTGAAAGTCCAGGAGCGACACGCCCCTGCGGCAATAAAAAAAATACATCGTTCAGTTTTTCTGTTCGCTCCGCCGAAACAAGAGATCGATCCCGTCGTAGCTAGTCAAACCAAGTTCGTGTACGTACATGTCTAGACATATGTACGTGCACTGTTCACGGAAGATCAATCAAGCTGCCTGCTTGCTAGCTTCGAAGCTAGCTTTGCATGTAGGCGTGAGCGTCTCTAGGTGATTTGATCTAGCAAGTTCAAAAACCAACAATTGATATCATAGCCTCGACGATCGACGATCTACGATGATAGATAGCGACAAGGAGTCGGTCATCTCCAAGTTCGGCAACGGCGGTTCCAAGATGAACAAGTCCGGCAAGAACAACGACAAGGTGAAGAAGGGCGGCAAGTCAGCGACTAGTGATGGCGGAACGGGCGGCGCCAACGTGCTGGCGCATCGCAACATCCCCATCCAGTACCCGATGCTCACCGACGCCAACTATGGCGTGTGGGCGGTCAAGATGAAGATTATTCTTCGAACCCTACGAGTGTGGGAGGCTATCACGGACGATGACATCGACGAGGAGTGCGACGAAGGTGCCATGACCGCCATAGCCCAGCTTGTGCCGGATTCCATGCTGATGACATCGGCGGAGTTCGAGACGGCAAGAGAGGCGTGGAACGCACTCAAAGAGACGAGGATCGGAGAAGATCGCGTCACGAAGGCTCGGGCACAAGTGCTGAAGCGCCAATTTCACAAGTTGCAGATGGAGGAAACTGAATCGATGAACGACTATGCCATGCGTCTGACTACTTTGGTGGGAGAGATCAGTGCGCTTGGTGCAAAGCTCGAGGAGACCGAGATTGTGGAGAAGTTTTTCAGTTCGGTGACTGTAAATTCACGTACATCATCGGCACGCTCGAGCAACTTTACGACATCGAGGACATGACTATAACGGAGCAGATCAGACGCTTGCGGACATGGGAAGAGAATGCTCGTGGCTGTCGGAAAGGCAACGGAGGAGGTGATGACCAACTCATGTACTCGCGCACAAATTGGGAGTCCCCAAGTAGCAAAGGGATACGCAACATTGGCGAAGGCTCAAGCAACGCGAAGCGCGGCGAACAAACTAAAGAAGGCAAAGGTAAAGGCAAGCCACAAGGTCGTGGTAAGGCGGACTGATCTAAAGAGCGGAAGCCACGGAACTTGGATATGTCTGAGGTCAAGTGCTATAACTGCAATGAGATGGGTCACTTTGTGCAGGATTGTCCGGAGCCTAACAAGAGGGAGATCAAGGCAAATTTGGCAAAGTAGGAAGACGAATGTCCAGGTGTTCTGATGGCCGAAGTTTGTGATCTCATGGAGCCTGACAAGCAGGAGATCAAGACAAATTTGGTGAAGCAGGAAGACGAGCGTCCATGTCTTCTAATGGCCGAAGTTTGTGATCTCGCCCAAACGGTGGCTGTCAAACCAAGCTGAAAGGTGCTACTTCATGAGAAGAAAGTAATATCGAAGTTATCTGGAAATCAGAACGTGTCATGGTGTCTAGACATGGGTGCCAGTAATCACATGACGGGGTGCAATGAGAAGTTCCTCGAGCTGGAATATGATGTTCAAGGCTCGGTCAAGTTCGGTGATGGTTCAAATGTGGATATTTGCGGGCAAGGTTATGTCCTCTTCAAAGGTCTCATAGGAAAACATCGCATACTCACTGGTGTATACAACATCGCACGGCTTCGCAACAACATCATCTCTGTCGGGAAACTTGACGAGAATGGATGCAAGGTGGATATCGAGAACGGAGTGATGACGATCTTCGACAACCTCCGAAACGTGCTAGCCCGTGTTAATCGCACACGGAACAGGTTCTATATCCTCAACCTTGATCAATCTCAACCGGAGTGTTGGCTCGCCAAGAGTGATGATCATTCGTGGTTACAACATGGTAGATTTGGACACGTTAACTTCTACGCCTTGAAGAAGATGTCGAAGATGGAGATGGTATCTGGGATGGCGCTTATCGACCATGTTGATCGAGTATGTGACGGGTGCTTGGTTGGAAAACAGCACCGCATGCCATTCCCTGCTCAGTCTACCTATCGTGCAAGTGATGCACTCGAGCTGCTCCATGGCGATCTATGTGGCCCTTTCACCCCAGCAACTCACGGAGGAAAGAAGTACTTCTTCCTTGTGGTAGATGACTACTCGACATACATGGGGGTCATTCTCCTACGATCTAAAGATGAGGCGTTTGAAGCGTTCAAGAAGCTGAAGGCTGCAACGGAGATAGTACACAAGCTGAAGGTTCACGCTCTATGGACAAATCACGCCGGAGAGTTTACGTCGAACGAGTTCAACGACTACTGCGAGAAGATTAGCATAAAAAGGTTTCTCACGGCACCTTATACGCCACAGCAGAACGGGTTTGTTGAAAGGCGCAATCGAACCGTCGTCAACATGGCAAGAAGTTTACTCAAGAGCAAGAACTTGCCAGGGACTTTTTGGGGAGAAGCTGTCTCAACGACGGTCTATCTTCTCAACCGAGCTCCAACGAAGGCAGTGATGGGAAAGACTCCGTATGAAGCAATTTACGGACGGAAGCTGAATGTGTCTCATATACGGACGTTCGGATGCGTGGCCCATGTGAAGACGGCGGAGCCGCATCTCTCAAAGCTTGCCGATCGTAGCACCAAGATGGTGCTCATCAGGTATGAGAGGAGTTCCGGCACCAAGAATCATCATCACTCTTGGCGAGCCAACACTCCGGTTGATCGAGTATGTGACGGGTGCTTGGTTGGAAAACAGCACCGCAGGCCGTTCCCTGCTCAGTCTACCTATCGTGCAAGTGATGCACTCGAGCTGCTCCATGGTGATCTATGTGGCCATATCACCCCAGCAACTCACGGAGGAAAGAAGTACTTCTTCTTTGTGGTAGATGACTACTCGAGATACATGTGGGTCGTTCTCCTACGATCTAAAGATGAGGCGTTTGAAGCGTTCAAGAAGCTAAAGGCTGCAACGGAGATGGAACACAAGATGAAGGTACGCGCTCTACGGACAGATCGCGGCGGAGAGTTTACGCCGAACGGGTTCAACGACTACTGCGAGAGGATTGGCATAAAAAGGTTTCTCACGGCACCTTATACGCCACAACGGAATGGGGTTGTTGAAAGGCGCAATCAAACCGTCGTCGACATGGCGAGAAGCTTACTCAAGAGCAAGAACTTGCCAGGGACTTTTTGGGGAGAAGCTGTCTCGACGGCGGTCTATCTTCTCAACCGAGCTCCAAAGAAGGCAGTGATGGGAAAGACTCTGTATGAAGCAATTTACGGATGGAAGCCGAATGTGTCTCATCTACGGACGTTCGGGTGCGTGGCCCATGTGAAGACGGCGGAGCCGCATCTCTCAAAGCTTGCCAATCGTAGCACTAAGATGGTGTTCATCGGGACGAGAGGAGTTCCGGCACCAAGGCATACCGCTTCTATGATCCACGGACCAAGATGGTGTTTACTCGGAGTTGAGGAGCCGGCAAACTTCGTAGAGGCGAGCAAAAGTTCAAGCTGGATGCACGCCATGGATGAGGAGATGAAGGCGATCGAGAGCAATGACACGTGGACTTTGGTAACCCGGCCTACGAACCAAAAGGGCATAGGTTTGAAGTGGGTTTACAAGTTGAAGAAGGACACGAAAGGTGCCATTGTGAAGTACAAGGCAAAACTCATTGCAAAGGGCTACGTACATCGTCAAGGAGTTGACTAGGAGGAGGTGTTTGCAACGGTTATGGAACAACCCCTCTGTTACGTGAAGAAAGGCAAAGAAGGGAAAGTGTAGAAGCTCAAGAAGGTACTTTATGTTGGGGAACGTAGTATTTAAAAAATCCTACGATCATGCAAGATCTATCTAGGAGAAGCATAGCAACGAGCAGGGAGAGTGTGTCCACGTACCCTCGTATACCGAAAGTGGGAGCGTTTAGTAACGCGGTTGATGTAGTCGAACGTCTTCACGATCCAACCGATCCAAGTACCAAAAGTATGGCACCTCCGTGTTCAGCACACGTTCAGCACGATGACGTCCCTCGAGCTCTTGATCCAGTTGAGGACGAGGGAGAGTTTCGTCAGCACGACGGTGTGGTGACGGTGATGATGAAGTTATCGGCGCAGGGCTTCGCCTAAGTACTGCAACTATATGACCGAGGTGTGTAACTGTGGAAGGGGCACCGCACATGGCTAAGAGATTGTCTGTTGTGCCTTTGGAGTGCGTGTCGGTGTCAAAACCGGCGGATCTCGGGTAGGGGGTCCCGAACTATTCGTCTAAGGATCGATAATAACAGGAGACTAGGGACACGATGTTTACCCAGGTTCAGGCCCTCTCGATCGAGGTAATACCCTACTTACTGCTATATGAGTATGGATGAATATAAATACAAGAGTTGATCTACCTCGAGATCGTAATGGCTAAACCCTAAGTCTACCCTACAGAGATATTGTGTTTCTCCTCTCTCTAACCTCTACGGACTGAACCCTCCGGTTCATATACACACCGGAGGGGCCTAGGGTTTGTACATGTCATCTTGCAGAGGAAGGAAAATCTACACCCGAACCTAAAACTTGCCATTACAGAAATACAGGAGTCCTATCCGGATACGAGAGATGATCTTCTATTATAATCTTCACGGCCCACCAGTCGGGCCCACCAGGAGTTTATCCAGCCACATGAGGACCCACTTATTGTGGGATCCTTATCAATATGACGTGAGCACCGACCCGCGCATTGCGCACGACCGCTTTGGGAACCGGCGAGGTTTATGGCTAAAGTGGGGGGACGTTCTGTATTCGCAGCGTTATAAAAGGACACTGATCCCTTTCATAAGCCCCACGCCTTCCTCAAGCTCAAGCTCTCCAATCTCCCTAGCCCCAGTATTCTCACCTCCTGCGCCCTCCGCTCCTCGTTCCTCAACCTCCACTCTCCTTCCCATCTATGGATGGATCCGGCGCCAGAGGCAAGTGGGAGGCTTCCACGGTCATCGAAAAGACCATGGCGGAACTAAGGAGTGCGGGATATCTCGCTGGTAACATCGCACACCGAGTTCCCACTAAAGGTCAGGTGATTCCCGTCCCAGAGGCGGATGAGAGGGTAGTTTTTACCTCTCACTTTGTTAGGGGGCTAGGGTTTCCACTCCAGCTATTTGTTCGGGGTCTTTTGTTCTTCCACGGGCTAGATTTCCATGATCTAGCCCCGAACTCAATCCACCACATATGCACTTTTATAGTGGTATGTGAGGCCTTTCTCCGCATCCCCCACACTTCGGCCTATGGCTTAAGACCTTCAACGTGAAGCCGAAAGTGGTGGACGGGGAACACGCGGAGTGCGGGGGCGCCATGATTAGCAAGCTCCCGAATGCAACTTGGCCCAAGGGCTCATTCGTGGAGACGAATAAGGTCTGGCAGCAGGAGTGGTTCTACATCACCGAACCCCACGATGCCAAGTGGGCGGCGGAGCCTGCTTTCTTATCTGGACCCCTAGAGAGGCTGACCTCCTGGACCAAAAAGGGTATAAACTGGGGGTCTACAACTGAAGTGACGACTCTTGTGAGCCGCGTGTCCGGCATGATTTCCAAGGGGCACCTGCTCTCCTCTGTGGTCCAGGTGATGCTGACCCGTCTTGTTCTCCCTTGCCAAAGCCGGGACTCCTCCCTATGGGAGTTTGATCCGGTAGGAGACAAGCCGCTAAAGCATCTCTTCGGCTTTACGCACAAGGAGATCTGAAAGCATCTCTTAAAGAGCTAGAAGGAATGGCCCGAAGATACCGAGGATGCGTGCTACAACACTATGGCCCCCGCCCCAGAGGTAATAGAAATACTTGCCGAACACATACCCCTTCCCTCATTTGACGATAATAGGAATTGGAATTTTACATGATATATAGGGCTGGACGAAGAAGGCGACCCGGATTAAGAGTCCGGCACCTCTGCCCGAAGATCCAGAATTGCCTCTGATGATGGCGATGCTGGTCCTAGCGCCGTACAAGGCGCCGACCAAGAAGCCCAAGAAAACGAAGGGCAAGGGGGCTAGAGACAACCCCCATCCTGCGGGCAAGAAGCCTGAGGACCTCCACATCCTCTCCTTTGACGAGGTGGAGGAAGATGATGAGGAGGAAGAGGAGGAATAAGAAGAGCCCCTTGCGCAAGGAAGGGGGACAAAGAGGGGGGCCGTGGCTGACGCGGGTACGGCTGTGCCCCGGAGGAAACTAAACCTTGGAGCTTGTTCGGATTCGTCCGAACATAGCTTTGTGGTGAAGCCCAGGGTTAAACCCTTGCCCGAACCGTAAGTTAATCCAGATTCAAGTGCCACACCTTTGCTTATTTAGTATTTTTGATGCTTACTTACCATTTTCTCCTGCTGACCGACAGCCCTCCCGGAGGACTCCCCGACGCTTCCTTACCGAGGGGAACTCTCTGGCGCTTGGAGAGACGGAGAGTGACCCGCCAGTCCGGGCTCCATCGCCCGTGCTCGGCGGGGACCCCAAAGTGTCTTCCCAGCGGGTGTCCTCCATCCTAGGAGACGGGGGCAGGGCAGGTGACAAGGCGTCCGGGGATTATACATCGGCGGCTACTAACCATGGGGAGACAATCCCCATGGAGACCGAAGACATGGGGCCCAACCAATACGGCCCCCACCGAATACTATCCTGGAGCCTAGTGCGGCTCCGGGATCCGAAGACCTGACTCCTCAAGCGGAGGAGGATACGGCAGCGCCCGAAGTCAATCCGAAGGCGCCGGACTCTATGATGGGGGCACTACAAAGTGCTTCCATCGTGGAGGAGCACCGCACCGTGATGGGTGCGGTGATGAAGAAGATTCAGTCCGTCAAGGGCGGACTGAATGAAGCTTTCAACAGCCTGTTAACGGGCTTTGAGGTAAGCCATGTAATGTTCCTGATAGAACTTTTATATTTTAATGCACATATATAGCCAGTAGCCCCTGATGTTTTGTGTGATTCTGAAAAGAATCGAATGAAGTATCTATAATTTTTGATTGTTCCATGCTATTATATTATCCTTCTAGGATGTTTTATGGGCTTTTATATACACTTTTATATGGTTTTTGGGACTAACCTATTAACCCAGAGCCCAGTGCCAGTTTATTTTTTTTCCTTGTTTTTGAGTTTTACACAAAAGGAATATCAAACGGAGTCCAACTGACGTGCCAATTTTTGATGATTTTTATGGACCAAAAGAAGCCCCCGGAGTAAAAGAGTTGGGCTAGGAGAGTCACGGGCTGCCCACGAGGGTGGGGGCGCGCCCACCCCCCTGGGCACGCCCCCTATCTGGTGGACAACTCGGAGACCCCCCTGACTTGTGCCCTACGCCAAAAAATCCTATAAATACAGAAACCTCCGGAAAATAACCTAGATCGGGAGTTCCGCCGCTGAAAGCCTCTGTTGCCACCAAAAACCAATCTAGACCCGTTCTGGCACCCTGCCGGAGGGGGGAATCGCTCTCCGGTGGCCATCTTCATCATCCCGACGCTCTCCATGACGAGGGAGGAGTAGTTCACTCTCAGGGCTGAGGGTATGTACCAGTAGCTATGTGTTTGATTTCTCTCTCTCGTGTTCTTGAGATGGCACGATCTTGATGTATCACGAGCTTTGATATTATAGTTGGATCTTATGATGTTTCTCCCCCTCTACTCTCTTGTAATGGATTGAGTTTTCCCTTTGAAGTTATCTTATCGGATTGAGTCTTTAAGGAGTTGAGAACACTTGATGTATGTCTTGCGTGGGATACTTGTGGTGACAATGGGGAATTCTATTGATTCACTTGATGTATGTTTTGGTGATCAACTTGCGGGTTCCGTGACCATGGGAATCTATGCATAGGGGTTGGCACATGTTTTCGTCTTGACTCTCCAGTAGAAACTTTGGGGCACTCTTTGAAGTTCTTTGTGTTGGTTGAATAGATGAATATGAGATTGTGTGATGCATATCGTATAATCATGCCCACGGATACTGGAGGTGACAATGGAGTATCTAGGTGACATTAGGGTTTTGGTTGATTTGTATCTTAAGGTGTTATTCTAGTATGAACTCTATGATAGATCGAACGGAAAGAATAGCTTCGTGTTATTTTACTACGGACTCTTGAATAGATCGATCAGAAAGGATAACTTTGAGGTGGTTTCGTACCCTACCATAATCTCTTCGTTTGTTCTCCGCTATTAGTTACTTTGGAGTGACTCTTTGTTGCATGTTGAGGGATAGTTATATGATCCAGTTATGTTATTATTGTTGAGAGAACTTGCACTAGTGAAAGTATGAACCCTAGGCCGTGTTTCTATCATTGCAACACCGTTTATGCTCACTTTTACCACTTGCTACCTTGCTGTTTTTATATTTTCCTATTACAAAAACCTATATCTACCATCCATATTGCACTTGTATTGCCATCTCTTCGCCGAACTAGTGCGCCTATACAATTTACCATTGTTGGGTGTGTTGGGGACACAAGAGACTCTTTGTTATTTGGTTGCAGAGTTGTTTGAGAGAGACCATCTTCATCCTACGCCTCCCACGGATTGATAAACCTTAGGTCATCCACTTGAGGGAAATTTGCTACTGTCCTACAGACCTCTGCTCTTGGAGGCCCAACAATGTCTACAAAAATAAGGTTGCGTAGTAGACATCATGTAGCATATTTACAGAGCTGGACTGTTTGTGCATGCTTCACTAGTTGCGGCAACTGCGCGAGATGCAGAAGTTGCCAAACTAAACCGGAAGCTCGAGTTGGCCAATGCGGACCTCGACCGCGTCAATCAGTGTTTGGATGAAAAGCAAGGTATGCTTTTGAAATGTCAATAAGACTTAATTGATTGATTATGTTTATAAATTTTGATGTGATATTCTGTGTTACACAGTTGGCGCCACTGAGCTTGAGGCCCTCAAGGGCGAGGTCGCCAAGGCCAAGAAGGAGGCCGAGGCAAACAAGGTGGCCACTGACAAAGTGGCTGCTGATTTAGAAGCCGAAAAGGCGGAGTGCGAGAAGCACTGGGCTCGGGTGTCGAAAGTCAAGGTTGAACTTAGCGATGCCATCGTCAAATGCGAGGCATTGGAGAAGAAGGCTTCGGAAGAGGCATCCGAGATTGCTGCGCCACTGAAATTTGCCCAGGATGCGCGAGGCGAGTCGCGTAGCGCTCGTCAAGAAATCGAGCAGGCACGTCAGATAGAACCTGGTAAGACATTTCTCTTACAGAGCATCTTCGGAGGGCAGAAGTATATTGGGCTGACACGATTATGGAGTTCTCCAAGCGTGTTTGCTGATCTTCCAAGGAGCAGTGCAGATGCTGCCCAATACTTCCGTCCCTAGGAGGGGAGCAACACGGAGAAGCTGTTTTGGTCGCAGTTCTATGCGCAAACACATCCGGTGCCCCTCGGCGACCAGATGAAGTAGCTGGTCGAGCTGCACAACATGGCGGGCTCGGCCATGCTACTTCTCAAGCTTGTGTTGTATTCCCTCGAAGAGGAAAGGGTGATGCAACACAGTAGCGTAAGTATTTCCCTCAGTTTTTGAGAACCAAGGTATCAATCCAGTAGGAGACCACGCGCGAGTCCCTCGCACCTACACAAACAAATAAGAACCTCGCAGCCAACGCGATAAAAGGGGTTGTCAATCCCTTCTCGGTCACATACGAGAGTGAGATCTGATAAAGATGATAAGATAATATTTTTGGTATTTTTGGTATAGAGACTAAAAGTAAAGAAAGCAAAGTAAAGCAACGGCGAAAGAAATTGCAAGTTGATGGGAAACTAATATGATAAAGATAGACCCGGGGGCCATAGGTTTCACTAGAGGCTTCTTTCATGATAGCAGAATTCTACGGTGGGTGAACAAATTACTGTCGAGCAATTGATAGAAAAGCGCATAGTTATGAGAATATCTAGGCATGATCATTATATATAGGCATCATGTCCGTGACAAGTAGACCGAAACGATTATGCATCTACTACTATTACCCCACACATCGACCGCTATCCAGCATGCATCTAGAGTATTAAGTTCATAAGAACAGAGTAACACCTTAAGCAAGATGACATGATGTAGAGGGATAAAGTCAAGCAATATGATATAAATCCCATCTTTTTATCCCCGATGGCAACAATACTATACGTGCCTTGCTGCCCCAGCTGTCACTGGGAAAGGACACCACAAGATTGAACCCAAAGCCAAGCACTTCTCCCATTGCAAGAACTATAGATCTAGTAGGCCAAACCAAACCGATAATTTGAAGAGACTTGCAAGGATATTATAATCACACATAAAAGATTTCAGAAAAGAATCCAATATTGTTCATAGATAATCTTGATCATAAACCCACAATTCATCGGATCTCGACAAACACAGCGCAAAAAGATTACATCGAATAGATATCCTCGAAGATCGAGGAGAACTTTGTTTTGAGATCCAAAGAGAGAGAGAGAGAGAGAGAGAAGAAGCCATGTAGCTAATAACTATGGACCCGAAGGTCTATGGTAAACTACTCACAACTCATCGGAGAGGCTATGGTGTTGATGTAGTAGCCCTCCGTGATCGATGCCCCCTCCGGTGGAGCTCCGGAACAGGCCCCAAGATGGGATCTCACGGGAATAGAAGGTTGCAGCGGTGGAATTAGGGTTTCATCAGCTGCGTCGATGTTTTCAGGGTATGTGTCATGGAATTAGCACGGCAGATGTCCGGTTTAGCGGACTTGATGATGGAACCATCGCACGGGTTAGCTTGAAGGGGTTCATAGCACACAAAGGACACGGAGAGTTTATACTAGTTCGGCCCCTTCGATGAAGGTAAAAGCCTACGTCTAGTTGGTTTGGTATTGCTTGGGCGTCGGTTTATAGGGAGCGGATTCGCTTGCCTGTAGTCTCGACGGGTTGATTCTTTCCTGGGTAAAACCGTCCGGGTCGTCCCTTTATATAGAGGTGACGCCTGGTCCGGTTTACAGAGTCCCGAGGCCGGCTCATACTTGTGTTCGCCTCGGTCTCTGTCTTTTCTTCCTTATCTCTCAAGTTACATCGCTTGGCGGTTTACAAACCACACTTCTGGCCCTAAGATCTCATGGGCCATAGCCTTTACTAAATATTACAACCAAGTATAATATAACTAAGCCGGTTTACACTAGCCGGTTTATACCTGCTAGTCATATCCCTGACATTAGGCCCCAGAATGATTTGAACTTGTTCATATCAGTCTTCCTTGTCTTGTATAATTTTCTTCTGTCTTCACATTTTTGTAAACCGGCTCTGACGTCATCTTCGAGAATCATTAAATCTGACCGTGACATCATCTCCGCATTTAACGCCGTGAGCTGTACTGTAGCTTTGTTTAATGGTTATCCAAAAATCGAGGCGTCAAAAAGGATCTTTATCCGATCTTTGCCCCCTCGAATCCCGCACCTGTCGCTTCCCATCTGTCCTTCGCTTATAAATACCGCCGTCCCCCTTTATTCTTCCTTCTTCTCGCCTCTTCTTCCTCCGTCTGCCGCCCGAGCTTCAAGACTCCATTGACGCCCGAGCTTGATGCGCCGCCGTTGCCTCGCCGAGTCAAGACCTCCCTGGCCGCTGCATCAACCTAATTCGACCAGAGAACTCCGCCGCTGTCTTCCATTGTTCAGGTATGTCATTTCTTCCTCATTATAGATCTGCATCTTCTAAGGTTCTTCCCTTGTTCTTCCGCCATTAGGGTTTGAAAGCTTCATCTTGTTCCTCATAAATGCTCACTTCGTAGAAAGCTTTTGACCTTTATGCCCAGTTAATAGATCTTCCACTAGTTTTAGCTGTAGATCTCGCCACTTATACTTATCCTGTAGATTCATCTGCTCCGCATAAGACCCTTGCATTTCTTCCTATACTTTCTTGCACTTAATTTTCTTTTCTTTTCTTTGCACGCCCAGATCTGTTTCACTTTAGCCGTTTACAAAGAAACTGTTTCTTCTCTTTTGTAGATCCATTAGGTATACTCCGGTTTAAACTGTTATGCCCTGTTCCTGTAAAACCTTTGAATTTGAACGCGGCGGTTTAGCTGTTCTTCTTATACTGTCGTGAACCGGTAATGACATAGCTCCCTGTTATTGCCGGTTTAACCATACCATTAGTCCTCGGTACAAAGCGTTGCGTGACTTTCATAGATATTTTCCGGTTTATACTGCTGTACCCGCATAATCTGTTTCTTTGCACTTTATCTTTCAGTACTTGTCCTTCCATTGCTATGGCCAAGAAGTTTGTCTCTTGTGATTGGGTCCCTTCCATCATCACGGAAGAAGACTTGGTCAAAATTTCTGAAATTGGTACGTTAGGCCCTCAGTCTGTTCTGAAGTGGCGGGCTTCGGGGAATGAATGCCCTCCTACTCCCAGGCCCGGGGAAGTTATTGTGTTCTTTGATCACATATCTCGAGGCTTCTCTCCCCCCGGTTCAAAGTTTTTCCGGGACGTTCTTGCTGCCTTCCAACTCCAGCCTCAGGACATTGGACCCAACTCTATTTCAAACATCTGTGACTTCCAAGTGTTCTCGGAGGTGTATCTGCAAGAAGAACCGTCTGTCGATCTGTTCCGGGACTTCTTTCACCTGAACCGGCGCACAGAGTTCACCAGTGGACCGCATTAGGAGCTCGGCGGTGTTAGTATCCAGAAAAGAAGGGACGCTGTCTTTCCTCACGCCGCTTTACACACACATCCAAAAGAGTGGAACAAGTCATGGTCCTACTGTATTGACACTTCTCCTGAAGGGGAGAACCCCTTTGTAGGATCGAAAGTATTTCTAGAGGGGGGGTGATTAGACTACTTGTAAATATAAAAATTCTGCCTTTTGACAAAGAACAGTTTTTGGTAGATTCACAATTATGATCAAGTCAAGCATCACCCTACACATGCAATTCTAGAGTATATGCAGCGGAAAGTAAATTGCACATGTAGTAAAGAGAGGTGGAGAAGAGCAAACGCAATTTGGAGACGCGGTGATTTTTCCCGTGGTTCCGATAGGTGGTGCTATCGTACATCCACGTTGATGGAGACTTCAACCCACGGAGGGTAACGGCTGCGCGAGTCCACGGAGGGCTCCACCCACGAAGGGTCCACGAAGAAGCAACCTTGTCTATTCCATCATGGCCTACGCCCACGGAGGGCTAGCCTTACTCGGGGTAGATCTTCACGAAGTAGGCGATCTCCTTGCCCTTACAAACTTCTTGGTTCAACTCCACATCTCGATGACGGAGGCTCCCAAGCGACACCTAACCAATCTAGGAGGCACCACCCTCCAAAAGGTAATAGATGTTGTAGATGATGATGAATTCCTTGCTCTTGTGCTTCAAATGATAATCTCCCCAACACTCAACTCTCCTCACTGATTTGGCTGTGGTGGAAGAAAGGATTGAGTGGAAAGCAACTTGGGAAGGCTAGAGATCAAGTTTCTTATGGTGGGAGTGGAGCAACTTGATCTCAACACAAGGATAGGTAGTTCTCTTCTCAGAAATGTAAGGTAGGAGTGGTAGTTCTTTCTGATGGCTCTCTCCCCACGAATGAAGAGGGGGTGGAGGGGTATATATAGCCTCCACACAAAATCCAACCGTTACACACATATTTGAGCAATCTCGGTGGGACCGAAGTGTACAACTCAGTGAGACCGAAAGTTCAAATAATGTGAACGTTGGGGTTTTCGGTGGGACCGAAAATACCATCTCGGTTAGTCCGATTTGAGTAAAGACAGGAACTTGCCAGTTTCGGTGGGACCGACTTCATCATCTCGGTGACACCGATTTGATGACAGAAGGTTGCAGAAGCTTGGCAGCCCATGTTTCGGTGAAACCGATTTCAAACTCGGAATATCCGATTTTTCTAGGGTTTGGCTTATGGCTGAGGTGGTTCATCTCGGTGTGACTGAGTTTGGAATATCGGTGGGACCGAGATTACTTATGAGTGTATTTTGTAGTGAAAGTTGCTGATAGTTAAAGGAGATATATCACTAAGCACTTGAGCAACCAAATCATCAACATAACCTCATCCCCTTTTAATAGTATTGGCTTTTCCTATGGACTCAATGTGATCTTGGATCACCAAACCAAAAATGGAGTCTTGAGCTTTTGCCAATGCTTGCCTTAGCATTTTGAGGGGTCCACTTCTTCAGTCATTGCCATACCCATATCACTGAACTTCTCTGAAATGATTCTCAAGTAACTATTAGTTCAATGATATATATGTTGTTATTAATTGCCAAAACCACCCGGGGATTAGTTGCACTTTCAATCTCCCCCTTTTTGGTAATTGATGACAACATATAGATCAAAGCTTCGACAAGAGATATAATCAATGAATAATATCGTCGCTTTGAGAAGTATGTGATAAGCAAGAGCTCCCCCTAAATTTGTGCATTATTTAAAATTTGCGTTTGAATGCAAATGCACAATCGATTAGGATCATGGGTCACTCTTCCATGTCACATACATCTTGGTGGAGCGCACAAAATGATAAGAATGAATAGCATGCACCCAAACACCAAGACATGAGTAAATAGTCATACAAGATAGGAATAGCATATGATAAGCATTAAGCACACATTAAAGCATAGTACGACCAAGCACTCATTAAGGTAGCATCAAACGTAGTATCAAGCACACTGAAAGTTTCGAAAACCAAAAGTATCTCAAGGAAACCGCAAAAGAACGAAAGAGCACTCTCTCTCTCGAAGCCCTATGATCTATACAATTTCTCCCCCTTTGGCAACAAGTTACCAAAAAGTTCGAAAAAGCATAGAGCTAAACGTCACTGGGGACTCTGCTGGCGGCTCCCGTCTGGGTCGATGTCGGAGTAGATATGACGGCATCGGCGAAGACTTCAGCTGATGTCTGTGCTGGAGGAGTGGACACTGGAGCTGTAGCTGGAGTAACTGCTGGAGCTGTAGGAGGTGCTGAAGTTGTAGTCCTGGTGTCAGTCACTGGAATAGCAGCTGATCGGGATCCTTTGGGAACCGGAGCAGTCTGTCGCTGAGAATCCTGGACTAAGTCATCCTGCATAAGCTCTGCCTTGTCCTGCTTTGCTTCCTCCATGTCTGCCTCAAGCTTGTTGACGGTCACCTGAATTTCAGTCAGCTTCACGTCCAGAGCGTGGATCTTCTCGTCAACAATCCTCTCTAAGCTCTCCTGAGACTGTTCAATGCTGGCCAGGCGTTGTTCAATCCTTTGGGTTGCTTCAAGAATCTGCTCTCCGAAACTCTTTGGTTTAGCTGCTGCTGCTGCTTCTTTGTCAGCTTTGGCTTTCCTAGCAGCTTCTATCTTGGCTTGACCTTCAACAGATGTTGGATCCTCCTCGTCCATCACAACAACATTGTCTTCATGATCTGGCTGCAGGGGTAAGTGTTTCCTATCCAACAAGAATTTGCCCGTGCCAAACTTGGCATTGATAAGCATCTGAATCTGTGGGGCAAATCCACATGACCTTTTCTGGTCAGCTGCAGTCCTCTTAATGGTCTCTACCATTAAGTCCATCACCTTGAAAGGTGCCTTCTCATCAAGTATATGCAGCATGTTGATAGAATATCCTTTGATCATGCGATGATCTCCAGACTTGGGCATCAAGGTATGCCTCAGAATAGTATTAGTGGTAGGTAAACCTGCCTGGAGATAGTAGACTGAGCCGAGCTTCCATACTTCCAAATCTGCTGCGGGGATCTCCTTGTACATGTTCTTCATGGAATCATGATTCTTCTTTGGAATCCCATAGACATCAATATCATCTTCTCGCTGCACTGGAGCATTCAGAATTTCTGCCCATTCTTCAACAGAAGAAGAGAACCTTTGACCTTCAGTCATCCAGGTGATCTTCCCATCAGGATAGAAGTGAGCTGTGGCATAGAATTGCATAATCATCTCATCGTTCCAACTGGTCAACTTCTGACCTACAAACTCTGCAATGCCACATGCAGTGAAGCTTTCATGCACATGTGGAAAGAAATCTCTGTGCTCTTCGCTATCAATGTATTCCCAGTCAACATATCTGGTGTCTGCGACTATGGGCTTCTTGTCCATCAACACAGTCTCATAGAAGTCCTGCTGCTCTCTGGTGTGAAATCTGGGGTCTACAGCAGTTCTTCTCCTCACGGCATATGGGTCAGCTTGTCTCCATAGCCTGAGACCTCTATCTTTCCTTGCCTTCATATCCTCGGCTTGAGGATGAGCATCATTGTGAAGTGGCAGTTTTGGACGGAGTTTCAGCAACACTTGTTCTTCCTCATCAGACTCAGCTGGTGGCACATCACCCTTGTTCTTCTCAGATGCTGGAATGTTTCTGGTAGTCCTCTAGGGCTTGGCAGCAGGCTTTGCTGGAGCTGCCTTAGCTTGAGCAGATTTCTTGGGCTTTGAAGTGGCTCCGGCCTTAATGGCATCACCCATGAGCTTCTGCTTCTGAGGAGCAGGCTGGGGTGCTTCTTCTTCTTCATCCTCGACTGCTGCATCTGCATGAGAATCAGTATACACTACCCTCTTTATCTTGGAGGTTTTCTTCACTTTGCTTGCAGCTGGCTCTCCCAAATTCAGCTTCTTAGCAACAGTTGATTGCTTGACTTTGCTGGTGCCCTTCTTAGACTGCTGACTTTGTTGCTCTTTGGCAACAACCTTCCTCTTAGGCTTTGAGGTCACCTCTTCCTCAGCAACGAAATCAGAATCCTCATCATCGGAATTCTTTTCCTTTCTGGCTCTGGTGGCTGCAGGAGGCAAGCCACTAGGTGTACTCCTCTCACCATCATCAAATGGGCTACTAGCCTCAGGACTAGTGTCTGCCTCAGGAATGTCTGCAATAGGTGACTCTGACCTGTTCTGACTGTCACTGGCATTTGACATGGCTGACAACCTGTGAATAGATAAGGTATAGGCAGAGAAGAAGAGTTATCACAAACTGCAGAAGTTTTTGCAAAAAAAATGAGTTCAAATCTTAGTTTTAAGTTTTCACAGAAGACATTTCGGACAAACCGAGTTTTGAGTTTCGGTGAATCCGAAGTGTCAAACAGAAGCTTTACACACCACTTTCGGTCTGACCGAAGTGGGTTTCGGTCCTGCCGATAACACTAGGGTTTCACTGAAACTACATTTCGGTCACACCGATTTGCACAACTCGGTTGGACCGAAGGGTGCAGTGCAATGGCCAGAGGCCAAATCGGTCACACCGAAATTCTAAAATCGGTTTTACCGAGATGTGTTCTGAGGAAACCTAACCCTAAAAATTTTACTCGAATCTAGTTCGAACGAACCAATCTGGTGTAAAGGAAGATTTCAATCGTGGCCAGATATTGGGCAAACCAAACGTGCATTGAATCGGAGATGGGAGCACGAGTGGGATCAAGACTCACCCTAACTTGGTGGAGTCTCTCTACGGCGGCAACATCGCGGAGGAGAAGTCCGTTGACGGCGATGGAGACCTGCGGCGAGGGCGCACAGGCGACGACGGCGACGATCCGGAGATCAAGGCGACGGCAGCAGGGGATGTGGGGCGAAAACGTTTGAAGGAGTAATCAACGCGCGCTGCCCTCAGTATATATATCCCTTTGCTGTCGGTGGGACCGAGTTGAAAAACTCGGTGGCACCGAGATGGATAACTGCTAGGCAGTTACGCATTTCGGTCACGCCGAGATTTAGAACTCGGTTTCACCGAGATGAAACCTAGATTAGTCTAAATGCTTTCGGTTTGACCGAGTTTGAGAAAGTTGGTCTGACCGAAATCACTTAGAAGGTTTTGGAGGTTAGCCCTAGACGGATCGGTGGCTCCGAGTGCTCCTCAATCGGAGGGTCCGAAAATGACTTGTTCAAAGTTTGTGATTTAAGCATGAATAGAATTTGAGACAAGAAAGCATAGATAGCTAGGGGAGGTACTTAGGCATTCTTGTCCATCCATTTGGTCATAAAAATCAAAACAACCAAAACAACAAATGGATGTCCTCGAATGGATAAAATTATGCATCCAACATGCTCACACAATAAGATAGCAAATGAAATATGTATCAAACATGCACAACCAAAACTCTAGCTACTAACACACAATTTGTCGATGACTAGGTCATCTTTATATGAGTATTTTGACTTAGGAGTCAAATGAGAACATTTGATCATATGTCATACTCATCGTTTAAGCACAAGTGGGGTTACCACTTTTACATAAAGCATTGATGTGTTCACATCATTTGAAGATGCTTTAGCTCGATTTTTTTTAGAGCAAAGCTCCCCCTAGATGTGAGAACCCCTTTTAAAGGGTCAAACTAACCTTGGGTTGTCGTAGAAGACTTCATGTAGATGTTGAAGATGTGGATGCTCAATGTTGATGAAGATCATCAAGAGTTGGGAGCTATCCTTTGGATTAGGGCACTTTCAATACCTACATGGGTTAGTCCCACAAGGAACAAACAAGGATATCCATGGACATAGATTGAAGTTCACAATAGATGATGTCCATGAAAGCAATGATTACCTTGTCCCTTGACTTACCAACAAGAGGGTTTGTGACTCCATGAACTAGTGCATGATGTGGAAGTTGATTGCACAAGTTGCCAAAATGAATGAGAGTGAAGTATGTTGGCGGAGTCACCCTCAAGAACCTTCTAGTTCTTCTTCTTCGGGATCCACATCATCTTGATGGGAATCCTTGGGGTTGTAGTTGAGCTTGACGAAGTAGAACTTGACGTTTCCTTGGGAACCCACTTGACCATGGCTTGAGGTGCTTCAACGAATGCATCAATCTCCTCTTGAAGCTTGTCCTTGGCTTTTAGCTTGTGGTCTTGTGGTGGAAGGTCATCTTGAGCTTGTTCCACATTGGAAGAAGTAGGATCATACTTCTCCTTTTGAGAAACAAACTGTGGAGTAGGATATTGACCTTCTTCCCACTCAACACCTTCGGCGTTGAACTTTCGCTCAAAACCAATCCCTTGATTCTTCCGGTGCCTTCCTTGCTTGCGAACAATTTCCTCAAAGTTCTTAGTTCCGGCAAGACTCTTGTAGACACCTTTCTTTATGATTCCCTTCAATAAGCTATTCTCTTGCTCAAGTGTAACTTGGCTTGAAACATTGTTAGTGGAATCAAGAGAACTACTAGAAGCAACAATATTAGTTTTAACATGGTTATTGTTACTACTAGAGGAAGAATTTTTCTTATGCTTGTAATGCTTAGTCTTAATGGGTGGCAAGAAATTAGACAAGAGAAGTCGTTTGGCAAGATATGAAGAACTCTTCTTTCGAAGATCGTCATTGATCGCTTTTAGAAACTCATGTTCTTGCTCTAGAGTGAGCTTCTCGAAGCGTAGCTTCTCATGAGATCTTAGGAGCTCTCTATGATCTTCTTGAGTTGTTTCATGAGCTAACTTAAGAATGTTTAGTTCTTTAGTTAGACGCTCAATCTCCTTCATAGCATTGTCATTCGACTCTTCTCGACTATAAAGACTACTAGCATTTTCATCGTTACTAGGCTCACTAGATTTATCATGCAAGAGCTCATCTTCACCAAGCAAGTCATCCTCATCACTATTGAAGTCAATGAATTCAGGGTGTGTTACCTTGGGGCCTTTAGCCATGAAGCATCTTCCAATTCCCTCATTTGGTGAATCAAATAAGTCGTAGGAGTTGGAGTTGGAGGATACGAGTGCAAGACCGGCAACACCTTCATCTTGACTGTAGTCGGAGTCGGAGTGATAGCTTCCATCGGATTGATTGTCGGAGTCGGAGCCGGAGACCCATTCACCTACATGAGCTTGATGTCTTCTTCTTGTATAGCTCCTTGATGACTTGTCTTTCCTCTCCGAATCCTTGCTTCTCCGAGAGGGTCTTCGTTCATAACGATCATCTCTACTCCTTCTCTCTTTCCGAGGTGACTCATCTCTTGATCTTCTTCTTGGAGATTCTTCTCTTCTCTTGTGGGGAGCCGTACACTCATTTGAGTAGTGTCCGGGTCTTCCACAATTGTAGCAGTTTCGATCACGACTAGAAGATCTCTTTTCATCATATGATCTAGACTTTGAGCTTCTCTCTTTGCCTCTATTCTTGTAGAATTTGTTGAAGTTCTTAACCATTAGGCTTATCTCTTCATTGGAAACTAACTTGTCACTTGAGGTTGTAGGAGCATCACTTGTAGCTTTGTAAGCACCACTCGACTTGTTGTGAAGCTCTTCCTTATCCTTAAGTGTCATCTCATGAGCAACAATTCTTCCAATGACTTCGGTTGGCTTGAGAGTCTTGTAGTTTGGCATCATTTGGATCAAAGTGCACACGGTGTCATACTTTCCATCCAAAGCTCTGAGAATCTTCTTGATGATGAATCGGTCGGTCATTTCTTCGCTTCCTAAGCCGGCAATCTCATTTGTGATGAGAGCTAGCCTAGAGTACATTTCAGCGACTCCTTCACCATCCTTCATCTTGAACTTGTCAAGTTGACCTTGAAGAATATCTAGCTTTGATTCCTTCACAGACTCGGTACCTTCGTGCATTTCAACCAAAGTATCCCAAATCTCTTTAGCATTCTCAAGACGGCTGATTTTGTTGAACTCCTCGGGACACAAAGCATTGAAGAGAATGTCACAAGCTTGAGCATTGTTTTGCAACATCCGCAACTCTTCCGGTGTAGCTTCGCGATCTGGAACTTTTCCTTCCTCGAAGAATTCACCTTGCATACCAACACAAATAATGCCCCATGCGGCTGGGTTATGACCAAGAATATGCATTTTCATTTTATGCTTCCAACTAGCAAAATTTGTACCATCAAAGTAAGGACCTCTACGAAAATTACCCTCACTAGACGCCATACTCTCCTAGGTTGTGAAACCAAGCTTATGGAGTCCAATGCAATGGAAACCAATACAATGGAGACCAAAGCTCTGATACCACTTGTAGGATCGAAAGTATGTCTAGAGGGGGGGGGGGTGATTAGACTACTTGTAAATATAAAAATTCTGCCTTTTGACAAAGAACAGTTTTTGGTAGATTCACAATTATGATCAAGTCAAGCATCACCCTACACATGCAATTCTAGAGTATAGGCAGCGGAAAGTAAATTGCACATGTAGTAAAGAGAGGTGGAGAAGAGCAAACGCAATTTGGAGACACGGTGATTTTTCCTGTGGTTCCGATAGGTGGTGCTATCGTACATCCACGTTGATGGAGACTTCAACCCACGGAGGGTAACGGCTGCGCGAGTCCATGGAGGGCTCCACCCACGAAGGGTCCACGAAGAAGGAACCTTGTCTATTCCATCATGGCCTACGCCCACGGAGGGCTAGCCTTACTCGGGGTAGATCTTCACGAAGTAGGCGATCTCCTTGCCCTTACAAACTTCTTGGTTAAACTCCACATCTCGATGACGGAGGCTCCCAAGCGACACCTAACCAATCTAGGAGGCACCACCCTCCAAAAGGTAATAGATGTTGTAGATGATGATGAACTCCTTGCTCTTGTGCTTCAAATGATAATCTCCCCAACACTCAACTCTCCTCACTGATTTGGCTGTGGTGGAAGAAAGGATTGAGTGGAAAGCAACTTGGGAAGGCTAGAGATCAAGTTTCTTATGGTGGGAGTGGAGCAACTTGATCTCAACACAAGGATAGGTAGTTCTCTTCTCAGAAATGTAAGGTAGGAGTGGTAGTTCTTTCTGATGGCTCTCTCCCCATGAATGAAGAGGGGGTGGAGGGGTATATATAGCCTCCACACAAAATCCAACCGTTACACACATATTTGAGCAATCTCGGTGGGACCGAAGTGGACAACTCGGTGAGACCGAAAGTTCAAATAGTGTGAACGTTGGGGTTTTCGGTGGGACCGAAAATACCATCTCGGTTAGTCCGATTTGAGTAAAGACAGGAACTTGCCAGTTTCGGTGGGACCGACTTCATCATCTCGGTGACACCGATTTGATGACAGAAGGTTACAGAAGCTTGGCAGCCCATGTTTCGGTGAAACCGATTTCAAACTCGGAATATCCGATTTTTCTAGGGTTTGGCTTATGGCTGAGGTGGTTCATCTCGGTGTGACTGAGTTTGGAATATCGGTGGGACCAAGATTACTTATGAGTGTATTTTGTTGTGAAAGTTGCTGATAGTTAAAGGAGATATATCACTAAGCACTTGAGCAACCAGATCATCAACATAACCTCATCCCCTTTTAATAGTATTGGCTTTTCCTATGGACTCAATGTGATCTTGGATCACCAAACCAAAAATGGAGTCTTGAGCTTTTGCCAATGCTTGCCTTAGCATTTTGAGGGGTCCACTTCTTCAGTCATTGCCATACCCATATCACTGAACTTCTCTGAAATGATTCTCAAGTAACTATTAGTTCAATGATATATATGTTGTTATTAATTGCCAAAACCACCCGGGGATTAGTTGCACTTTCACCCTTGCCGGGTTATCGTGAGCACCGTATTCCGGAGGATCATCCTCTACCACAATGACTCAGCTCTGTTGAGCGGACCCGGTTTGCATCACAGCTCTCCAGGTTAAAAGCTTTCATGGCAAATGGCTTGACTAGAACTGATTTTATGCGCTGCTGGTTGTCTTGGAGCATCCTTCCCTTGAGCCGGCGATCACAGCAGATGTGCCAATATTCTGGTAAACTGGACGATCCTCAACGGTTCACCAAGGAAAAATTATCTGAGTCAGAGGTTATTGAATCGGCCAAAAAGATGCTCAACGTCTCCTTAGCAGACTGTAGTAAAGTCGGATTAGCACCATACAACAAGAAGAATAAACTGCCTGCGGTAAGTTTTGCTTTTATCCTGTATTTGTAATCCGTTTATTTAAACCGTCCCTTCAACTGCTTTTCCTTCTTGTAAATAGGCTGATGATCCTTTCTGGAAGAGAAAACCTCAGGAGAAAACCGGCAAGCAAGCACGCCGTAAGACCTTTGCTAACAAGAAAAGAAAGGCAGCTCTTGACTCCAGCTCTCACGCCGAGGATGATGATCCGGATTCCGAGGTATGAATTAAACCGATTTGAATTTTGTTTTGTTGCATTCATATCTGTATCTAATGACAACTTTCCACAGGAGTTGGCTGAAGGTGATAATCCGACCGAGGTTGAGGTAACTATCCTTTCTTCTGATTCAGAACCTCTTCCATAAAAAAGTCGTCGGACCGTCCGGAAATACCAATTTTCTCACCCTTATGCTCAGTTGGATCCTAATTTTATTTTGAAGAAGCAACAGCATGAAGCTCTTCGCCGGACCACTCGCCATAGTGGCCTGGCAGTGGAATCATCCGGGATTTCTTTAACTCCGGCTCGAAAACGCCGTGCTGAGGTGATACTTTCTCCGACTCTCCTTCATCCCAAGGCCGGGCTTATCCGGAAACCTCTTAAACCGTCTGACCCTGATTATCAGGAAACTCCACTGTCTTCTTCTGGTGAATCGACTGCCACACAGCTTCCTCCATTGAAAACTGTCCCAGGGTAACTTTTTAACTTTTCCGGTTTATGATTCCTTTTTGCTTTATAATGTTAACTCATTTTGCATACTTTTTCCAGCAAACCAAAGCCTAGCAAGAAATCCAAGGCAAACAAGCCTCCTGCTGAGACCACTGCAGATGATCCGGCCGTTGATCCGGCAACGACCGTTCTTCCAGAAAGCGAGCCCATAGCTCCTCTTGAAAATCCTGAGCCTACGGATCACCTCTCCGTACCTGAAAATCCTACTGCTGAAGATGCACACAACTCGCCAAGCCCTTCCCGGGTTAACTCTCCGCAAATTAATCCGGCGTCTCCCAATCCGGCTCACACTGCGGCTTCCCCAATTGCACCTGCTTCTCCAGAAGTTGTAGTGACTGGGGCTGCTTTCGTTGCTCCGGCTGAGCCCACCGTTTTAGCCAAGCTTACGGCTAAAACAGAGAAGTTATATAAAGAGAAGGGCAAATGGAGTACTGAAGTATCCAATCTTGCAGACATGAGCGCCCAAGAAATCTATTCTGGGTACCTAAACCGGCTCCACAGCAGCCGAGACTATGAAGCGAATTTGGTTAACTTAATGAAGGAGAAATATGAGGTAATCCTTTCTTCTGACTTTGCACTTTTGATATGCTTCTATCCCATAACAGCCCCCAAGTTCCGGTTTAGCTGTGTACTGAAGGTGAACCGGAACTTTATAGTTTGAACAATTAATCTTTACATTAGCCCCCAAGTATCAAGTAGATAACTTGTTTATGTATTTGATACTTGTAAAAATTTCTGCTGATACTTCAATCATCCATTAGCCCCCAAGTGTCAAGTAGACAACTTGTTTGTGTGCTTGAGACTTGTAACTTTGAATAGCTGTTATTTATTGCTTCAACTACCATTAGCCCCCAAGTGTCAAGTAGATAACTTGTTTATGTGCTTGAGACTTGTCTGACTATTGCCTCTTGTCACTTTATTATGTTTGTAGGCTGAGTTAAATCGGAACACTGATGAAATCAATGAACTTCGTAGCCGTCTTGCTGAAACAGAGTCTGCCACTTCGAAAGCTAAAAAAGATCTTCAGGTAAGTTTAAAGACTGCTGAAGATCTAAAGTAATACTTTGAAGAAGAGCGGACCACTTTTGAGGTTCAAAAGAAAGATCTGGAGAAAAGGATCCAGGATGCTGAAGGGGCGCTTAATCCGGTTACAGAAGAATTAACCGGTTTAAAGCAGCAGATTGAGTTGATGACCTCTGCAATTTTTGGTAAGTATAATCTGAATTCCTGCTTTATCCCTGCAATCTTTCGTCTGTACCGGTTTACCCGTAATATCTATATGCAGGGCGCCGTGTCTCCCATCTTGGGGATGACTTACGGAAGAAGCTTAAAGCGTGTTACACTTTGGTCGAGCAGCTGTATTCCGGCGCTCAAAGGATCATCAGTGCAACATCTTTCGGTAAACCGGCTCCTACAACTATCCAAGACACGTTGAAAAGATTATCTGTTTTGCCGGCTCGTCTTGAAGAAGTCAAAAAATCTGCTGCCCGAGGTGGTGCTCTTCTGGCCCTTACCAGGGCTAAGGCCTGGGTCCTGGATCTTGATCCGGAAGAGGCCTTAACCGGATTCCCTGATACAAAAGACGACGGCTCAACTTTTACCGCAAAGGATCTCTACGCCTTGACGAAGGAGATGCGTCCCCTCGCCAGCAAGCTTGCAGCTGAATCCGATCTATCCAGGTATCATCCTGGATACGACTTGCAAAACGAGCGGGTCGAGCGGCCGGTTTATGACACCGTCAACTTAATCCCCCCGGTTCGTCCTCATACCTTCGCTCCTGATATTGAACCTTCTGAACTTATCAACGACGAGATGTATTTCCGGGCTTTGACGAAGATTGACTGGCGTGTGCCGGACTTCCAACCGCTCCAAGAAGATGAAGATATTCCGGATCAAGGTGATGGCCAGCCGTCTCAGCAAGGAGGAGCATAATTCAAAACTCATTGTTGTAATCGCAGTCTCTGTTTTGCCAAACAATCTTTTTAATCCGTCAGGCTTGCTATGCCTTGTAATAGGATAGCTGAAACTTGATCTGCCTTAATCCGGATATTCTGTCTTTCTTATATGAAATATTTGCCAAGATAAATGTTATCTGATGGTGCTTATCTTGCATATCCTCTGCTCCTGCAGAAATAACACTGAAAATATGTCCTAGCGGTTTACCACTGGACGGATTAAATTGTTCTCTCAAAACGTCAAATAAATACACTCATACCAGCAATAAAGTTATACCTGAGATTATATATACTCAATACTTTGATGATGATCTTCCTGGATCCAATTAGAAACCCGGGTTTTGATGATAGACTCCGGTTCATCTTGTTCTGAAAAACTTTGTTCAGAAAATTGTGGCTTGTTGCCTGATAGATGATCCGGGTTACAATGAACACCGGTTTACTCATGCTGGTATTCATGACCCAGACTTTCCACTTTATAGATATGTGGTCAGCTTCTGTGGCTGTTCCACTCCGGTTTAAAGGGTCATAAAACACAAACACAAAAGATGCAAAATTTTCAAATAAGACCATGTAGTCGAGGCTTTTTAAGAGCTGCCAGGCTCAAAGCAAGGTTCAGCCAATCAATGGGACGTGGATTATCCATCTTTCCCTGGGGGCCTAGCCAATCACTGAACGTGGATTTATCCATCTTTTCAGAGGGCCGATAGAACCGCAAAAAAAAACTGAGCCAATCAATGGGACGTGGATTATCGATCTTTCCCAGAGGGCCTAGCCAATCACTGAACGTGGATTATCCATCTTTTCAGAGGGCCGATAGAACCGTAACAAATTTGAGGCAATCACTTGACGTGGATTATCCATCTTTCCAGAGGGCCTCCATGGTTCCTCCTGAACCGGTGGGTAAATCTAAACCAATCACTGAACGTGGATTATCCAACTTTTCAGAGGGTCTCCAGGGTTCCTCCTGAACCGGTGGGTAAATCTAAACCAATCACTGAACGTGGATTATCCAACTTTTCAGAGGGTCTCCAGGGTTCCTCCTGAACCGGTGGGTAAATCGTGACGCGTCCTTTCTTTGAGCCGGATGTCATCTCATGTTCTTTAGAAAGTTTTGCTTTGCAAAAAATCAATCTTAAAACAGCCAATATGTTGAAATATAATATCTGATAAAAAAACTTGCATTGTTGTTTTCACAATATATTTGTATGCGGAAAAAGGGCTAAGCCCCCGGTTTACCGAGGGTGCCGGTTTATTTATTAATCATAATATATACATATGATACAGTGGAGCTCGTAGCTCAAGTATAGTATGGCCGTAAGTGGGCGATGTTCCATGGCCTCTTCGTCTCCCCTTCTGATGTCCGTGAGTCCTTGTGCTCTCGAACGTCCACCAAGTAATATGAACCGTTGTGTAGATTCTTACTGACCACAAAGGGTCCTTCCCAAGGTGGGGATAACTTGTGCATATCTCTTTGATCTTGGATGAGCCGGAGTACCAAGTCACCCTCCTGGAACGTCCTTGTTCTGACCCGGCGGCTATGATATCTGCGTAAATCTTGTTGATAAATTGCAGATCGTGCCGCAGCTATATCACGCTCTTCATCCAGCCGGTCTAAACTATCTTGCCTTGCTTTCTCGTTGGCTGCTTCAATATAAGCCGTCACCCTTGGTGAATCATGACGTATATCGCTCGGAAGGACTGCTTCAGCACCATAGACCATGAAGAAAGGTGTGTAACCTGTAGACCGGTTTGGTGTAGTGTTGATACTCCAAAGAACAGATGGCAACTCCTCAACCCAACATCCTGGGGTTCTCTGTAAAGGCGTCATAAGCCGGGGTTTGATACCTCGCAAAATCTCCTGATTTGCCCTTTCAGCCTGACCATTGGATTGGGGGTGGGCTACAGAAGACACGTCCAAACGAATATGTTCTCGTTGACAGAATTCTTCCATCTCACCCTGAGATAAATTAGTGCCATTGTCTGTGATGATGCTGTGTGGAAAGCCAAACCGGAAAATTACTTTTTTGATAAATTTGACCGCCGTTGCCGCATCACACTTGCTTATAGGCTCCGCTTCAACCCACTTTGTAAACTTGTCTACTGCTACTAGTAGATGAGTTTTCTGATCTTGGGATCGCTTGAAGGGTCCAACCATATCAAGCCCCCAAGTCGCAAACGGCCAAGTTATTGGTATCATCCGGAGCTCCTGCGCTGGAACCAGAGCACGCCTCGAAAATTTCTGACAAGCGTCACACTTCCGGACCAGATCTGCCGCATCTGCATGAGCAGTTAACCAATAGAAACCATGCCGGAACGCTTTAGCCACCAATGATTTTGAACCGGCATGATGACCACAATCCCCTTCATGGATCTCGCGAAGAATCTCACAACCTTCCTCAGCTGATACACACCGCTGAAATACTCCAGAAGTACTACGATGATGAAGCTCTCCATTTGCAATCGTCATGGACTTAGAACGCCGGATTATCTGTCGTGCTTCTTCTTCATCGTCCTGTAACTCTCCTCGGCTCAAGTATGCCAAATAGGGCAGCGTCCAATCTGGAATAACATGGAGCGCTGCAACTAACTGTGCCTCCGGATCAGGAACAGTTAGGTCTTCCTCCGACGGTATCTGAACCGAAGGACTGTGCAATTCATCCAAAAAAGTGTTTGGTGGCACCGGTTTATGCTGAGAACCCAGCCGACTTAGAGCATCGGCCGCTTCGTTCCTTCGCCGGTCTATATGATCCACCTGATATCCTTGGAAGTATCCTGCAACTGCTTCAACCTCTCGTCTATAAGCCGCCATGAGGGGATCTCTTGAATCCCACTTGCCGGAAACTTGCTGTGCCACTAAATCTGAGTCGCCAAAGCACTCAACCCGACTCAAGTTCATTTCCCTTGCCAGCCGCAAACCATGAAGTAATGCTTCATATTCTGCTGCATTATTAGTACAAGGAAACAATAGGCGGAGGACATAACAAAATTTATCACCTCTGGGGGAAGTTAAGACAACTCCAGCCCCCAAGCCCTCCAACTTTTTTGAACCGTCAAAGTGAATCGTCCAGTAAGTAAGATCCGGCTTCTCCTCAGGAGTTTGCAACTCTGTCCAATCATTGATGAAATCTACCAACGCCTGAGATTTTATAGCGGTGCGTGGCACATACTTTAACTCATGTGGGCTGAGCTCTATGGCCCACTTTGCCACCCTACCTGTAGCCTCCCTGTTCTGGATTATGTCTCCCAACGGTGCTGAACTGACCACAGTTATTGGATGACCTTGGAAATAGTGCTTCAACTTCCGGTTTGCCATAAACACACCATATACCAACTTCTGCCAATGAGGGTACCTCTGCTTGGATTCAATGAGTACTTCACTTACATAGTAAACCGGGCGCTGAACCGGGTATTCCTTCCCTGCTTCCTTACGCTCAACCACAATTGCGACGCTGACTGCCCATGCATTGGCAGTGACGTATAACAACAACGGCTCCTTGTCAACAGGAGCAGCTAGGACCGGTGGTTTTGCCAATTGCCGCTTTAGATCCTCAAACGGTGCGTTTGCCTCATCACTCCATATAAACCGATCTGTTTTCCTCAGCATCTGGTAAAGCAGGATCGCCTTTTCTCCCAAACGGGTGATGAACCGGCTTAATGCTGTGATCCGGCCAGCAATACGCTGAACATCGTTGATGCAAACCGGTTTAGTCAAAGATGTGATGGCCATGATTTTCTCTGGATTGGCTTCTATTCCTCTGTTTGAGACCAAGAACCCCAGTAGCTTACCTGCCGGAACACCAAAAACACACTTTTCTGGATTAAGCATCATCTTATAAGCTCGAAGATTATCAAAAGTCTCCTTGAGGTCCTCTATCATTGTCTCCTCTTTCCTTGATTTAACCACAATGTCATCCACATAGGCATGAACATTCCTCCCTATCTGCCCTTTCAGACAATTCTGAACGCAACGCTGATAAGTTGCTTGAGCACTCTTTAGTCCAAAAGGCATAGACACATAGCAAAAAGCACCAAAAGGAGTTATGAAAGATGTCTTCTCTTGGTCTTTAACTGCCATCTTGATCTGGTGATACCCTGAATACGCATCCAAAAAGCTTAGCCGCTCACATCCCGCTGTGGCATCGATGATTTGATCAATGCGAGGGAGAGCAAAAGGATCAGTTGGGCAGGCCTTGTTAAGGTCTGTGTAGTCCACACACATTCTCCACTTTCCATTCTTCTTTAATACCAACACCGGATTAGCCAAGCACTCCGGATGAAAAACTTCCACTATGAATCCTGCGGCCAAAAGCCTAGCCACTTCTTCTCCTATAGCCTTGTACCTCTCTTCATTGAAGCGGCGCAAGTATTGTTTAACCGGCTTATATTTCGGATCAGTGTTAAGACTGTGCTCAGCGAGTTCCCTCGGTATACCTGGCATGTCAGAAGGTTTCCATGCAAAGATATCCCGGTTCTCACGGATGAACTCGATGAGCGTGCTTTCCTATTTAGGATCCAGGTTAGCGCTGATAGTGAACTGCTTAGAAGAATCCCTAGGCACAAAATCAACTTGCTTGGTTTCCTCTGCCGATTTAAATTTTAAAGCCGGATCATGCTCTGTAGTTGGCTTCTTCAGCGGAGTCATATCTGCCGGATCAACATTATCTTTGTAATATTTCAACTCTTCCGTGGCACAAACTGCTTCTGCATAGGCTGCATCTCCTTCTTCACATTCCACTGCTATCTTGCGACTTCCATGAACTGTGATCGTGCCCTTATGACCCGGCATTTTAAGCTGCAGATAAACATAACATGGCCTAGCCATAAACTTAGCATAAACCGTCCTTCCAAACAGAGCGTGATAAGGGCTTTTGATTTTGACGACTTCGAAAGTTATCATCTCTGACCTGGAATCATGTTCATCTCCAAAAGTAACTTCCAAGTCAATCTTTCCAACCGGATAAGCTGACTTACCTGGTACTACTCCATGAAACACTGTGTTTGATTGCCTTAACTTCTTATCCGTCAGACCCATACGACGGAAAGTCTCATAGTACAAGATATTGATGCTGCTACCCCCGTCCATGAGAACCTTAGTGAATTTGTAACCTCCCACCTGGGGTGCTACTACCAAGGCTAAGTGGCCCGGATTATCCACCCGCATCGGGTGGTCTTCTCTACTCCACACAATGGGCTGTTCTGACCAGCGCAGAAACTGTGGTGTTGCCGGTTCAACTGTGTTAACAGCCCGCTTCAAAACCTTCTGATCTCGCTTACACAGACTCGTGGTGAAGACGTGATATTGTCCACTGCTCAATTCCTTTGGATTACTTTGATATCCAGATTGCGGCTGCTGTTGCTGACGCTGTTGATTCCCCTGATTATTGTAATTTCCTTGGCCTTGCTGTTGATTGCTTTGATTATTGTAACCACCTTGGCCATGTTGCTGATTGCTTCGGTTATTGTAACCACCTTGATGATGCGACTGATTGCCCTGGTTATTATAACTTCCTTGATTATTTTGATTACCGGCCCGGTTTTGATAACCATTGTTATTGCCCCCATACCCTGATCCGGAGCTGTTCCCCTGATGACCCGGACCATAAAATCCAGGACCTGAACCGCCGTTTGGAGGCCTGTCATGAGGATTGAAATGGCCCGCCATTGCTCTCATAAGGGGCCTGCACTCCCTTATGGTATGCTTTGCCGGTCGACCTTTCATGCTATGTTTCGGACAAGGCTGATCTAACTCTTGATCCCAGCTAAGAGTTCCTCCGCCGGTTTGTGAAGGTGGATTTCCCAGGCTACGCTGAAAATCTCCTTGAACTTGAGTGTTGGCCACGAAGTCAGAGCCACCCTCTGCCTTCCGTTTGCCCAAAAAACTCGTGGTAGTCGGATTAACCGGCGCCGGTTTACCAGACTTGATAACCTTCCCTGTCTTGTCTCCTTCCGCTTCTGGATACTTGGTATTATCAGAGTCCCCATATTTTACCAAGGCACTCATTATAGTTCCCATATCATTACAATCCCTCTTAAACCATCCGAGCTTTAACTTTAAAGATTCAAACCGGCAATTATTTTCCAAAGTCACTATAGCCGTACTAGGATTGATACTATTCGAAGAGTGCAAGATCTCCGCTACTCTCCGTACCCAAGCAACTGTAGTCTCCTGTTCTCCTTGCACACAAGCTGCTAGATCCACCACTGACATCGGCTGTTTGCATGTATCTTTGAAGTTTTTGATAAACTGGCTGCGTAGTTCCCCCCATGATCCGATAGAGTTCGGGGGTAAACCCTTCAACCAGGTCCGGGCCGTACCTTCAAGCATCATAGTAAAATACTTGGCACAAGCCGATTCATCCACGTCCAGCATCTCCATGGCCATCTCATAGCTTTCGACCCAAGCTTCTGGAGCTAAATCTGTTGTGTAATTAGGTACCTTGCGCGGCCCCTTAAAATCCTTAGGCAGCTTGACACTCCGTAAAGCAGGGACAAAACATTGCACCCCAAAAGAACTCGTCGTAATTCCTGTTTCCGCTGTGGCTGTATGAACCGGTGTTGTTTGACGAACCTCCTCCCGGGCTCCTGATCTAACCCGGTTTATATCCGGAGCTGGTGCCGCTGCACCCACCGGATTATCCTGTCTGCGCTGATGCCTCCTGCGTTCGCTGCTAGACACTTCTGGCTCCTCCCAAAGCCTAGTATAACTCCGGCTGGGACGTGGTGTTGAATGTATCCTTTCCCTGCTATGAGAATATGCTTGCTGCTGTATCAACGCCGTATTAAGCAGCTCCTTGACCCTGCGCGCCTCCAATGCCACCGGAGACGTCTCCTCCACGGGTAAAGCGACCAAACATGCTGCAGCTGCAGCGATGTTATCCAAAGGGTTTGAATAATGACCTGGAGGGGTGGGAACGTAAGGTGCCGACGTGATCCGACGATCCCGCTCTGCGGTGGGTTGCTAAACCGGCTCCTCCTTGGCTGGGGGTGCCCTCCGGTTTGAAGCCGGATTATTACTAGTCCCAGCCCCAGGAGTCCTGAACTGATTCGTTGCTTCATAAACCGGCGGTAGACGAGACTGGTACTTTCGTCCCCTGACTCCTTCCATCGAAGCTTGCTCCATCCTTAGGTGAAAAGCCTGATCATCCAGCTCCGCTTGTCTCACCGCTATCATCTCTCTCTCCGCCTTCAGATCCTCCTTTAATTGATCAATCCGGCCTTTTAACTGAAGGAGCTCTGCATCATGCTGTGCCTTGTCTGCTGGAGCTACTGTTTCCACCGCTTTAGCTGTGAACTCCTCAATCAAGGTGGGTAGAACTTCAGTAGGTGAGAGGGCTGGGCCGCTTCCCCCTGCATCAGCTTCTGTTGTCGTCCCGTTCACTGGGGGCTGTGAACCGGCCATAAAGACCGCCACCCGGTTTGGCGGGCCAAAGGGGTCCCGAATATTGTTTCCGTCGGACTCACCCTCAGACCGGCCGTCCTGCAACTGATATAGAGACTCAGTTTCTCCGGATGAAGATTCGTCGTCTGAGTAAACAACTGTTGCACCATCGGATTCCGATCCGTCCTCGGTTCGAACTCCGTGGATTGCCCCAATGAACACTTGCTTCACGGCGGGCTGAATCCGGGCCGATCTCGCACACTGAGCCGGCTCGACGATGTTGGGGAAGATGTCCGGCTCAGGTCCCGGTTCGCCGATTTTGCCAATGAAGATTTGTATGCCACCGAAGGGAACCCGGTACCCGTATTCAATTGAATCGGCCTCCGGTCCCCAACCTGCGTCGTCGATGTAGATCCGGCCGCGGCGACTCTTGGTCATCCGGCCGACCGCGTAACCCTTGAGCCCCTCAAAGCTGCCCTTCAAGAACTCGAAACCATCGTGCGGAGGCCCCACGGTGGGTGCCAACTGTCGTGGAATTAGCACGACAGATGTCCGGTTTAGCGGACTTGATGATGGAACCATCGCACGGGTTAGCTTGAAGGGGTTCATAGCACACAAAGGACACGGAGAGTTTATACTAGTTCGGCCCCTTCGATGAAGGTAAAAGCCTACGTCTAGTTGGTTTGGTATTGCTTGGGCGTCGGTTTACAGGGAGCGGATTCACTTGCCTGTAGTCTCGACGGGTTGATTCTTGCCTGTCCCTGAACCGTCCGGGTCGTCCCTTTATATAGAGGTGACGCCTGGTCCGGTTTACAGAGTCCCGAGGCCGGCTCATACTTGTGTCCGACTCGGTCTCTGTCTTTTCTTCCTTATCTCTCAAGTTACATCACTTGGCGGTTTACAAACCACACTTCTATACATGCGCCCTAAGATCTCATGGGCCGTAGCCTTTACTAAATATTACAACCAAGTATAATATAACTAAGCCGGTTTACACTAGCCGGTTTATACCTGCTAGTCATATCCCTGACAGTATGAGAGTATATATAGGCTGAAGAGGCACGTCGCGGGGTCAACAGGTGGCCCACGAGGGTGGGGGGCACGCCCCTGCCCTCGTGGCCACCTCCTTCGCTTCCTGGTGTGTACTCCAAGTCTTCTGCGTTGATATTGTTCCAAAAATAACTCTCCCGAAGGTTTCATTCCATTTGGACTCCGTTTGATATTCCTTTTCTGCGAAACACTGAAATACGCAAAAAACAGCAATTTGCACTGGGCCTTGGGTTAGTAGGTTAGTCCCATAAGTAATATAAAAGTGTAAAATAAAGCCCATTAAACATCCAAAACAGAATATATAATAGCATGGAACAATCAAAAATTATAGATACGTTGGAGACGTATCAAGCATCCCCAAGCTTAATTCCCGCTCGCCCTCGAGTAGGTAAATGATAAAAACAGAATTTTTGATGTGGAATGCTAACCAACATAATTCTCAATGTAATTTTCTTTATTGTGGCATGAATGTTCAGATCCGAAAGATTCAAGACAAAGTCTATATTGACATAAGAATAATAATACGTCAAGCATACTATCAAAGCAATCATGTCTTCTCAAAATAACATGGCCAAGGAAAGTTCATCCCTACAAAATCATATAGTTTGGCTATGCTCCATCTTCGTCACACAAAATACACAAATCATGCACAACCCCGGTTTCAGCCAAGCAATTGTTTCATACTTAATTTTTTTTCAAACTTTTTCAACTTTCACGCAATACATGAGCGTGAGCCATGGACATAGCACTATAGGTGGAATAGAGTGGTGGTTGTGGAGAAGACAAAAGAGGAAGATGGTCTCACATCAACTAGGCGTATCAATGGGCTATGGAGATGCCCATCAATAGATATCAATGTGAGTGAGTAGGGATTACCATGCAATGGATGCACTAGAGCTATAAATATATGAAAGCTCAACCAAAGAAACTAAGTGGGTGTGCATCCAACTTGCTTGCTCATGAAGACCTAGGGCATTTGAGGAAGCCCATCGTTGGAATATACACGCCAAGTTCTATAATGAAAATTCCCACTAGTATATGAAAGTGACAAAACAAGAGACTCTCTATCATGAAGATCATGGTGCTACTTTGAGGCACAAGTGTGGAAAACGATAGTAGCATTGTCCTTTTTCTTTTTCTTTTTTTGGACCTTTTTTTTCTTTGGCCTTTCCTTCTTTTTCTTTTTCTTTTTTGGGACAATGCTCTAATAATGATGATCATCACACTTCTATTGATTTACAACTCGGTACTAGAACAAAGTATGACTCATTATGAATGCCTCCGGCGGTGTACCAGGATGTGCATGAATCAAGAGTGACAAGTATGAAAAATGCATGGTGGCCTAGCCATGAATACGATGTCAACTACATGATCATGCATGTCAATATGACAATGATGAAGCATGTCATATGAACGGAACGGTGGAAAGTTGCATGGCAATATATCTCAGAATGGCTATGGAAATGCCATGATAGGTAGGTATGGTGGCTGTTTTGAGGAAGGTATATGGTGGGTGTATGGTACCGACGAAAGTTGCGCGGTACAAGAGAGGCTAGCAATGGTGGAAGGGTGAGAGTGTGTATAATCCATGGACTCAACATTAGTCATAAAGAACTCACATACTTATTGCAAAAATCTACAAGTCATAAAACAAAGTACTACATGCATGCTCCTAGGGGAAGGGTTGGTAGGAGTTAACCATCGCGCGATCCTGACCTCCACACAAAGGATGACACTCAATGGAATACCTCATGTTTCAAATTTGTCACACAACCGTTACCATACGTGCATGCTACGGGACTTGCAAACCTCAACACAAGTATTTATCAAATGCACAACTACTCTACTATCATGACTCTAATATCACCATCCTCATATCTCAAAACAATCATCAAGTATCAAACTTCTCAAAATATTCAATGCACTTTATATGAAAGTTTTTACTATACCCATTTGGATGCCTATCATATTAGGACTAGTGTTATAACCAAAGCACATTACCATGATGTTCTAAGAGACTCTCAAAAAGATATAAGTTAAGCACGAGAGATCAATAATTTCTACAAAATAAAACCGCCACCGTGCTCTAAAAGATATGAGTGAAGCACTAGGGCAAAACTATCTAGCTCAAAAGATATAAGTGAAGTACATAGAGTATTCTAGTAAATTCCAATTCATTTGTATCTCTCTCAAAAGGTGTGTCCAGCAAGGATGATTGTGGCAAACTAAAAAGCAAAGACTCAAATCATATATGACGCTCCAATCAAAACACATATCATGTGGTGAATAAAAAATATAGTCTCAAGTAAAGTTACCGATAGATGAAGACGAAAGAGGGGATGCCTTCCCGGGGCATCCCCAAGCTTAGGCTTTTGGTTGTCCTTGAATTTTACCTTGGGGTGCCTTGGGCATTCCCAAGCTTAGGCTCTTGCCACTCTTTGTTCCATAGTCCATCAAATCCTTACCCAAAACTTGAAAACTTCACAACACAAAACTTAGCCAAAAATCTCGTGAGCTCCGTTAGTATAAGAAAACAGACCGCCACTCAGAGGTACTGTAATGAACTCATTCTTTGTTTATATTGGTGTTAAACCTACTGTATTTGAACTTCTCTGTGATTCATACCCCCCGATACTACTCATAGATTCATCAAAATAAGCAAACAACACACGAAAAACAGAATCTATCAAAAACAGAGCAGTCTGTAGCAATCTGTAACTTTCGAATACTTATGTAACTCTAATTTTTTTGAAATAAATTGGTGGGCGTGAGGAATGTGTCTATTAATCATCTGCAAAAAGAATCAACTAAAAAGCACTCTCCAGTAAAAAATGGTAGCTAATCTCGTGAGAGCTAAAGTTTCTGTTTCTACAGCATGATCGCATAAACTTCACACAAGTCTTCCCAAAGGTTCTACTTGGCACAAACACTAATTAAAACACAAAACCACATCTAAACAGAACCTAGATGTATTATTTATTGCTATACATAAGCAAAAAAAAATTGGGTTGCCTCCCAACAAGCTCTTTCTTTATAGCCATTAAGATAGGCTTGAGAATTCAATGATGCTCACATGGAAGATAAGAATTGAAGCACAAAGAGAACAACATAAAACACGTGGAAAACACATCTAAGTCTAACATACTTCCTATGCATAGGCATTTTATAGGAAAAAAATTGGCAAGACAAGCAAGATCTAGCATATGCAAGGAAGAAGAAAGAAACAATAGTAATCTCAGCATAACGAGAGGTAATTTAGTAACGTGAAAATTTCTACAACCATATTTTCCTCTCTCATAATAATTGCATGTAGGATCATAAGAAAATTCAACAATATAGCTATCTCATAACATATTCTCAACATGATCCACATGCATGCAAAGTTGACACTCTTCCAAAATAGTGGGATTAACATTAACTAAAGTCATGACCTCTCCAAACCCACTTTTATCAAAAATTTCATAAGATTGAACATTCTCCATATGTGGGATATAAAGTTGGCACTCTTGCAAACCCACTTTCAATATTATTGCAAACATTATTATAAATCTCAGATATATCATGGGGCTTAAATAAATTTTTAAGATTATAAGAAGAATCACCCCAATCATGATCATTGCAACAAATAGTAGTCATAGCAAAACTAGCATTCCCAAGCTTGAGGTTTTGCATATCATTAACACAATTGGCATTAAGAGAATTTATAATAACATCATTGCAATCATGCTTTTCATCGAAGGAACTATCAAGTATGGGTGCAATAGCAACAATCTCATGTTTAACATAAGGAACTATAGCAAGTTCATCTTCATAAATATTTGCATCATGGCCACAAGAATAGTGAGTGTCATGTTCATCAAGGGATATTTCAATCAAATCATCAGAATCATAATTATCTATAGATTCATGCATATCATTATTTTCTTCCAAAGCAGCGGTCATTCTTTCAATAAATTCTTTGACATAGACATTATGAGCATAGTTTTCATAGCAATATTTAAGTATGTCAAAATTTTCAGATTCGTAGATAGTAATATCATACTTTTCAATCAAAGAAGCAACTTCATAAGCACCCTTAAAAGCAACAAATTCTTCAATTAGTTCAATATCGTAGTAACTATAAACACCCTTTGCATAAGAAGATAAGATTTCATTATCATTAAACTCACATAGGTAGGGTAGGTGTTTTTTAGGGTTCTTAGGGCAACAAGTAAAATCACAAATTTCACACAGATTCCAAGCATAAAACAGCAATCTGTTTATTTGATCCCATAAGAGTTTCCCTTTTTCGGACAAACCGTGACGCACAAAATGAGCATGCTCATCTAGAGATTTCCCATCAACTAGGCTAGTTAGGGTTTCAGCACGAGCGCATAAGGATCGAAGATGATCCAAGTAGAACACTTTAAGGTGATCCATATTAATAGATTTTTAGCGAGCAAAGATGCAAGCAAATAGAAGGTACACATAGCAACACAAGTAAACAGAAAGGCGAATAAAATGGCAAAGGTGAAGAGGCGGATAGGAAAACGAGAGGCAAATAAATGTAATACGAGGGATAAGGGTTTGTGATAGGTACTTGGTATATGAATTTTGCGTAGATCTCCTCGGCAACGGCGCCAGAAATTGGCAAGTTGCCAGGAGATCAAATCTTGACTTGACTTGGCGTGAGTCTCCCCGGCAACGGTGCCAGAAATTCTTCTTGCTACTTCTCGAGCTTGCGTTGTATTCCCTCGAAGAGGAAAGGGTGATGCAGCACAGTAGCGTAAGTATTTCCCTTAGTTTTTTAGAACCAAGGTATCAATCCAGTAGGAGACCACGCGCGAGTTCCTCGCACCTGCACAAACAAATAAGAACCTCGCAGCCAACGCGATAAAAGGGGTTGTCAATCCCTTCTCGGTGACATACGAGAGTGAGCTCTGATAGAGATGATAAGATAATATTTATGGTATTTTTGGTATAGAGACTGAAAGTAAAGAAAGCAAAGTAAAGCAACGACGAAAGAAATTGCAAGTTGACGGGAAACTAATATGATAAAGATAGACCCGGGGGCCATAGGTTTCACTAGTGGCTTCTCTCATGATAGCAGAATTCGATGGTAGACGAACAAATTACTGTCGAGCAATTGATAGAAAAGCGCATAGTTATGAGAATATCTAGGCATGATCATTATATATAGGCATCCCATCCGTGACAAGTAGACCGAAACGACTCTGCATCTACTACTATTACTCCACACATCGACTGCTATCTAGCATTCATCTAGAGTATTAAGTTCATAAGAATAGAGTAACGCCTTAAGCAGGATGACATGATGTAGAGGGATAAACTCAAGCAATATGATATAAACCCCATCTTTTATCCTCGATGGCAACAATACTATACGTGCCTTGCTGCCCCTGCTGTCACTGGGAAAGGACACCGCAAGATTGTACCCAAAGCCAAGCACTTCTCCCATTGCAAGAACCTTAGATCTAGTAGGCCAAATCAAACCGATAATTCGAAGAGAGTAGCAAGGATATTATAATCATACAAAAAAGATTTCAGAAAAGAATCCAATATTGTTCATAGATAATCTGGATCATAAACCCACAATTCATAGGATCTCGACAAACACACCGCAAAAAGATTACATCGAATAGATCTCCTCGAAGATCGAGGAGAACTTTGTATTGAGATCCAAAGAGAGAGAAGAAGCCATCTAGCTAATAACTATGGACCCGAAGGTGTGTGGTAAACTACTCACAACTCATCGAAGAGGCTATGGTGTTGCTGTAGAAGCCCTCCGTGATCAATGCCCCCTCCGGTGGAGCTCCGAAACAGGCCCCAAGATGGGATCTCACGGGAACAGAAGGTTGCGGCAGTGGAATTAGGGTTTCGTCTGTTGCCTCGATGTTTTCAGGGTATGAGAGTATATATATAGGCTTAAGAGGCACGTCGGGGGGTCAACAGGTGGCCAACGTGGTTGGGGGGCGCGCCCCTGCCCTCGTGGCCACCTGCTTCGCTTCCTGCCGTGTACTCCAAGTCTTCTACGTTGATATTGTTCCAAAAATAACTCTCCCGAAGGTTTCATTCCGTTTGGACTCTGTTTGATATTCCTTTTCTGAGAAACACTGAAATAGGCAAAAAACAACAATTTTCACTGGGCCTTGGGTTAGTAGGTTAGTCCCAAAAATAATATAAAAGTGTAAAATAAAGCCCATTAAACATCCAAAACAGAATATATAATAGCATGGAACAATAAAAAATTCTAGATACGTTGGAGACGTATCAGGCCATGAAGGACTTAATAGTTCGGCTATGGCCCGCTGAGCCAATCCCAAGTAGTTACTTCGGATTGGTGAAGCGGCTCATCGAGGCGAGTCCGCGGGTCGACGCACTAACGCGTTCGGCCTGCATAGAAGGTGCTCGGATGGCCTTCGCTCATGTCAAAGTGCATTGGGCAAAGATGAACGTAGTGCATATAGCTACTGCTGGCCCGCCCGCAGGCAAGGAGCACCGCAAGCCGGAGAAGTACTTCGAGGACGTCATCGAGGGCGCCCGCCTTGTAGAAGGCCAGTGTTCGAAGGATCTTATCTTAGACTAATTTTATCCGGATGTAAAGACTATGCTTATGAATCCGATGTATATAACTTTTGCGCTATGCATGATATCAATGTCTTTTACCTCCTGTTTGACTGTGTATTCAAATCTGAAAGTTTCCAGCCGTTGTCTTCAGCCCCCATGTATAGAGTACTGGGGTGTTCGGTCATATGCATATACACTCTTTATCCAACGTCTTGGTCCGTATAGGAGGTGTATGCGGAGCGAACCATGCAATCAGACTATGCGGTGTTATTGCTTTCATTTAGTCGTAGGAGTTTTACATGTGGGGCTAGGTACTAGCCCGTGGTGCGGATATGCTATTCCTTTACTTAAGGCATCCAATTGCACCTGGCTGGGCAACAAACCAACCCTTCGTATAACACGGGGTAGATCTCTATCGATCGTAGTATAACACTAAGTCACTGGATTGCGGACCAGGTTCTCGCTTATCATGACAGTCAATTTTCGGCTTTCTCTACTGAGGTACTTAACCGGACTAGCGAGAAGTACAATCGCAGTAGTTCTCCCTTTACACCCTAGCCGAACAATCGGGAACGTAGGGGTAAGCATATGAGTCGGGCAACCCAACTATTGACCCAAGACATGATTCAGAACTGATACATATAAGGAAAATATCCAGGACGCCGATCACTCCCTATAGGTATTCGGTCATTTCAGCGTATACCAGGGCTGAATACAGCCCTTGGTAATAAACCCTTGTTGACAAGGCACATATGGCAATCTGATGCGGGAAGAGAATATTTTATGATGAGTGAATAAAACTCTGGACATAATGTGAATAAAGCTGCTCTATTAATATCCCTCTATAGCGTGGCGAGCCGCAAACTTACAGATAATGCTGAGAACCTTTTTTGGACATCTTACATGCCAAGAAGGTATATAACAAGAAAGAGAAAAAGGTTTACACAGGGTCTTAATCTAAAAAGAAACCTTAGTGCGGGTCCCTACTGGATATCTGTGCCGTTTTCTCCTCTGTAATGTGTCCTTGAAGGTGTGAGTATGATGGCCATCTGTAGGAAAAAAAGAAAGGAAAATAAACCTGGAAAAGAAGAAATCGATCTGGTGTGGCCATAACAAGTCTGGTTCATTTAGTGAACCTAAAGAAGATAAGTTTAGAGTCCGAATAGGGTCTAGCCGAACTATGGACTATATGCAGGTGCCCTCGGTCGTCGCCCAAGGAATTTTTAAGGCATAATTATGTACTCGAGGCACATATGCCATCACCTTATGGGGCAGTCGACGGGGGCGTAGCTGTCAATCTTGCTCAAGGTCATCTGAGCTACCACACTGAGGCGTGTGCCGGACACGTTTCGTTGTGTCCGCTATTGATAGATTATCTGGCTTGAACAGGCCGCATTGGACTCCGGCTGCAAGGCCGCAGTGTCCTCCTTCGAATGGAGAGAGCGCTCCATATTTCCATTGACCGTGATAACGCCACGTGGTCCAGGCATTTTAAGCTTTAGATAGGCATAATGCGGGACAGCATTAAAGCGGGCAAAGGCCATTCTTCCGAGTAGAGCGAGATAGCCACTTCGAAACGGAGCTATGTTGAAGATTAGTTCTTCGCTTCGAAAGTTGTCGGGAGAACCGAATACAACTTCCAACATTAAAGAGCCTATGCAGCGGGCTTCAATTCCCGATATTACTCCTTTAAAGGTCGTGCTGCTTGGCTTGATTCTTGATGGGTCGATCCCCATCTTGCGGACAATATCCTGATATATCAGATTGAGACTGCTGCGGCCGTCCATAAGGACTCGGGTTAGATGGTATCCATTGATTATTGGGTCGAGCACTAGGGCAGCGGAACCCCCATGCTGAATACTAGTCGGATGATCCCTGCGATCAAAAGTGATCGGACAGGCTGACCATGGGTTGAATTTGGGGGCGACAGGCTCAATAGCGTAGACATCTCGGAGTGTGCGCTTGCGCTCCCTCTTTGGGATATGAGTGGCATATGTCATGTTCACTGTTTTGACCTCCGGTGGAAATTTCTTCTGCCCCCCTATATTCGGCTGGCGAGGTTCATCCTCGTCTTCGCTCTGAGGCTCCTTCCCTTTGTGTTCGGCGTTTAGCTTGCCAGCCTGCTTGAAAACCCAATAGTTGCAGTTGGTATGGTTGGCAGGTTTCTCTGGGGTGCCATGAATTTGGCAAGGCCTATCTAATATTCTGTCCAAACTTGACGGACCATCTTTGTTGCCTTTAAATGACTTCTTCTGCTGACCGATTCTGGAGCCACTGAATCCGGCGTTTACCGTTGTATCATCCAGGCTTCCAGAATTATTTTGACGTTTGTTTTTGTTACGTCATGGCTTTCCATTTCCATCCCGAACTTCAGATGTTCCGGGGTCACTGGTACTTCTACGAGCTAACCAGCTATCCTCACCCGCACAAAAGCGAGTCATGAGTGTAGTTAAGGCTGCCATTGTCCTCGGGTTTTCCTGTCCAAGGTGTCTAGCTAGCCATTCGTCCCGGATACTGTGCTTAAATGCCGCTAAGGATTCAGTGTCCGAACAGTCCACGATTTGGTTCTTCTTAGTAAGAAACCGATTCCAAAGCTTGTGGGCTGACTCCCCGGGTTGTTGGATGATGTGACTTAGATCGCCAGCGTCCGGGGGCCGGACATAAGTCCCTTGAAAATTGGCCCGAAAAGCATCCTCAAGTTTTTCCCAACTCCCAACGGAATTCTCTGGGAGGTTGTTTAACCAGTGCCGAGCTGGTCCTTTCAGGTTGAGGGGTAAATATTTGATGGCTTGGAGATCATCTCCTCGAGCCATGTGGATGTGAAGAATAAAGTCTTCTATCCAGACGGCCGGATCCGTCGTTCCATCATACGCTTCGATGTTCACGGGTTTAAACCCTTCCGAGAAATCATGACCCAACACCTCATCGGTGAAGCACAGAGGGTGTGCAACTTCTTTGTATCTTGCTATATCATGGCTTACGTCCGATGGTTGTGGTTTTCGGTATTGAACCTGAACGGGTATGTCACCGGGGCGATTGGCTTGATAGCCGCCATCCCGTGCGGGAGCCCGGTCCCTAGGTCCGTATATAGACATGGTCTTGCTAGCTTTTTTTTAGGTCCTCATGCAGATCATGCTTTCGGACTTGAGCCGCACCCTCCTTTCCTTTACAGAGTGGTGGTGCGGGCTTCTGTACGCCATTGCTAGCGACTCTGTCCTGTCCGCGAGGTGGTCGGTCCGGCTTGTCGGTGGTGTTATTCTTCGGCGGGACAGGCGCGGTGGCCTCGTCGTCGAATTCAGGCAACAACTTACGCTTGGGATAGCCTTTGGTTTGGCCATTATAGCCATGTTTCTGTTCGGCGTCTAGCACCTCATTCCATCTATCATTGAGCATGTCCTATGTGGCTCGAAGCCGTCTCTGCTGCTTTTTCAGGCTCCTTGCGGTGGCAATAAGCCTCCGGTGGAAGTGCTTTTGTTCTGAGGGTTCTTCTAGGACGATGAATTCATCGTCGCCCAGGCTATCCTCTTCTTCGGAGACCGGTTCATAAGTACCATCTTCGGCATCGCTTTCATCGGACTGCGGCTTTGGACTCTGTTCGCCGTCCTCTTGCTCCTCCTGCTCCATCACTGGGTCTGCGGGGTCTTCGGCTTGTTCCGGAATATCAACATCATTAGTCACAGTGTTGCTATCTTTTCCTTTACGGGATTTAGTTCGGCGTTTTGGACGCCGACGTTTGGGAGGTTCTTCGGCGGGCTTGTCCTCTACGGGATTGTTTTCGCCGTCGCCCTCTGCCTCTTTGGGTGTATCCACAATGTACACGTCGTACGAAGACGTGGCTGTCCACCGCCCGGTTACGGGCCGGCCTTGATCTAGATCCGCTTCAGTTTCGAGGTCCATCCCTTCGAAGTCTTCAGAAGCATAGTCAAGTAGATCGGTTGGATCTTCGACCGTGGCTACCAAGTGGGTGGTGGGTGATACGTCTCCAAAGTATCTACTTTTCCAAACACTTTTGCCCTTGTTTTGGACTCTAACTTGCATGATTTGAATGGAACTAACCCAGACTGACGCTGTTTTCAGCAGAACTGCCATGGTGTTGTTTTTGTGCATAAATAAAAAGTTCTCGAAATGACCTGAAAATCCACAGAAAATTATTTTGGAAAATATAAAAAATACCTGCGGGAAGATCCAGACCAGGGGGCCCACACCCTGTCCACGAGGGTGGGGGCGTGCCCCCTCCCCTAGGGCGTGCCCCCTGCCTCGTAGGCCCCCTGGTGCTCCACCGACGTATCCCAAGATCCCATATATTCACTTTCGGGGAGAAAAAATCAAGGAGGAAGAATTATCGCGTTTTACGATATGGAGCCGCCGCCAAGCCCTAATCTCTCTCGGGAGGGCTGATCTGGAGTCCGTTCGGGGCTCCGGAGAGTGGAGATCGTTGCCATCGTCATCATCAACCTTCCTCCATCACCAATTCCATGATGCTCACCGCCGTGCGTGAGTAATTCCATCGTAGGCTTGCTGGACGGTGATGGGTTGGATGGGATCTATCATGTAATCGAGTTATACTAGGAAAAGGCATGCTAGTGGCGCACCACTGTTACCTACTAATGGTGCACTAGTGGTGCGCCACTAGCACCACGCCATTAGATTTTTTACTAATGGCGCACCCCTGGTGCGCCATTAGTATCTGGTGTACTAATGGCGCACCAGGCAGTGTGCCATTAGTATGTCCATCTGTGCGCCATTAGTATGCCCCCCAAGAGGGCCATATGTACCCATGTGCTTTGTCATACTAATGGCGCACTGATGGGTGATGCGCCATTAGTATCATCTGGACAGCGCGCCATTAGTATCTTGAGTGATGCGCCGCTAGTATGAATATTAGGGATTTTTTTTATTTTCTGATATTTTCGCAGGATACAAAATATATTATTGGACAGAATTTAGACAACACCAGATTCATCGAATACAATAGAAGGTTAGTCTCCGAATACAATGCATCATATTAGTCTCCGAATTCGAAAGACCGAACAAAGATAGAACATTATATTACAAGTCTCGAGACTGCGAGTAGCTAGTTTGTCTTCACATTACAAGTCGATATCGATCATCTAAACTACCATCACATAGAAGAGAGCTACGGTCATCACGATGAGCATCATCACGATGAAACTCGTCTTCATCCGGTTCCTCCAACGCTCCCTCCTCTCTCCCGCTAGATAGCATGCGTATCTAGATTCCGTCTCCGCCCTAGTGGTGTACCCTTTGTAACTGTTACCGCTGAAACGGTGAACCTGTCTCCGACACTCCTCCCAGTCGTCGTAGACTCCGGGAACCTTACCCTTGTACACGACATACGACGGCATCGCTATGCACTAGCCAAACGAAACGTTAGTACCAATTCACAGACAATACATAAGCAATATATAAGTATGCAACAAAATGACCGGAAGAGAAAAGCAAGACATTACATAAGCAATGAATAAGCAACGCACGTCCTTGACGTGGCACGCGCCTCACAAACCACACACATGGACGGGAACATCGAGGACCGGCTGCGTTCATCCTCGAGACAGAGTCTTCGGAGGGTGATCCCGTGACAGAACGAGCCTAGACTTGGTCTGTCATCTCGCAATGACATGCACTAACACGAAGAAGCAGTTATTCTCCGTGGCCTACCCCCTCTAGGTGCCAAACAACGCCCTAGACAGCCGGGGCCACCGGAGGGGTGCCGGTCTCTAGAACCGGATGAGGCCCATCCAACGAATAAAACACAAGACAGTAATTATGATGTGCTAAGGTTGTTTGCCAAGCATGGAAGAAAACAACAACAAAAGTATAATACATATTATCGAGAATGCACAAGAAGGAAAGAGATCTAGGTTAGATGCTTTACCGAGAGCTCCTCTCAGAAAAGGTGGCCATTACCGAGAGTATTATCCTGCCTACACCTAAGGGGTCAATTACAGGCATCTACCATTTGTTTTCCATGCTTCCGAGAACCAAAATTACGATCACAGTAGCCCCATAAACAAGCATGGTTGTGCTTCATCCTACATACAATTCACATAAAAAACTTCTCATTTTCACATGCTACCAACACGTCCGGCTCAGGCTTCAATGTACACAACTATATGCTTCACTGCTCTAACCACAAGCACATGTCTATTGCAGGACACTTACGACCATCGCGCGCTAACCACAACCATTGCTGGCGGTTCCGTTTCCCCGTGGTCGTGCGCGTGCACGTGTGTGTGTGGATATTTTCCAGAAAAGGCCCCTAGTATAAGAGGAGGGGAACGGGCACCGGCCGCATCGCCCACCACATTTCCCCCAAATCGCCTCCCTCTCCCTCCTCTCTCCTCTGCCTCGTCGTCTCCCTCACCGGCCACCCCACCTGCTCGCTCACCACCACCGCCTCCCTCTCTCCTCCTTCTTGCTTCTGGCTCGGATGGAGCAAGGTCGTGGCCAAGCTGCCATGACAGAAGGAGGTGCTGCATCCCCACGCGCTGGATCGGTCGCTGCGGCGGCGGGTTGGAGGAGAAGAAGGTGGCCGTGGCGGCCTCCGCCGTGCCGGAGCTTGGCGTGACGACGTCGAGCGGCCCATCTCATGGACCTACGGAGGCCGGCGGCGAGCACGTGGACCTGCAGGTAGTCCTTGCCAGCAGTCCCCTCCGTTTCTAGTTACCCCCATTAAGCAGTAGATTTAGGTGTTAGGGTTTTTGTTGTTGTTGCTAGTTGCTACATCGATCCCCTTCTCATAATTAATTAGGGTTTTTAGATGTTTGATTGATTGATTTATAGTGAAAGGTTAAGTTTGGTGTGATTGCATCATCCAGTAGATCTACTTGTTAGGGTTTTTGAGTTAGATGTTTAGTTGGGGTTTTTTGGTATTGGATTCAATTATAGCCACTGATATGTGGAATCTATGATTGAATTAATCATCCGGTGGATGTAGTGTGGTTAGGTTTTTTTTGTATTGGATTAATTTATAGGCAGTTATATGTAGAATCTGTGATTGAATCATCCAGTGGATGTAGTGGTTAAGGTTTTCTAATTAGATGTTTAGTTAGGTTATTTATATTAGAATCTGGATTGCCGCATGTGCTCATATTCTATTATGTGCTGTATATGTTGTTAGATTTGCTGTGCATATTCCCTCAATTAATGCTTGATCTTTGGATAATTTTAGGTCAAATTACATTTTAGGTTATTAGAAGCACATTGCAGATTGCTTGACCTTTGCATACTGTGTTATATGTAGTTAGTAGTATAATTGTATTAATTACCTATATTGCAGAATAAGGAAGCTGCTGGTAACAAGAGGAAGCTGGACATCACTGGGTTCAACGACCCGTCTGATTCTGACGACGAGGAGGAGGTAACCCCAAGCTATTTTTTGGACCTGTTTGGATGCATAGGTTAGAGCTAGTTTGGGGTGCTCGCCATGGATCTCTTCAAGGTCTACTACATCTAGCGTACCAGTTCAATGTCGTTGCTGCTACTATGTGTTTTGGTAATAATCATGTTCTAGGTTCCCATTTATCTAGGACTGGGAGCATCGACCAGGCACAATTTGCTTAATGTTATTATGTGAACTTCTGCCTGCATCTTTGGTGAACTTCCGCCTTATGTTATTATGTGTGATGTTCTAATGCCCCTACTGCTTCTTTTGAATCATTCTTTTCAAGACAAAATATATGTTCTCTAGCGCATGTCCAAATTTGGGATTTATTTGTACATCCTACTAGTATGTGTTAATCATTTGCTGGGATGGCATTTGCTTCGATCATATGATAGTTATCTGGATTGAGTAATGTTGATATGCATCTTACGTGTGGGACAAATTGTAACACCCCAAAATTTTGGTTTGCTTTTTACCAAATTCTTTATTTGATTTAAAGGAGGTTATTTGAATTTTTTTTTTTGAGAGACCCTCCTTCCCAAATTTTGTTTCTGACAAAACTTTTTGAGTCCTTCTCAATCTTGATTCTGGTCTTGAGGGTCTTTCTACTTATGTGGGTTCAACACAAATACTCTTGGATTGTTTTGCTAATTCTTTTGTTAAAAAGAATTCCTATCATTTTTGGATTTATCCCTCCCTATTCAAAAATACACCCTTGCCATGACCTATGTTGAAAAATTTCCTTCAAAAACCTTCCTCCCTATTTTGGGTCAAGTCAAGCATCAAGTCCAGCAAGTTTCAACTTTCCCTAGTTTTTATTTCTATTTATTTAAACCACAAAATCTTTTTTTGTCATTTATTTGGACCTTAGTGGTTTACAAAGGAACTACTAGATTTCCTTTGAATCTTGGCTCCAAATAAATTCCTATGGCTAGTCCTTAGTGCCCTCAACTTATATCCATCAAGATCTACTGGTCATCAGTTCAAAATTTTCAAAATATGCTTGCTGCAAGTTTGGAGCAGATTTGCCATTTTTGGTGAAATGCATTCTTTTTCTTTTCCTAAAAATCTGGGATAATTCAGGCAGTCTCCAGATGCATCAAGAGACCCCCTCACCAAGTCCCAGCTCAAGAAAAAATTTCCACGTGCGTCAAACATTTCATCGAGCAGCTTGCATGCACTGTTCCTGTCAAGTTTCAGAGTTCAGTGTTACAGTTCAGGGTTCAGTGTCGTTTTCTTCAGTCGCCCGTCGCCAATCTCGCCAGTTCCTCGCTTGGCCTCTTGCTCACTGCTCCTCCCCCTTATCCTTGCGCCGCACGGTTGGTTGGCTGGACGTGGGCGTCGGTGCTGAGCCGTCCCATCGTCTCCGGCGAGTGCAGCGGTGACAGAGCCGCCCGCCTCGGCCGTCAGACGAGCTCAGCGAAGAGCACCGAAAACCAGCACCGTCCAAGCCTCCTCAAGCCTCCGCGTGGCCATCTTATCCTCAGAGCGCGCTAAGGGACACTCGCCGTGGCCTGAGACGCGCAGAGCATGTTTCCTGCCGCCGACGAGCCCGTGAGCTCTGTTCCGTCGAAACCGCGGGAGCAGGCCAAATGCGATCAAGCTTAGCTGTTGAATGGAGCCAGTGGACCAATCCGAAGATGCCCAGTCACCTAAACCACCAGCCCGACCACTGCCTCGCCGTAATCCCTCGCCGGAGATATTTTGCTCACGGCACCCTCCTCGCCCGCCTATAAATAGGACCCCAGAGGCGTTGTGAAGCCACCGCATCCACCACACCCCACCACAGCCTCGCCAAAACCCCTCAGAGGGCCTCGGAAGAGCCTTCTTCCCCGACTCCGGCCGCCCCGATCCGCTTCGGGCTCCGACAAGATCCGCTCTGGTGAGAGCACCCCCGCCTCCCAAACTTGGTCAGCAACCTTCTGGTCCACCACCTCGTCTAACCCAAGACTCAATTTGTAGTCAGAAGCCCTATTCGGTGAGACCCATCATCGCCCGACGCCGCCGTCCGCCGTAGAGGAAGTAGCCGTCGCTGTGGTGTTTCCCGTCGGTCTCTTCCACCACCCACCGACGCGGAAGAACCTCCTGAACACGCCGGTACTTCCCTCCCTCTCTGCCTCGCAGTGGTTCGTCGCCGGCGATCATCGCAAGTCTCTGGCGCCGGCGAGCTCTGTTTTCCCCTTTCAAACCTGACATGCGGGACCCCCTTGTCAGCCTTTTCTTTTTATTCGAAACGTTTTCTGAAAGCGCCTTCGGGCAAAGTACGCTTTCTATTCGGCTTGGCGTATTTCATCCGAAGCGTTTTCTGTCTATTCAAACTACCCCCTGGATAGTTTCTGTTTTATTACAGACTAGTCCCTGGGTTTGTTTTCTTTATAACTTTTAAACTAAAAATGATTTTGAGTTGATTCCTTTTCTGTCATCTTCATAATCCTACCTAGTTTTTTATCATATTTATTTGAAAAATATTTGGAACACTTTTTACGCACGCACGGTATTTACGTTAGTATCCGACTCTTTTTATACCGTAGATACCGAAGGAGGTGACGGGGCCGCAAACTTCGCCGAGCTAGACTCCGACTACTCCGAACCAGGCAAGCATGTTTGAAATTTTGATATGATGAGTGTTTTTCATGTTTGCTAGTGTGGTTTTTCTTATGGCATGTTTATATAAGCATTTGTTGGATGTTATATTCCATGCAAGGTAAGTTGCAAGTGAGCTACAAAACTTGATGAGATCATAAGGTGGAGAAACAACCTGATCATGTGGTGGCATGATAGGTTGTAAGCTGGTATTGTTGGAGCATGCCAGTTCTATATCAACTGTGTAACTCCGGTGTCGACGTGGATCAAGTCTCGATCCCGTCCATTTTCCCCTTTTGTGCTGCCACATGTTTTCTGCAAAGAATACGGTTTAGTAAGTTGCAAACCTCTTTCCTAGTACACACCAAATAGAGAGGCCGTGATGAAGGTTCCATGGCCCTGGATTAAAGCCGTCATCCGGTCAGGGGGCATGGGTGTTTCCGGTTGGGACCGAGAGGGGGGCACCCCTTAGAGCGCGCGATATAAATTTGATCCCATGCTATTCGAGGAGTGACCTACCCGCCTCAAGAGTTTTTCTTGAACGTTGTCTAGGGTGATTCCTGGCAACGGAATGTGGAATGGGTGTGTACTGGTTGGATGTGTTTTCTTCTAAAATACCGTGAACAGAACTAGTCCTTGGTGACTACTGAAATCCGTTGGCTGTGGTAAAGTACAAACTCTGCAGAGTCAAAACCATTCGCATAATCAAGTCCTTGGTCAAGGATGTTGGTTAGCAGATCAGTGTCAGTCTCAGCGTCAGTCTCTGTAGAACTAATACTTCTGACAGAGGTAAACCCGGTTGAATGTTACTCCTGTGAATGGACTAACCTGTTTACTTTTATGTGCCGAGTATTCCTTAGGATGGTGCTACCTCCAGGAACTACTCAATTTTTTTTTGTATGATATAAGCCCTTTATGTGATGTCGCTCAGACGTCCGACTGTGGCATCCTTGTCATTTACTTTTGATATAAGCCCTTTATGTGATGTCGCTCAGACGTCCGACTGTGGCATCCTTGTCATTTACTTTCGATATAAGCCCTTTATGTGATGTCGCTCAGACGTCCGACTGTGGCATCCTTGTTATTTACCTTGATATAAGCCCTTTCTGTGGTGTCGCTCTGACGCCCGACTGCGGCATGTTTATTCTATTTTACCTTTCGAGGCGTCGCTTCAGACACCCGATCGGTCTTCAGCTATTTTATTTATGTTGCAGTGCCAATTTAATTACTCATGTGTGCATTACTAATCTGCTCGTATGCATCATGTTTGCATTTGTTATATCTTATGTCCAAACCGTCTTGCGAGTACATTCAAAGTACTCACCTGGCTTGTTGATTTGGCCAGATGTTGACGAAGGCGATCTTATGGATGAAGAGTACGATAGCGAGTCCGACGCCTAGAGGAGTCCCAGTCAGTCCCTTGCGATCCTGGAGTTGGTCACTTGTATTATATACGCTTCCGCCACCATAATAAAATCATCGAGCCTCACTCCGGCGCTTGATGAGTGTAAGATATTGGAGTCACGCCAACCACATCACTGTGACATATTCACTACCACTATATCTACGAGTTAGTAGTTATGCCACCATATCCCGTTGTGTCATACCCGCCTTTATGTATAATATTGGCGTACTTGTAATAAATTGTTGAGCAGCCTCAGCTCAACCCTGTATAATGTTTAGTACTTCTGGATTTTCTGTATCAAGGATTTGTCAGCCAGTATGGAGGATTTCTCTATACTAGTTTGACGAAAGGGGCGATTTTTCAATAAGTGTTTTATTGGAAAACCGGTCCTGACAACCTTGGTATCAGAGCCAGGCTGACTGTAGGAAGCCACTAGGTGCGCTCGCTAATCGGTTATTAGCGTAATAGGTGCTATTTTAGCAATTTGCAATTGTAGCAATTTTTCTGTTAGTCATCATAAATTTATGATTTGACTATCTGGAATTTTTGTCTACTTTTGTAGATGGCTGGACGCGACTGTGAATCACAGGTGTTCGCCAATGTGCCTGAGGGGTTTATCAAGCTCCTCGCCTCTATCGCCAAGATCGCGATCGGGCCATCGACTCGTCCGGAGTTCACACTCTACGAGCACAAGATCAGCGACAGCGTGTCTATGCACCAGGCTGCGGTGCAATTCAAGGGAGGGCGTTCTGAATTATGCCGCTTCCGATTTGTTGGGAGGGCCATGCCTACGGAGAGGCATGCCATGCAGATGGCTGCCCGTGAGGCAATAGCTCGTCTCCGGGATGCTCTTCCTTCGATGAAGGCTCGTCGCTACCGCTACCTCCCATGCCACGTGCCATACACTTGTCACTATGCATTTGCTTGCACTAGGGGAGAACGAGATGATGCTATTGAGATGCTTGTTGAGTATCTCAAGGCTCTTGAGGCAGCTTTTGATAACCTCGTGGACGACTTGGTGGCTGCCCGTATGGACTCAGTTCAGGGCTGTGTTGCCAACAGGAGGGAGCTGCTCCATACAGCACCACCACTGTCATACATCTCGTCCTCATCATCCTATGCACCTGCCATCCGAGCCACCGCTCGCCGCCTACCTACCACTGAGGAGTTTGACCAAGTCATTGCTCCTACCCCAGTTCGTGCTGCACCGCCTACCACACCCGTTTCAGCCGCACAACCCAGTACCCCGCGCCTGGAGCCTATTAGTGAGGAAGAAGTTGAGTCCCCAGCAGCACTGGGACTTACCCTCGGCAGGCCAAAGGAAATATTTACCATCTCCGACTGAGTGCGCCGAGCAGCCGTGTGATGTACCTGCTTGTATGATATGTTTATATGTATATAGGCTTGGTGAGAAGTAGTTTGTGTGCGCATCATGTAGGAACTCGGAGAAGTGCACTAGCCTAAATAACATGTCAGGAATGTGTACGCGCATCCTGAGTGAGGTATTGTATAATTATGGCTTGCTTGTAAGATACTGAGCGGTCCTTCTCCATGCGCAATCAAGTGTTTTCTTGAAAAATCTTGGAGTTTTAAAATTCCTGCCTTTTCAAAAATTATTTAATTTTACTACTCGGTTTTCCTCATGAGTTCTGCAAAATACCCCAGAGTGGAAAATGCATCGTCCCTGGACTCGTTCCATGCGAAGCCCGCCGGAAGAAAATTATGGTACCCAGGCAAGTAACAATTTCACACAGGGGCAGTCAAGTCAGCAAGACAGTGAAGCAGCATTTTCTCAAGTATGCCGCCTTTATGAGCAAAGCCAGCAGCAACATCAAGAAATGATGAGCCATATTATCAACATGAGAAATCACCGCGAACCATACCAGCAGCATTCCAAATTGGCTGAACTACAAAAGACGCGTCCCCCAACGTTCTCTCACACGGATAAACCTCTTGAGGCTGATGACTGGCTTCGAGACATTGAGAGGAAATTAATTATTGCACAATGTTCAGACCGTGAGAAAGTACTTTATGCACCTCACTACCTTACTGGAGCAGCTGCATCGTGGTGGGAAAATTTTCTACACATGCACCCCAATGAAAACAACATCACCTGGGAGGAGTTTAAGGAAAATTTTCGTGGGGCTCACATTCCCAGAAGTGTTATGAAGATCAAGAAGAGGGAATTTGATGACCTCAAGCAAAGAAGCATGTCAGTGACTGAGTACAATAGTCAGTTTACTCAACTATCTCGTTATGCCAACGAAGAACATATGACTGAAAATAAAAAGATGGAAAAATTTCTGGACGGTCTGGCACCAGCACTTAAATGCCAACTGGTCGTGCACACCTTTCCAGATTTCAAAACACTTGTGGACAAAGCTATTACCTTGGAGAATGAACGCCGCAGCTTGGAGGATTTTCGCAAGCGCAAGCGGGACAAGACTTCTCAATCTCGCGACAACCGTAACAAGATTGATTTTCGGAAAAATGGGGCGAACAAATCCGCAAACAGTGTTCCACGCTCAAACAAGAATTTTCATGCAAGGGATAAAGATTTTACGTATCACCCAGGCGTTACTTGCTTCGCTTGTGGAGAGGAAGGACACTATGCCAAGCAATGCCCAAAGCCAAGAAACTCGGCCCCGAAGACAAACAATGGTGGAAATAATTCAGCCCCCAAGCGTAACAACTTCAATCCCAGCAACAATCACAAGAAGGGTCACGTGAACCATGTGACCAAGGAAGAAGCGCAGAATGCTCCGGATATCGTACTCGGTACGTTTCCTGTCAACACAATACCTGCCACGGTTTTGTTTGATTCTGGAGCCTCTCATTCGTTCATTTCAAAGAAATTTGCTTTACAACATGATTTTTCAATTCTCCCCTTGGAAAATTCTATGACCATCAAGTCCCCCGGGATTAAGCAAATCACCCAGAGTTATTGCCAAGGTGTGATTATTGAGCTCGAGGGATTAAAGTTTCGAGCAAACCTCATTGTATTGGAAAATAAGGGACTGGATGTTATCCTAGGAATGGACTGGTTAACCACCAACAAGGGATTTATCGACTGTTTCAATCGGACTGTGATCCTCACTCATCACCACGGGAAGACGATAAAAATTGCAGCTCAAGTAAGACCAGTATCCTTGCGACCAAGATTGAACAAGGTGGATATTTCAGATTTAAATAAAGTTCCAGTGGTGTGTGAGTTTCCTGATGTATTTCCTGAAGAGCTACCAGGCATGCCACCAGACCGAGAAATAGAATTCACTATTGAACTAGCACCTGGAACCACTCCCATTTACAAGAAACCTTATAGAATGGCACCTTCCGAGTTGGTAGAATTGAAGAAGCAAATAAAGGAATTACTGGACAAAGGATTTATCCGGGCCAGCTCCTCACCTTGGGGTTCGCCAGTATTATTTGCCAAGAAAAAGGATGGGACACTAAGATTATGTATAGACTATCGAGCACTCAACATGGTTACCATCAAAAACAAATATCCGATGCCACGGATAAATGATTTATTTGACCAGCTTGCACAAGCCAAGGTTTTCTCAAAGATTGATTTAAGGTCGGGATATCATCAATTAAAAGTCCGGACAGAAGATATCCCTAAAACAGCATTCACTTCCAGATACGGATTATATGAATTTACAGTAATGCCGTTTGGACTGACAAACGCCCCCGCATATTTTGTTCACCTCATGAACAAAGTGTTCATGAAATTTATGGACAAATTTGTTGTGGTGTTCATTGATGATATTTTGGTATATTCTAAAACACCAGAAGAACATGCTGAACATCTCAGAATTGTGCTGGGGGAATTAAGAAAGCATCAATTGTACGCCAAATTCAGCAAATGTGAATTTTGGCTAAAACAGGTTGGTTTTTTGGGCCACGTATTAACCCAAGAAGGTGTTGCCGTGGACCCAGAAAAAGTCAAGGCCGTACTCGACTGGAAACCACCAGCCAACGTAACCGACGTACGAAGTTTTCTGGGAATGGCTGGATATTACAGAAGATTTATTGAGGGATTCTCCACCATAGCAAAACCTATGACACAGCTACTCAAGAAGGATAAGAAATTTGTATGGACTGAAGATTGCGAGAAAAGTTTCCAAGAACTCAAAAAGATATTAACAACAGCACCAGTACTGGTCATACCAGACATACACAAAAATTTTGAAGTATATTGCGACGCGTCCCGGAAGGGCCTCGGATGCGTATTAATGCAAGAAGGCAAAGTAGTCGCATATGCTTCCAGGCAACTGCGAAGGCATGAAGAAAACTATCCCACTCATGACTTGGAATTAGCAGCAGTTATTCATGCACTCAAAGAATGGAGGCACTTTTTGCTTGGAAATCGTTGTGAAATATATACAGACCATAAAAGCCTCAAATATATTTTCACACAACCAGAACTCAATTTGCGACAACGACGCTGGTTGGAATTAGTAAAAGACTATGATGTTGGCATTCACTACCATCCAGGAAAGGCAAATGTAGTGGCAGATGCTCTCAGCCGCAATCCAAGCTCGAGCAACGACAGTTCACAAAACTTGAGACCTGAGTTTCAGAGGGAGTTTGCCAAGCTCAACATGGTGTTGGTCACTGAAGGCACTATGTCAAATTTGGGAATACAACCCACCCTAATGGAACAAATTAAGAAAGCTCAGCACGGACACCCCAGCATCGAAGGCATAAAAAGAAAAGTGAGTCTGGGCAAGGCCTCAGAATTCGTCGTAGACAGTGAGGGAATACTATGGTACGGGGACAGGCTTTGCGTGCCAAATGTAGAAGACCTCAAACAACAAATTTTGACCGAAGGCCATACCGCTCCATATTCCATCCACCCCGGAGGAACAAAAATGTACAAGGACATTCAGGAAAGATTTTGGTGGCACGGTATGAAGAGGGATATAGCCACATTCATTGCCTGTTGTGATTCATGTCAGCGCATTAAAGCCGAGCACCAAAAACCAGCAGGACTATTACAGCCAAACAGGATACCTGAATGGAAATGGGACGAAATTGGAATGGATTTTATTGTCGGACTACCTCAGTCACGACACGGAAATGATGCCATATGGGTCATCACAGATAAGTTGACCAAGGTGGCACATTTTATTCCAGTAAAGACAACCCACACCACTCAGAAGCTTGCCAAGCTTTATCTCTCCCGTATTGTTTGTCTACATGGAGTTCCAAGGACCATAATATCCGACAGAGGCACTCAATTCGTCTCTAGATTTTGGGATCATTTACAACAAGCTCTGGGAACTCAACTGGTATTCAGCACGGCATATCACCCCCAGACTGGAGGACAGACTGAACGTGTAAACCAAATTCTAGAGGACATGCTGAGAGCATGTGTTCTCACTTATGGAACCAGCTGGGAAGAAAGCTTACCATATGCCGAGTTCGCGTACAACAACAGTTACCAATCCAGTCTACAGATGGCACCTTTTGAAGCTTTGTATGGGCGAAGATGCCGTACCCCATTAAATTGGTCAGAGACAGGAGACAGCCGTATCTTCGGCCCAGACATGCTCAAAGAAGCTGAGGAGAAGGTTAAATTAATCAGGGATCGACTCAAGACAACCCAGAGCCGACAAAAGAGTTACTATGACCAGAAACATCGTGAAGTCAGTTTTGAACCCGGTGACTATGTGTATCTAAGAGTATCCCCTATGCGGGGCCTGCAGCGATTCAAAATTAAGGGAAAGCTAGCACCACGTTTTATTGGACCTTTCCGTGTGACTGCACGAAGAGGCACAGTAGCCTACCAGCTAGACCTACCCGAAGAACTGTCAGACGTCCATGACGTGTTCCACATATCACAATTGAGGAAGTGTGTAAGCAACCCAGACAAGCGTGTATCTCATGAGAGCATTGACGTGCAACCGGACCTCACCTACAGGGAACGTCCAGTAAAAATATTGGAGGAGTCTGAAAGAAGAACCCGTCAGAAGACAATTAAGTTCTTCAAGGTTCAGTGGAGCAATCACACCGAAGATGAAGCAACTTGGGAGAGAGAGGATTTTCTTCGGGCAGAGTACCCACACCTATTTGAGGATCAGCTGGAATCTCGGGGACGATATTTTTCCTAAGGGGGTGGGTGTTGTAACACCCCAAAATTTTGGTTTGGTTTTTACCAAATTCTTTATTTGATTTAAAGGAGGTTATTTGAAATTTTTTTTTTGAGAGACCCTCCTTCCCAAATTTTGTTTCTGACAAATCTTTTTGAGTCCTTCTCAATCTTGATTCTGGTCTTGAGGGTCTTTCTACTTATGTGGGTTCAACACAAATACTCTTGGATTGTTTTGCTAATTCTTTTGTTAAAAAGAATTCCTATCATTTTTGGATTTATCCCTCCCTATTCAAAAATACACCCTTGCCATGACCTATGTTGAAAAATTTCCTTCAAAAACCTTCCTCCCTATTTTGGGTCAAGTCAAGCATCAAGTCCAGCAAGTTTCAACTTTCCCTAGTTTTTATTTCTATTTATTTAAACCACAAAATCTTTTTCTGTCATTTATTTGGACCTTAGTGGTTTACAAAGGAACTACTAGATTTCCTTTGAATCTTGGCTCCAAATAAATTCCTATGGCTAGTCCTTAGTGCCCTCAACTTATATCCATCAAGATCTACTGGTCATCAGTTCAAAATTTTCAAAATATGCTTGCTGCAAGTTTGGAGCATATTTGCCATTTTTGGTGAAATGCATTCTTTTTCTTTTCCTAAAAATCTGGGATAATTCAGGCAGTCTCCAGATGCATCAAGAGACCCCCTCACCAAGTCCCAGCTCAAGAAAAATTTTCCACGTGCGTCAAACATTTCATCGAGCAGCTTGCATGCACTGTTCCTGTCAAGTTTCAGAGTTCAGTGTTACAGTTCAGGGTTCAGTGTCGTTTTCTTCAGTCGCCCATCGCCAATCTCGCCAGTTCCTCGCTTGGCCTCTTGCTCACTGCTCCTCCCCCTTATCCTTGCGCCGCACGGTCGGTTGGCTAGACGTGGGCGTCGGTGCTGAGCCGTCCCATCGTCTCCGGCGAGTGCAGCGGTGACAGAGCCGCCCGCCTCGGCCGTCAGACGAGCTCAGCGAAGAGCACCGAAAACCAGCATCGTCCAAGCCTCCTCAAGCCTCCGCGTGGCCATCTTATCCTCAGAGCGCGCTAAGGGACACTCGCCGTGGCCTGAGACGCGCAGAGCACGTTTCCTGCCGCCGACGAGCCCGTGAGCTCCGTTCCGTCGAAACCGCGGGAGCAGGCCAAATGCGATCAAGCTTAGCTGTTGAATGGAGCCAGTGGACCAATCCGAAGATGCCCAGTCACCTAAACCACCAGCCCGACCACTGCCTCGCCGTAATCCCTCGCCGGAGATATTTTGCTCACGGCACCCTCCTCGCCCGCCTATAAATAGGACCCCAGAGGCGTTGTGAAGCCACCGCATCCACCACACCCCACCACAGCCTCGCCAAAACCCCTCAGAGGGCCTCGGAAGAGCCTTCTTCCCCGACTCCGGCCGCCCCGATCCGCTTCGGGCTCCGGCAAGATCCGCTCTGGTGAGAGCACCCCCGCCTCCCAAACTTGGTCAGCAACCTTCTGGTCCACCACCTCGTCTAACCCAAGACTCAATTTGTAGTTAGAAGCCCTATCCGGTGAGACCCATCATCGCCCGACGCCGCCGTCCGCCGTAGAGGAAGTAGCCGTCGCTGTGGTGTTTCCCGTCGGTCTCTTCCACCACCCACCGACGCGGAAGAACCTCCTGAACACGCCGGTACTTCCCTCCCTCTCTGCCTCGCAGTGGTTCGTCGCCGGCGATCATCGCAAGTCTCTGGCGCCGGCGAGCTCTGTTTTCCCCTTTCAAACCTGACATGCGGGACCCCCTTGTCAGCCTTTTCTTTTTATTCGAAACGTTTTCTGAAAGCGCCTTCGGGCAAAGTACGCTTTCTATTCGGCTTGGCGTATTTCATCCGAAGCGTTTTCTGTCTATTCAAACTACCCCCTGGATAGTTTCTGTTTTATTACAGACTAGTCCCTGGGTTTGTTTTCTTTATAACTTTTAAACTAAAAATGATTTTGAGTTGATTCCTTTTCTGTCATCTTCATAATCCTACCTAGTTTTTTATCATATTTATTTGAAAAATATTTGGAACACTTTTTACGCACGCACGGTATTTACGTTAGTATCCGACTCTTTTTATACCGTAGATACCGAAGGAGGTGACGGGGCCGCAAACTTCGCCGAGCTAGACTCCGACTACTCCGAACCAGGCAAGCATGTTTGAACCTTTGATATGATGAGTGTTTTTCATGTTTGCTAGTGTGGTTTTTCTTATGGCATGTTTATATAAGCATTTGTTGGATGTTATATTCCATGCAAGGTAAGTTGCAAGTGAGCTACAAAACTTGATGAGATCATAAGGTGGAGAAACAACCTGATCATGTGGTGGCATGATAGGTTGTAAGCTGATATTGTTGGAGCATGCCAGTTCTATATCAACTGTGTAACTCCGGTGTCGACGTGGATCAAGTCTCGATCCCGTCCATTTTCCCCTTTTGTGCTGCCACATGTTTTCTGCAAAGAATACGGTTTAGTAAGTTGCAAACCTCTTTCCTAGTACACACCAAATAGAGAGGCCGTGATGAAGGTTCCATGGCCCTGGATTAAAGCCGTCATCCGGTCAGGGGGCATGGGTGTTTCCGGTTGGGACCGAGAGGGGGGCACCCCTTAGAGCGCGCGATATAAATTTGATCCCATGCTATTCAAGGAGTGACCTCCCCGCCTCAAGAGTTTTTATTGAACGTTGTCTAGGGTGATTCCTGGCAACGGAATGTGGAATGGGTGTGTACTGGTTGGATGTGTTTTCTTCTAAAATACCGTGAACGGAACTAGTCCTTGGTGACTACTGAAATCCGTTGGCTGTGGTAAAGTACAAACTCTGCAGAGTCAAAACCATTCGCATAATCAAGTCCTTGGTCAAGGACGTTGGTTAGCAGATCAGTGTCAGTCTCAGCGTCAGTCTCTGTAGAACTAATACTTCTGACAGAGGTAAACCCGGTTGAATGTTACTCCTGTGAATGGACTAACCTGTTTACTTTTATGTGCCGAGTATTCCTTAGGATGGTGCTACCTCCAGGAACTACTCAATTTTTTTTGTATGATATAAGCCCTTTATGTGATGTCGCTCAGACGTCCGACTGTGGCATCCTTGTCATTTACTTTTGATATAAGCCCTTTATGTGATGTCGCTCAGACGTCCGACTGTGGCATCCTTGTCATTTACTTTCGATATAAGCCCTTTATGTGATGTCGCTCAGACGTCCGACTATGGCATCCTTGTTATTTACCTTGATATAAGCCCTTTCCGCGGTGTCGCTCTGACGCCCGACTGCGGCATGTTTATTCTATTTTACCTTTCGAGGCGTCGCTTCAGACACCCGATCGGTCTTCAGCTATTTTATTTATGTTGCAGTGCCAATTTAATTACTCATGTGTGCATTACTAATCTGCTCGTATGCATCATGTTTGCATTTGTTATATCTTATGTCCAAACTGTCTTGCGAGTACATTCAAAGTACTCACCTGGCTTGTTGATTTGGCCAGATGTTGACGAAGGCGATCTTATGGATGAAGAGTACGATAGCTAGTCCGACGCCTAGAGGAGTCCCAGTCAGTCCCTTGCGATCCTGGAGTTAGTCACTTGTATTATATACGCTTCCGCCACCATAATAAAATCATTGAGCCTCACTCCGGCGCTTGATGAGTGTAAGATATTGGAGTCACGCCAACCACATCACTGTGACATATCCACTACCACTATATCTACGAGTTAGTAGTTATGCCACCATATCCCGTTGTGTCATACCCGCCTTTATGTATAATATTGGCGTACTTGTAATAAATTGTTGAGCAGCCTCAGCTCAACCCTGTATAATGTTTAGTACTTCTGGATTTTCTGTATCAAGGATTTGTCTGCCAGTATGGAGGATTTCTCTATACTAGTTTGACGAAAGGGGCGATTTTTCAATAAGTGTTTTATTGGAAAACCGGTCCTGACACAAATGATCAAATCAAATTGCAGTTTTAGCGCATGTCAAAATTGAGACCCGTGATTTGAGTTCAGTTTGGTTAGATTTACCTGTGGTCTATTTCTGTTTTATTAATTCCTGGACATTCGTGGCTAGCTATATGATGTTTGTTAATTAAATTCTAGTAGATGGCAGTTATCTGATGTTTGTTTGTTCATTAAATTCCAGTAAATGACACTTATCTGATGTTTGTTAATTACATTACTCTAAATGGGAAGTATGTATTTATGCAAATCATTTGTATGTGCAATACAACTCTGGAGATGAGGTGGAAGAGTGGAACCACAAGTCCTTCATTGAGAAGGAAGCCAACAAGATCAGGGAGAAGGGGAAGGCGGCGTACTACAAGTAGGGCAAGTTCAGGTGCCCATACTACACCACTAAGCCAATTCCCAAGGATGGGATGTATGAGCACCTTATGTCGCATGCACGCGGTTTAAAGACGAGTGGGAGGGACCTGAAGATCAGGGCAGAGCATGCAGCCCTCCTGAAGGCCATGAGTCCCATCTAGTCACCCTCTGTGAAGTTGATGATGTTTAACTTTTGCGCTAGCTAGTATGGTTGTGAACTGTGAAGTGTTTGTGAACTGTTAAGTAGAATGGCAGGTTCTTAAGTAGTATGGCAGACTTAATTAAACCCCATCTAGTATGTCTCCGGCATCCATATGTTTAATTTTCCTAGTATGTCTCTGAAGTATATCAACTGTCTAGATGCCGACAGACTCTTAAGTACCCCATATGTCCTATTTTTAGCAAAGTCATGCTAAAATTCACGGAAAACTTCAGCATGACCTTTGCTGAAAATAGGACATATGGAGTACCCGAATTTGCCAGAACGGAAGTTAATCGACATTCCAAAAACACTGTCCATCAACTTTTCACTAAATGAATGTGTATTGTGATGATAAATGGAACAACCATAGATATTATTATTTTCAGTGCAATGTCCTAAATTTCAAAACGAGGATTATCTACCCATCCTTAACCTACTAACTTGGTTCTACAGAGTACTTAACAGTTAAACATAATGTCCAAATTAGACTGCCAAACCACCAAGACTTGAACAAGTATGAGCATCAAATCGAAGTTGCAAAAGTGCATCATTCATGCACGAGCAGATTTGACATGAAAAAGCACAAGAAAATAAAACTATATGGATCATACATGTACTAGCTAATAAAATTGAGATGGAGCTCACCAACGACTTGCAGCCGACGAGGTCGAGGAGGACGCGAGCTGATGCTGGAGAGGCGGTGACGAACCAGCCGCTGCCGGAGCCTGAGATGGGAGGCCGTGACGAACACACTGCAGCGCGGATCTTAGCACTCCACGAGCTCCGATCTGGTCGGCTTCAAACTGGACCATCGGCGATTCGGCGGCACAGCGGGCACGAGCCAGCGAGCACAACTGGAACATCACCTCCGATATGCGTACTCGCCCAGTTTGCAGCCGGCACAAGCTTGGAGGAGGATCGAGGTGGAGAGAATGAAGGGAAAGTGAGTGGGTAGGTGTGGCTATCCAAAATATCTATCTGGTCCTACTTTACTAATGGTGCACATGTCATCAATGCGCCATTAGTAACCAGTGTTACTAATGGCGCATTGATGGCTGGTGCGCCATTAGTAGTTTTGCAAAAAAAAAAATTAGTACTGGCGCACTGAGTTGGAGGTGCGCCATTACTAGTTAAACTAGTAATGGCGCACTGTGCCACCGTGCGCCATTAGTATGTCTGTAAAAAAAAGAAGTTGTTACTAATGGCGCACCGAATATCTGGTGCGCCATTAGTATTTGTACACTAATGGCGCACCGACACCTGGTGCGCCATGAGTATATACTAATGGCGCACCACATGTCTGGTGCGCCATTAGTGGCCATATCATCTATAGCCCTTTTCCTAGTAGTGTTAGTTTTGTTAGGGTTTGATCCCTAGTATCCACTATGTTCTGAGAATGATGTTGCTATGACTTTGCCATGCTTAATGCTTGTCACTAGGGCCCGAGTGCCATGATTTCAGATCTGAACCTATTATGTTTTCATGAATATATGTGTGTTCTTGATCCTATCTTGCAAGTCTATAGTCACCTACTATGTGTTATGATCCGGCAAACCCGAAGTGACAATAATCGGGACCACTCCCGGTGATGACCGTAGTTTGAGGAGTTCATGTATTCACTATGTGTTAATGCTTTGGTCTGGTACTCTATTAAAAGGAGGCCTTAATATCCCTTAGTTTCCAATAGGACCCCGCTGCCACGGGAGGGTAGGACAAAAGATGTCATGCAAGTTCTTTTCCATAAGCACGTATGACTATATTCAGAATACACACCTACATTACATTGATGAACTGGAGGTAGTTCTGTGTCACCCTAGGTTATAACTTCTACATGATGAATTGCATCCGATATAATTTCCCATCACCGATCCAATGCCTACGAGCTTTTCACATATTGCTTGTTGCTTATTTACTTTTCCGTTGCTACTATTACAAAAACTACAAAAACACTATCGTTACTTTTATTGCCGCTACCGCCACTATCATAATACTTTGCTACTAGACTACCTTGCTGCAGATACTAAGTTTCCAGGTGTGGTTGAATTGACAACTCAGCTGCTAATACTTAAGAGTATTCTTTGGCTCCCCATGTGTCGAATCAATAAATTTGGGTTGAATACTTTACCCTTGAAAACTGTTGCGATCCCCTACACTTGTGGGTTATCAAGACTATTTTCTGGCGCCGTTGCCGGGGAGCATAGCTCTATTCTTTAAGTCACTTGGGATTTATATCTGTTGATAACTATGAAGAACTTGAAGGACTCAAAAACCAATATCTTACCCTCAACTACGAGGGGAGGTAAGGAACTGCCATCTAGCTCTGCACTTGAATCACCGTCTGTTATGGGTAAATTTGCGACACCTACTCATGCTATTGAATGTGATATGTCGTATGTTCTTGATGATGCCACTTCTGCTATGTATGATGAAACTACTTCTATGCTTGATAATACTGTGCCACTAGGTGAATTTCTAGATGAACAACTTGCTAAGGTTAGGGAGAATGCAAATATTGAAACTAATGATATTTATGAAAGTGATGATGAAGCTTCTCCCAATAGATATGAATTGCCCGTTGTTCCTCAGGGTTATGTTATGGATGAAGAAACTGCTAGAGACTTTCTTGCTTGCAATGATAGATATGATCTTAAGAAATTATTAGCTAAGCTGAAAGAAAAGTCTTTGAAAGCTAGAATGAAACATGACACTGCTTTCGCTACTTCACCTATTTGTGTTACTCATAAGGATTATGAATTCCTTGTTGATCCTGAGTTAATTACTTTGGTTGAATCTGATCCTTTCCATGGCTATGAGTCTGAAACTGTTGTGGCAGACCTTACTAAGTTGAATGATATAGCCACCCTGTTTACCAATGATGAAAAGATTTGTTACTAATATATCCTTAAGTTGTTTCCGTTCTCGTTAAAGGGTGATGCTAAGATTTGGTTTAATTCTCTTGATCCTGGTTGTGTGCGTAGTCCCCAGGATATGATGTATTACTTCTCTGCTAAATATTTTCCCGCTCATAAAAAACAAGCTGCCTTACGGGAAATATATAACTTTGTGCAAATTGAAGAAGAGAGTCTCCCACAAGCTTGGGGGAGGCTTCTCCAACTACTTAATGCTTTGCCTGATCATCCTCTTGAGAGGAACGATATACTTGATGTCTTTTATAATGGACTAACCGATGCTTCTAGAGACCACCTGGATAGTTGTGCTCGTTGTGTTTTCCGGGAAAGAATAGTTGATCAAGCTGAATTACTATTGAATAATATGCTAGCCAATGAAAATAAATGGACACTTCCTGAACCAGCCCCTAAGCCAACTCCGAAGAAAAGAGGTGTTCTATTTCTCAGTCCTGAAGATATGCAAGAGGCAAAGAAATCTATGAAAGAAAAAGGTATTAAAGCTGAAGATGTGAAGAATTTACCACCTATTGAAGAAATACATGGTCTTGATAACCCGACACAGGTAGTAAAGGTAAATTCTCTTTATAGATTTGATGAAGGTGATATTCCTCGTTATAATTCTGCTAGCCAATGCTTAGATGAGTTTGACAATTTTATTGTGAAACAAGAAAACTTCAATGCTTATGTTGGTAGACAATTGCAACACAATGCTTATATGATTGAACGCTTGAGTGATTATCTGTCTAGAGTTAAAGGTGAATTGAAACTCATTAGTATACATGCTTCCATGGTCACCACTCAAGTAGAACAAGTACTTAAGGCTCAGAATGACTTGCTTAATGAATTAAATAGTAAGAATAATGACTATTTTGTTAGAGTTGCAACTAGAGGTGGTAAAGTGACTCAGGAACCTTTGTATCCTAAAGGCCACCCTAAGAGAATTGAGCAAGATTCTCAGAGAGATACTTTAGATGCACCTAGTTCTTCTAAGAAGAAGAAAAAGAAAAATGATAGGACTTTGCATGCTTCTAGTGAACCTGTAGCTGACACACCTGAGAATCCCAATGATATATCTGTTTGTGATGCTGAGACACAATCTGGTAATGAACATGAACCTAGTCATAATGTTAATGATGATGCTCAACCTAGCAATGATAATGATATAGAGATTGAACCTGTTGTTGATCTTGATAACCCACTATCAAGGAATCAACGTTATGATAAGAGAGACTTTGTTGCTAGGAAGCACGGTAGGGAAAGAGAACCATGGGTTTAGAAACCCATGCCTTTTCCTCCTAAACCATCTAACAAAAAGGATGATGAGGATTTTGAGCGCTTTGCTAAAATGATTAGACCTATCTTTTTGCATATGCGTTTGACTGATGTGCTTAAAACAAATCCTTATGCTAAATATATGAAAGATATTATTATCAATAAAAGAAAGATACATGAAGTAGAAATTTCCACTATGCTTGCCAATTACACTTTTAAAGGTGGAATACCTAAGAAACTAGGAGATCCGGGAGTACCTACTATACCTTGCTCCATTAAAAGAAACTATGTTAAAACTGCTTTATGTGATCTTGGAGCCGGTGTTAGTGTTATGCCTCTCTCTTTATATCGTAGACTTGACTTGAGTAAGTTGACACGTACTGAAATATCTTTGCAAATGGCTGATAAATCAACTGCTATACCTGTCGGTATTTGTGAGGATGTGCCTGTTGTGGTTGCAAATGTTACTATTCTAACGGACTTTGTTATACTTGATATTACCGAGGACGATAGTATGTCTATTATCCTTGGTAGACCCTTTTTGAATACTGCAGGGGATGTTATTGATTGCAACAAAGGCAATGTCACTTTTCATGTCAATGGTAATGAGCATACGGTACACTTTCCGAGGAAACAACCTCAGGTCCACAGTATCAATTATATTGGAAAAATTTCAACTATTACTATTGGAGGTTTTGAATTTCCTCTTCCTACTATCAAGAAGACATATGACATTCTTATTGTTGGGGACATACATATCCCCATTGAGGTAACCTAGTGTTATTCGAAAATTCTCCGTTTTCATGTTATTCAGAAAGAGTTTATTAACAAGACATGATCAACCTTGTTAATGGATTCATTTTGATGAGCATGGGATAGGTGAATCTAGATAGCACCACCTTCTGCACCCTCCTTTTACTTTCTGTTAATTAGGATAAATAAAGCAAAAATAGTATTTTCCGTCTGTTTCCAGACTTATCCGTGCAATAAAAAAAATACCCCGAAAATAAAAGTTCTCCAAATGCCCTAAAAACAAAATATGATTTTTTCTAGAATATTTGAGAATATATGGCACAGAACACACAGCGAGGGGAGCCTGCACTTGGCCACGAGGGTCCAGGGCGCGCCCCCCTTCACAGGGCGCGCCCCCTACCTCATGGGCCACACGTGGCCCGCCTCCACTTATTCCTGCACCCATACTCTTCTTCTTCCTCCCAAAAAAATCACCAACCAGCTCAAGCACGAGTTCTAGCTCATCTTGCTGCAATTTTTGATCTCCTTGCTCAAAGCACCATTCACCAAACTCTTTGGGGGGATTTTTCCTTGGTATGTGACTCCTCCATTGGCCCAATTAGTTTTTGTTCTAGTACTTTATTTATTGCATTTTTTTGCTGCTGAGGTGACCTTGCTCTTGAGCTTGCATGTCAAATTTCTTTGGTCCCAAGTAGTTATAATGCATGATATAGTCTCTAGGCACTAGTAGGAGTTGTTTCTATCAATCTTGTTGAGTTTGGTTAACCTTTATTTTGAGTTGCTAAAAAAATTCATAAATTTTCAGAGGAGAAAAATGATAAAGAGATTGTTGAGGGGCTCCTCCAGTAAGAGTTCGGAGGAGAAGAAGAAGGAAGAAAACAAGAAGCCCAAATATAATCTTCCTCGCATGGCAGAAGTTCGGCCGTGTGAATGGCCTTGTAATGATTTCATGATGGCCGCCGGGATTTACGAAGACTTTTGCCCTTGTTTTGGACTCTAACTTGCATGATTTGTATGGAACTAACCCGGGCTGACGCTGTTTTCAGCAGAACTGACATGGTGTTGTTTTTGTGTAGAAATAAAAAGTTCTCGGAATGACCTGAAAATCCACGAAGAATTATTTTGGAAAATATAAAAAATACATGCGGGAAGATCCAGACGAGGGGGCCCACACCCTGTCCACGAGGGTGGGGGGCGCGCCCCTCCCCTAGGGCGCGCCCCCTGCCTCATGCCCCCCTGGTGCTCCACCGACGTATCGCAAGATCCCATATATTCACTTTCGGGGAGAAAAAAAAATCAAGGAGGAAGAATTATCGTGTTTTACGATACGGAGCCGCCGCCAAGCTCTAATCTCTCTCGGGAGGGCTGATCTGGAGTCCGTTCGGGGCTCCGGAGAGTGGAGATCGTCGCCATCGTCATCATCAACCTTCCTGCATCACCAATTCCATGATGCTCACTGCCATGCGTGAGTAATTCCATTGTAGGCTTGCTCGACAGTGATGGGTTGGATGGGATCTATCATGTAATCGAGTTAGTTTTGTTAGGGTTTGATCCCTAGTATCCACTATGTTCTGAGATTGATGTTGCTATGACTTTCCCATCCTTAATGGTTGTCACTAGGGCCCGAGTGCCATGATTTCAGATCTGAACCTATTATGTTTTTATGAATATTTGTGTGTTCTTGATCCTATCTTGCAAGTCTATAGTCACCTACTATGTGTTATGATCCAGCAACCCCGAAGTGACAATAATCGGGACCACTCCCGGTGATGGTCGTAGTTTGAGGAGTTCATGTATTCACTATGTGTTAATGCTTTGGTTCGGTACTCTATTATAAGGAGGCCTTAATATCCCTTAGTTTCCAATAGGACCCGCTGCCACGGGAGGGTAGGACAAAAGATGTCATGCAAGTTCTTTTCCATAAGCACGTATGACTATATTCGGAATACATGCCTACATTACATTGATGAACTGGAGGTAGTTCTTTGACACCCTAGGTTATAACTTCTACATGATGAATTGCATCCGACATAATTTCCCATCACCGATCGAATGCCTACAAGCTTTTCACATATTGCTTGTTGCTTATTTACTTTTCCGCTGCTACTATTACAAAAAGTACAAAAACATTATCGTTACTTTTATTGCCGCTACCGCCACTATCATAGTACTTTGCTACTAAACTAGCTTGCTGGAGATACTAAGTTTCCAGGTGTGGTTGAATTGACAACTCAGCTGCTAATACTTAAGAGTATTCTTTGGCTCCCCTTGTGTCGAATCAATAAATTTGGGTTGAATACTTTACCCTCGAAAACTGTTGCGATCCCCTACACTTGTGGGTTATCAGTGAGTGGGGAGCGAAATTCTCCATCAGCTTCCAGTTCGAACTGGATACAATGCGGCTGGGTGTCCTCTTCTAGGGAGAGGTATCTTAATGGCTTTAACATGTTGCCAAAGGGTGAGTGTTGGAAGATATCTGCGGCACAGAATTCGGCGATAGACGCCTGATTGGGTTTGAAGGGCGCGGATGCGCGTGATTCGGAATCTGAGGCCGGAGTTGAGTCCGGGGTTCGGGTAACACAAACCCCGCTCGTAGTTGGATCTATGTGCGGCTCCAACGCCGTAGAGTCTGCGGCTCCCGTGGTGGGGTTGAGCTTCCCATCCTCGGGTGACGCGATCTGTTCTAGAGCTAGGGCCAGAACTGTTGCACGTGCTATTCCCTGATCCGATGACAGAGTTAGGTCATGCTCATCATGGTGGGAGAGACAGGTTGCCACTGGCTCGAATCTGGCGAAGATCAAGTCTCCATGGATATCAGCAACGTAGTTCAAGCTTCCGAATCTGACTTGATGGCCAGGGGCATAGCTCTCGATCTGCTCAAGGTGGCCTTCGGTGTTGGCATGGAGTGAGAAGCCATCGAACACAAAAAGTTGGCCTGGAGGGAAAATTCCCTCGGTGTCGTCGTTGCGGTTTATGACGCGATCCATCGGTCCTTCCGTCGACGACATAGTGGAACTCTCAATGAAAGCACCAATGTCAGTGTCAAAACTGGCAGATCTCGGGTAGGGGGTCCCAAACTATGCGTCTGAGGATTGATGGTAACAGGAGACTGGGGGCACGATGTTTCCCCAGGTTCAGGCCCTCTCAATCGAGGTAATACCCTACTTCTTGCTATATTAGTATGGATGAATATGAATACAAGAGTTGATCTACCTCGAGATCGTAATGGCTAAACCCTAAGTCTAGCCTATGGACATATTGTATTTCTCCTCTCTCTAGCCTCTACGGACTGAACCCTCCAGTTTATATACACACCAGAGGGGCCTAGGGTTTGTACATGTCATCTTGCAGAGGAAGGAAAATCTACACCCGAACCTAAAACTTGCCATTACAGAAATACACGAGTCTTATCCGGATACGAGAGATGCTCTTCTATTATAATCTTCACGGCCCACCAGTCCCGCCCACCACGAGTTTATCCGACCACATGAGGACCCCCCGCGATCCAGGACTCCCTCAGTGCCCCTGCCCATGTATATAAAGGAGGGAGGGAGAGAGGCCGACCCTCCTAGGGGCGCGCCAAGTGTAGGGAGTCCTACTAGGACTCCCAAGTCCTAGTAATATTCCCTTTCCTTTTCGGAGTAGGAAAGAAGGAAAGGAGGGAGATGGAGAAGGAAAGGGGGGGCCGTGCCCCCACCCCTTATCCAATTCGGTTTGGGCAGGGGGGAGGTGCGCGCCACCTCGTGGCCCTTCTTCCCTCTCTCCATTAAAGCCTAATAAGGCCCATTAACTTCCCGGGACGAATTCCCGTAATTCCTCAGTACTTCAAAAAATATCCGAATCACTCAATACCATTCTGATGTCGGAATATAGCCTTCCAATATATCAATATTTACCTCTCGACCATTTCGAGACTCCTCGTCATGTTCGTGATCTCATCCGGGACTCCGAACAATCTTCGGTCATCAAATCACATAACTCATAATACAAATCATCATCGAACGTTAAGCGTGTGGACCCTACGATTCGAGAACTATGTAGACATGACTGATACACATCTTCGGTAAATAACCAATAGCGGAACCTGGATGCTCATATTGGCTCCTACATATTCTACGAAGATCTTTATCGGTCAATCCGCATAACAACATACGTTGTTTACTTTGTCATCGGTATGTTACTTGCCTGAGATTCGATCGTCGGTATCATCATACCTAGTTCAATCTCATTACCGGCAAGTCTCTTTACTCATTCCATAATACATCATCTTGTGACTAACTCATTAGTCATTTGCTTGCAAGGCTTATTATGATGTGCATTACCGAGAGGGCCTAGAGATACCTCTCCGACACTCGGAGTGACAAATCCTATTCTCGATCTATGCCAACACCACAAACACCTTCGGAGACACCTGTAGAGCATCTTTATAATCACCCAGTTACATTGTGATGTTTGATAGCACACAAGGTGTTCCTCCGGTATTCGAGAGTTGCATAATCTCATAGTCAGAGGAACATGTATAAGTCACAAGAAAGCAATAGCAATAAAACTTAACGATCATGATGCTAAGATAACAGAAGGGTCTTGTCCATCACATCATTCTCCTAATGATGTGATCCCGTTCATCAAATGACAACACGTGTCTATGGTTAGGAAACTCAACCATCTTTGATTAATGAGCTAGTCTAGTAGAAGCATACTAGGGACACTCTATTTTGTCTATGTATTCACACATGTATCAAGTTTCCGGTTAATACAATTATAGCATGAATAAAGACATTTATCATGATATAATGAAATATAAAATAACAACTTTATTATTGCCTCTAGGGCATATTTCCTTCAGTCTCCCACTTGCACTAGAGTCAATAATCTAGTTCATATTGCCATGTGATTTAACACTGATAGTTCACATCGTGATGTGATTAACACCCATAGTTCACATCGCCATGTGACCAATACCCAAAGGGTTTACTAGAGTCAATAATCTAGTTCACATCGCCATGTGTTTAACACCCAAAGAGTACTAAGGTGTGATCATGTTTTGCTTTGTGAGAGAAGTTTAGTCAACGGGTGTGTCACATTCAGATCCGCATGTATTTCGCAAATTACTATGTCTACAATGCTCTGCAGGGAGCTACTCTAGCTAATTGCTCCCACTTTCAATACGCAACCATATTGATACTTAGAGTCATCTGGATTAGTGTCAAAGTTTGCATCGGCGTAACCCTTTACGACGAACTCTTTATCACCTTCGTAATTGAGAAACATTTCCTTAGTCCTCCAGTTACTAAGGATAATTTTGACCGTTATCCAGTGATCTACTCGTGGATCACTATTGTACCTCCTTGCCAAACTCATGGCAAGGTACACAACTTGTCATACTTTATAGAACCTATGGCTGAGGCATAGGGAATGACTTTCATTCTCTCTCTATTTTCTGCTGTGGTCGGGCTTTGAGTCTTACGCAACTTCATACCTTACAACTCAGGCAAGAACTCCTTCTTTGACTGATCCATTTTGAACTACTTCAAAATCTTATCAAGGTATGTACTCATCGAAAGTCTTATCAAGTGTCTTGATCTATCTCTATAGATCTTGATGCCGAATATATAAGCAGCTGCACCGAGGTCTTTCATTAAAAAACTTGTTCAAGTATCCTTTTATGCTATCCAAAAATTCTATATCATTTCCAATCAACAATATGTCATCCACATATAATATCAGAAATGCTTTAACCCCTTTAAGTGTATTCGTAGTGATATCCCTGACATTGAACAACAACTCGAGACACAGGCAAAGCGTATTCGCTCCCTGGTCATTGAAACCCTAGCAATATTACACCAAACTAGACGTAGGCTTCACCTTCATCGAAGGTGCTAAACTAGTATAAACCCTTGCGTCCTTGTCCGCTTTAACCCCTTTAAGCTAACCCATAGCGATGGCCTCACGACTAAGTCCTTTCGCTAGGACATCTGCCATGACAAAACCACGACAGTTGACGCCCACCGTGGGGCTATCGCACGATGGTTTCGAGTTCTTGAAGGGAAGCTTTGAAGGACTCAAGGGCTATGCAGTGGGCCGGATGACTAAGAGTGGTCGCGGCAAGATCTACATCGACGATGCAGGCTGGGGCCCCGAGGCCGATTCAATCGAATACGGGTACTGGTCCCCTTTGGTGGCATCCACGTCTTCATCGGCAAGATCGGCGAACCGGGCCCTGAACCGGACATCTTCCCCAACATTATCGAGCCGGCTCAGCGTGCGAGACCTGCCCGGATTCGGCCCGCCGTGAAGCACGTCTTCGTTGGAGCGGTTCATGGAGCGCAAGACGAAGATGGATCGGACTCCGGTGGTGAGACCGTTGTCTATTCCGGCGATGAGTCGTCCTCTGGAGAAACAGAATCTTCCGGTGGTGACAGTATTCCGGACCCCCTGGATCAGCCAAACTGGGTCGCAGTATTCATGGCCGGATCGCAACTTGTGCAACATTCTTCGACTGCGGCGATGTTAACATTGGATCTGGCGGCAGCAGCGACTAGGGCTAGTGGCCCGGTTCAGTCACCGGTTCAGGTATTAACTGCCTTAGTTGACAAGTTGACGTCACTGTTAACTGCAGAGGTGGCCCAGGCCGACAAGGAACAACATGATGCAGAAGTTGCTCAGGTAAAGAACCAGATAGATCAAGCAAAATTAGACTTAGCCGCTGAGAATACTGGGATGGTTGCAAGGTAGACCGAGCTAGATGCTCAGGCTTACCAGCTCATGTTGGATCAAACTGCTTCGCGTGATTTAATGAGGAGAAGGCAACAATCCCACCTGCCGCCAGTTTACGAGGCGAGGAACCTTTTCAATACGCCAGGAGCAGGAACCAATAACCAGCCGGAGGTAAACCAGGGAGGATTTCCTGGCACAGGAGCATCAGTCCAGCCACAGGCTGCAGAGCCAACCCGCCAGGTCGTTTCACCGCAGCGTGTTCCTACCCCTCCCGGTTATTATTCCAACCCGTTGGAAAACATAGTTGCCGCCGCTTCACGACTGGCCGCTCTTTCCATTGAGGGAGAATCCCCCATAGCGGTGGAGGCACGTCGAGCTAGGGAATTTCTGGAGACCGCTTCAACTCAGCAGCAAGCTTATTCTCACAGCCACGAGAGGATTCATTCCACCCCTCGCCCAAGCCCGAGTTACAGTAGGCACCTGGAGGAGCCATCCGTGTCAAGTAGCACGTGAAAACATAACCCACCACGGAGGGATAATCCGGAGGTGGGAGATGCGAACGCTCAAGACGTATTGGATCAGGGCAGGCAGCGTCGGGAGGCCGAGTTAGCAGCACAGTACGAAAACCGTCAGCCAACACCGGTTCATCCATCTGCCACGATTGAACCGGGAGTTATGTCCAGCTCCTTGGGAGTACCGTGCCTTACTCCCGCTTTACGCAACGTAAAACTGCCCAAGGACTTCAAAGGACCGCGCAAGGTGCCCAACTATACCGCGTACCTGTCTCCTGAAGCCTGGGTTGATAGCTACGAGATGGCGATGGAGATGCTTGATGTGGACGATGCGGCATGTGCCAAGTACTTCACCATGATGCTGGAGGGCACGGCTCGCGCCTGGCTAAAGAGGTTACCATAGAATTCCATCGGATCATGGGCTGAGTTACGGCGTCGGTTTATGAATAACTTCAAGGACACATGTAAGAAGCCCATGTCCATCATGGACTTGGCGGCCTGCATTCAAGGTGAAAATGAATCAACGAGCAATTGGGTACGCCTGGTGTCAGAGATTTTACATTCCTCGGACCGCATCAATCCAGACACAGCAGTAGTTACATTAGAGGGCAACTGCCGGTTTGAACCTCTGAAGCTGAAGCTGGGACGACTCAAACGTCATTGTGATGACATGGGGACACTCATGGGGGCCCTGGTGAAGTATGCGGATTCATATAGTAGCAAATATCCAGAGTTTGATGATGAGAAGTTAGGGAAGGCAAAGAAGAGCGGTAAAGCGCCGCAGCCTAGCCCGGCGAATCAAGGATATAACGGTAAGCGTAAGGCGGATAGTAATTCAAATTTTGCGGCTAACACTAATGCTCAGGAGAATGGCCAGCACCGCAAGGGTAGACCGCCCCCGCGAAATGGGAGACCACCTATCAATCTGGAACGCCAGATGAACATACCTTGCCCGAGGCACGGTACGCAGGAAAAGCCAGCTACGCACCTCTGGAAGGACTGCTTTATTATGAAGGAAATCATGAACCGGTCCCAATATGATCATGGACCGTCTGGCGGTTCAGGCCCTGGTTTTCACGGGCCGGGTTATCAAGGCGGTGGATCCAGTTCAGGGTTCCAAGGTAACTAGAACAATCACAGCAACCAGAACGGGCACAATCAGCATAACCAGCAGCACGGCCAGGGTGGTTATAACAATCAGGCCAATCAACAACAGCAGCAGTCAGGATATCAGTGTAATCCGAAGCAGTTGAGTAGTGGGCAGTATCATGACTTCACCACAAGCTTATGTAAACGTGATCAGAAAGTTTACAAAGGGCAGTACATTCTGTTGAACCGGCGGTGCCACGCTACCTGCGCTGGTCAGAACAGCCCATTGTGTGGAGTCGAGAGGACCACTCGCCCCTAGTTGATAATCCGGGTCAGCTGGCTCTAGTTGTGGCACCTCAAGTTGGGGGCTATAAGTTCACTAAGGTGCTCATGGATGGAGGAAGCAGCATCAACATTCTATATTACGAGACTTTCCGTCGCATGGGTTTGACAGACAAAAAGCTTCGGCAGTCCAACACAGTTTTTCATGGAGTGGTGCCTGGTAAATCGGCATATCCGGTCGGTAAGATAGACTTGGAAGTCACCTTTGGGGATGAGCAGGACTCAAGGTCCGAAACTTTGACCTTTGAAGTGGTAAAGAACAAGAGCCCGTATCACGTCCTGTTCGGGCGGCCGGTTTATGCTAAATTCATGGAAAGGCCGTGTTATGTTTATCTGCACCTCAAGATGCCGGGTCACAAGGGAACCATTACAGTCCATGGGAGCCGTAAGATTGCTTTGGAGTGCGAGGAAGGTGATGCAGCTTATGCTGAGGAGGTTTGTGCAACCGAGGAGCTGAAATTTTATAAAGATAATGTTGATCCGACAGATATGTCTCCACTGAAGAAGCCAACCACGGAGCATGATCTGGCCTTGAAGTTCAAATTAGCTGATGAGACCAAGCAGGTTGACTTTGTTCCCGGCGATTCATCCAAGCAGTTCACTGTCAGTGCTAACCTGTATCCGAAATAGGAAAGCGCGCTCATCGAGTTCATCCGTGAGAATCGGGACATCTTTGCATGGAAATCTTCTGACATGCCAGGTGTACTGAGGGAACTCGCTGAGCACACTCTTAATATTGATCCCAAGTTTAAACTAGTTAAACAGTTTCTTCGCTGCTTCAATGAAGATAGGCGCAAGGCTATTGGCAAAGAAGTGGCTAGGCTCTTGGCGGCAGGCTTTATAGTTGAGGTGTTTCATCTGGAGTGGCTGGCTAATCCGGTGCTGGTGCTTAAGAAGAACGGCACTTGGCGAATTTGTGTTGATTATACAGACCTGAACAAGGCTTGCCCAGCTGATCCCTTTGCCCTCCCTCGTATTGATCAAATCATTGATGCTACGGCGGGCTGTGAGCGCTTAAGTTTTTTGGATGCATATTCCGGTTATCATCAGATCAAGATGGCAGTTAAGGACCAGGAGAAGACAACTTTCATAACTCCCTTTGGAGCCTTCTGCTATGTATCTATGCCTTTCGGGCTCAAGAGTGCGCAGTCGACCTATCAGCGTTGTGTGCAAAACTGTCTTCATGGCCAGATTGGGCGGAACGTTCATGCATATGTGGATGACATTGTGGTGAAGTCCAGGAAGTAGGAAACATTAATATCAGACCTAAAGGAAACCTTTGATAATCTCCGGGTTTATAAAATGATGCTTAATTCGGCCAAGTGTGTTTTTGGTGTTCCGACAGGCAAGCTCCTGGGGTTCTTGGTGTCAAACAGAGGAATTGAAGCTAATCCGGAGAAGATCAAGGCGATTACATCCTTGGCTAAACCAGCGTGCATCAACGATGTCCAACGCTTGGCGGGCTGCATTGCGGCGCTCAGCCGGTTTATCAGCCGTTTGGGGGAGAAGGCCATTCCGCTTTATCAGATGATGAAGAAGATATACCACTTTGTCTGGAGTGATGCTGTTGATGTTGCGTTCGAGGATTTGAAGAAGCAATTGGCAGAGCCGCCGGTCCTTGCCGCGCCAGTTGATAATGAGCCGCTCTTGCTATACATGGCTGCTAATGCCCGAGCAGTAAGTGTTGCCATAGTGGTGGAGCGCAAGAAGGCAGTGAAAGAATATCCGGTTCAACGACCGGTTTACTACATCCGTGAGGTACTCATTGAGTCGAAACAGAGATACCCGCATTGGCAGAAATTGGTATATGGAGTCTTCATGGCAAACCGGAAGCTGAAGCAGTATTTTCGGGGCCATCCAATCATAGTGGTCAGCTTGGCCCCTCTGGGCGATATAATCCAGAACAGAGAAGCAATGGGCCGGGTTGCAAAGTGGGCCATTGAACTTAGTCCCCACGGGTTGAAGTATGTACCTCGTACTGCAATTAAATCTCCAGCACTGGTGGACTTCATCAATGATTGGACGGAGTTGCAAGCACCATAGGAAAAGCCGGATCACACGTATTGGACTATTCATTTTGATGGATCCAGGAAATTGGAGGGCTCGGGGGCTGGAGTTTTATTAAGTTCCCCACGAGGTGATAAGTTCTGTTATGTCCTCCGTTTAATGTTCCCTTGTTCTAACAATGCAGATGAGTATGAAGCTCTCCTCCATGGTCTGCGAATGGCTAAGGAGATGAATTTAAGCCAGGTCAAATGTTTCGGCGATTCAGACCTGGTGGCTCAACAGGTGTCTGGTAAGTGGGATTCCAAAGATCCACTTATGGCAGCATATAGATGAGAGGTGGATGCTGTTGCTGGACACTTCAAGGGTTATCAGGTGGACAATGTAGATCGGCGAAAGAATGAAGCGGCCGATGCGTTAAGCCGGCTGGGTTCTCAACGTAAAATGGTTCCACCCAATGTTTTTATGGATGTATTGCATAGTCCGTCGGTGAAATTGCCTTCAGAAGAGGACTTGGCTGTTCCTGATCCGGAGGCTCAGTTGGTGGCGGCGCTTCATGTTATTCCGGATTGGACGGTCCCTTACCTGGCGTACATGAACCGAGGTGAGTTACCAAAGGATGAAGTCTTGGCTAGATAGATTGTCCGGCGATCCAAATCAATGATTATTGTCAATGGAGAGCTACATCATTGCAGCGTCTCTGGGGCGTTTCAATGTTGTGTATCGCTAGACGAAGGCCGTGATATTCTTCGAGAGATCCACGAAGGAGACTGCGGTCATCATGCTGGTTCAAAATCTTTGGTAGCTAAAGCTTTTCAGCATGGGTTCTACTGGCTGACGGCTCATGTCGATACTGAGGACTTGGTCAGAAAATGTGATGCTTGCCAGAAATTCTCACGGCGTGCTCATATACCGGCTAAAGAATTGAGGATTCTTCCAATTACTTGACCATTTGCGACTTGGGGGGTTGACATGGTCGGACCCTTTAAGAGATCCCCAGATAAGAAGACCCACCTTTTTGTGGCGGTGGATAAGTTTACCAAATGGGTTGAAGCAGAACCAGTCAGCAAGTGTGATGCGGCAACGGCGGTTCAATTCATCAAGAAGGTGATTTTCCAGTTTGGCTTTCCACACAACATTATAACTGATAATGGTACCAATCTATCCAAGGGGGCTATGGAGGAGTTCTGTCAACGAGAGCACATACTCCTTGATGTATCATCAGTAGCTCACCCTCAAATCCAACGGTCAAGCTGAGAGAGCCAATCAGGAGATTTTGAGAGGCATTAAACCCCGGCTTATGGTCCCTTTGCAGAGGACGTCGGGTTGTTGGGTGGAGGAATTGCCCTCTGTGTTATGGAGCATCAAGACCACACCTAACAGGTCTACAGGGTACACGCCCTTCTTCATGGTATATGAAGCTGAAGCGGTCCTCCCTAGTGATATCCATCATGATTCGCCGCGGGTGGCGGCTTACATCGAAGCTGATAACAAGAAGGCATGGCAAGACGCGTTGGACCGGCTGGATGAGGAACGTGACACGGTAGCAGCTCGATCGGTGATTTATCAGCAAGATCTGCGCCGGTACCACAGTTGCCGGGTTAAAACCAGAACGTTTCAAGAAGGAGATCTAGTGCTCCGGCTCATCCAAGACCAGAAAGATATGCACAAGCTATCCCCGCCTTGGGAATGACCCTTTGTGGTCAGCAAGAATCGACATAACGGATCATACTACCTCGTCGACGTTCGAGAACACAAGGACTCACGTACTGCGGAGGAGGAGACCCGACGGCCGTGGAACATCGCTCTTCTTCGACCTTACTACACCTGAGCCACAGGCTCCGCTTTATGTACATAAATTTGCAATGTATATATTATGATCAATATAATAAACTGGCGTCCCCGATAAAGCGGGGTATCTGCTGCTTTTTCATAAGAGTTTGTCACATGGGGGCTTCTGTGTGCAAAGGAGTTCCTACGGCCTCTTAAACCGGCTACTAGACCCAGACCATCATAAGAGCATAGCTCGGGTTGCTTCGGTAATCCGGCTATCAAAGCCCACATGATGATGAGGGGCAAAAGAGAGTTTGATGCATAGCACAACTCAAACATAGGCACCCGACGAGCATAGCTCAAATGCTACCTGGGGGCTCCTGATGCATAGCAACAACGAGTTGACAACCCTTGTAGTAGGCTATCAAGCCATGGCTTGGAAGCCTGGTGTATACACCTAAAACCCCGGATTAGCCTGCCTGCATTAAGTAAGTCACTCCGCCCAGGTAAGCCTGGTATGACCCGTCGAACGTATACACAAGTCAATATTTTATATACCCTGAACTTGGTAACGTTAAATTGACGATTGGTTAAGGATTGAGGTCCATCTTAACAGGCTTTGTGAAATTGTTAATTCAGTAGCCTGGCAGCTCATAAAAAGCCTCGAATTTGGAGCCTGGCAGCTCATAAAAAGCCTCGACTACACGGTTTTATTTGACAATGTCTCTTTTGATATTTGCTTAATTTTCTTATCTTCAAGGTCGTTGGTGTTTATCCAAGTCCATTAATTTGGTGAGTGGATGACTATAAGTTGCCACTACAATAAACCAGTGTTTACAGAACCTGGTCTGATTTGATTATAAATCGCCAGTTAAACTGGAGTTTATCATAACCCAGTATGGTTCCATCATGAAACTGGCAAATGATCAAAGGGAGTCATCAACACTTGCAACTTGGATCATTGTTTTTACTACCGATTATTGATTAAGGCCAATAGCGCAAAACTTAATCAAAGGTATGATATATGTTTCATATTTTATATACAGTTCAGGTTATAAACCTAGACCATGTATTTGGGCATCATGACCCGTCCGGTGATAAACCGCCAGGACACTTTAAACTTTGTCTTATGCAGAAGCAGGTGGAATAAACTGTTTAAAACATCATAAGCAGTAGGAATTATGAAGCTGCCAGATGAAGCAATGTCATACAAAGGAGAATATGCGTGACAACATAAAGTGTTTCAGCTACCCTATTACAAGGCGCTGGATAGCCCAAAAGAATATCTGTTTTTGTCTAAAGTGCTGGGACATAATATCTAAACCGGCACCGGTTTAGGAATCCGCATCATCTCGGCTTGAATGTTGTGGATCGACTTGCTCCGACTCCTGGATGTTCTCATCTAGCAGCTGGAAGTCAGTGGTTGCCCAATTTATCCCGATCAGCGCTTTGAAAATAACTTCATCATTCACGAGTTCAGACGGATCAATATCAGGAGCGTAAGTGTGCTTACGGACGTGCGGGATAAGATTTTCAATCTCATATGTCGGAGGGTTGACCGCACGTTCTCAGCATTATAATCCGGATGATAACGAGACAGATCAGCCTCCTCGGATAATTTGCTGGCCAAAGGCCGCATTTCTCTAGTTAGAGCGCACAAATTGCTGTCCGTGAATGTTGATCCGTCCTCTTTCATGCTGGGATAGCCATTCGTTACTTTTGCCGGATCAAGGTCAGGCACCCAAGCTTTCGCTTGAGTTAAAGCCATCAACGCACCCGCCCTTGCAGATGATTTCTTCAGCTCTATGAGATGGGCAGGTAGAATTGATAACTTTTCCAAAGTGCCCTTGATCATTGTGGGAGCCGGTTTATTGTGAGAAGCGGTGCGAACAATTCTCTGAGCGTCGGAATACAACTGCTATGTGAGAGTGTATGCGGCCTTCAATTTCCTCCGCATGTCAGTACCAAGATGAGAAATACGTTTTCCTGTGTCAAAAGAGTTGGAATTAAACCGAAAAATGTAGAAATATCATGTTCAGGATTATGTTAAGTGTATTTACCGAAGACAGCAGTGGTCATGGCGTTTATCTGCTGCTTTAAACCGGACAGCTCTTCTGTCACGGGATGGAGAGCAGCCTCGTCATCAGTTGCCCTTTTTCCAAAGCGGCCTTTTCAGCATCCCAATCCGCCTGCTCCTTCTCGATATCCTTCTTCAAATTTTCCATGTTTGCCAGGGCAAGGGTTAGTTCATCTTTGACATTGGAAGCGGCGGTCTGTTGAAATTTCAGTGCATCTTGAAGTTCAGCCACCTGAGTATCCTTCCGGTTTAGATCAGTCTGTCAAGAAAGGAGCATATTATACATGGATGAAGCATATTCAAAGTCACAAGCACATAACAAGTTATCCACTTGGCACTTGGGGGCTAATGCGTATTTGAAGTTAACAGATATTTCTAAGTCCCAAGTGCATAACAAGTTATACACTTGGCACTTGGGGGCTAATGCAACATTGTTCATAAACGATTACAAATTAAAGTCCCGGTTCATCTTGAAGAGATGATCCGGCCCTGGGGGACTACTTATGTGAAAAGGTTCAATGGATATTCTGAAGTCCCGGTTCATCCTAAAGGAATAAACCGGCCCTTAGGGGCTACCATGGAGTAAAGGCAAGCTACAAGACTTACGCAAGAAGAACAGTGCAAGTTAAAGTAGAAAAGTTACCTCATAGCGTTCCTTCATCATATTTACTAAACCGGCTTCATGATCACGGCTGGTGAACAGCCGGTTCAGATAACCGAAATGGAGCTCTTGAGCACTAAGTTAAGCATAAGTGGATAGGTCAGCACTCCATTTCCTTTGTCCTTGCCAGAAATTTCATCCTTCACAGTATGCTTGGACAAGGCAATAGGTTCACTAGGAGCAGTGTAGCCGAATCCTGTGATCTGAACTTCTTCGGTTGAAGCGTCCGTGGGTTTAGCCGGACTGGCAGGAGTATTGCTAGCCCGGACAGGACTCGCCAGATCAGCATTACGATCCATTGGGGTACTCCCTTGATCAACAAAGACTTCATGATCCATGGGAGGAGGATCATCATGCGGAATATCAACATTTTCTTCAGTAGTTTCAGCAGGTTCAGGATCTTTCGCCGGTTCAGGAATCGTGTCATCACCTTCCATTTTATTCAGCTTAGCCTTCTTACTAGGCTTGGGCTTTCTGCAAAAGTTAAAGGTGACGATAGTCAGAGGAGTAAAGAAAGAGGTTAAAGTCGCAAAATGACAAAACTTACCCATGAACAGTTTTAAGGGGAGGAATCTGCGTAGCTGTTGACTCGCCGGAGGACGAGTGAGGAGTTTCCTGGTAATTCGAATCACACAGATTAAGAAGCTGTCGAATATGACCTGCTTTGGGATAAAGAGCGTCTGGAGTGTATAAAACCTCTGAGCGACGCCTCCCGGCTGGAGTGTGTGGTAAACCGATGGACTCAATGGCATGGCCACTGTGTCGTGTGGTGCAGCGAGCTTCATGTTGCTGTTTCTTCAAAAGAAAGTTTGGGTCCAAGTAAGCGAAAGGGTGAGAAAACTGTACTTTCCGGCTTGCTCGACGAATTTTTGGTGTTGGCAGAGGTTCTGAACCGGAAGAAAGAGTAATTACCTCAACATCATCCACCTTGCTGCCTTCAGCGTGTCCCTGGGTACAATCATTATTAATAAGATGCAAGTAAAGAAAGTCAAAAAGGTCAAGAGAGTCAAGTAGTACCTCGGAGGCCGGTTCATCATCCTCCGGATTGGATTCAGACACGTCAGTAGTTTTCTTCTTGACGTTCTTCTTAATAGCTTTGGGTTTTTGGCGAGGCACCTGCGCCGGTTTATCCTGGACCTTCCTCTTCCAGGATGGGTCATTAACCCGTTGAAGATTATGAAATAATTCAGAAGGAGTATTAAAAACAGACGAGAAATAAGGAAATAACGAGGCAGATGAAAACTTTACCGATGGCGGTTTGTTGAAATCGCAGAAGGGAGCCAATCCGGTTTGACTGCAAGTTTCTACCGGTTCATTCAATAGTTTTTTGACAGATTCGTTGATCTCATTCTCTGATAGCACAACTTCTGTATGGCGCAGAGGATCTTTGGGATTTCCAGTATATTCGCACATTAAACTGGAACACCGGCTTAGCGGGAGGATGCTCCAGGAAATCCAACAACAGACGAAATCAACTCTAGTTAAGCCATTTGTAGTGAAGGCTCGAAGCTTTGAGAGTTGAGGAGCATATTTGGCCCGTTCCTAGGCACTTAGCCGTTGAGGAAAGGGATGGTCCTCAGAAAGCCGGTGGGGACGATAACCCGGCAGCGGATTCTCATTTTCTGGAGAAGTATCTAGACAATAGAACCAAGTTTGATTCCACTATTTGGGGGTGACTATGGTGATTGGCGTGAGGAAAACTAACGTCCTTTCTCTTCTGAATGGACATCCCACCGAGATTAGTGTTTGGACCGTCAGAGAATTCCGTGCGACGGTTTAGATGGAAGAAGACCCGGAATAATTCAACAGATGGCTCCTCTTGCAGGTAAGCTTCACAAAAAACTTGAAATTACATATGGTGGATGATACGTCCAAAATGTATCTATAATTTCTGCTTGCTCCATGCCTCTTTTGTGTGATATTGCTATGATATTTATGCACTTCCATACACTTTTGATCATATTTGGACTAACCTATTAACTCAGTGCACCCCAGTGCCAGTTTCTGTTTTCTGCTGTTTTTGTATTTCAGGTTTTCCCATTACGTAAACTGCCAGAAAAATTCCGGGAAGAATATATAAAAAATCAACGTTCCGGAAGCTTCCATGCGGCCAAAGTAGGGCCGGAGGGGGGCCACCAGGGCTCCAGGCACCCTGGGGGCGCGACCCCCCTCCTGGCCGCGCCGGGGGGCGCCTGGGCCCCCCAAGCCTCCGCTGATACCCCCCTTTGGCATATATTTACACCGCGTCCCGAAACCCTCGAGGACGGAACCCTTTTTCGCGATCTCATCTCTGTTCTGCCGCCGCCGCGCTTCCAAGATCGGGAGCACCAGGAGAACTCTTCCCGGCACCCTGCCTGAGGGGAGGATCACCACCGGGAGCTTCTCCACCACCATGGACGCCTCCCGGATGAGTTGTGAGTAGTCTCCCTTGGACCATGGGTCCATGACCAGTAGCTATGTGATGTTCTCCTCCCCTCTTTGTTCTTCACCGATTAGACCTCGTGAGCTACCCTACATGATCGAGGCACATATGTAATCCTTATGCTGTTGCTATGATGAGTTTGCTGGGATCCGATGGATTATGAGATTATGTTCAGATTGTGTGTGAGTAATATATTTGATTTACCTCTTTTATATTTATGTTCTTGAGATATTCTTGCATGTTCTCCGTTGCTGTTTATTGCTTTGGCCAAGTAGTAGGTAGTAACTCAAAGAGGGAACGTTATGCTTGATTGTGGGTTCATGCCCCTCGATGACTAGCTTGAGTGACAGAAACATGAGTCTAGGGGATGTGTTGTTGCCACAAGGGGGAAAACAACGGTGCTTGTACTCGCGGGTGCAAGGATTGTTTACTTTACGCAAAGTTCTTTTAATGCAGTTGTCTATTGCTTTGAGTTTACACTATGGGTGGGACTCGCAACTTAATACCAGCGAGATATTCTGGATAGATATCTCAAGGTGGATGATTAGTAGTAGATGCAGATGGATTTCGGTCTACTTACCTTGGCGTACCGCCCATGCTTTTGAGCCTCTACCTTTCTTTGTAGCATAGTTAGCATTGGTTTGCGCACATAATCCTGTCAATTGCCCAGCTGTAATTTGTTTACCTCGCTTAGCTGTTTTATCTTCTTTTGGGAGAGAGACATTACTAGTGAACATCATGGGACCCCGGTCCATATTACCATCACTGATCACATCCGCTATTTACTTTCAGTTCTTACTTACTATTTATAGTTATACCTATCACTATTATCTCTTGCGTTTGATCCTTTGTAAACGACAAGGCCGGAGGGATTGACAACCTCTCTGTACTCGTTGGGAGCAAAGTTATTTGTATCTGTGTGCAGGTCCGGTCAATCGCTAGTTGCGCCGCTAGCAGTTGACACCTTCTTGTTGAACCTTTGAGTCTCAGGGGAATTCGATCCTTGGTATCTTTGCCAAGGGAAAACTACCGCTACACTGCATCTCAAACCTTCCACTTGGGGTAACCAACGAGGGGCGAGAAGCCATCAAGCAAAGTTTTCTGGCGCCGTCGCCGGGGACTCCACTCTTCAAGATAGGGGATTTGCATGCTATCTTTTACCTTTGCTTTTTTAGTCTTGTTAGTTTACCTTTCAGTTTTTGCTTTAGTTTCCTTTATAAAAAAATCACAAAAATAGTTATCTTGCTTGCTTGGTGCTATGGGTTCCACCGAGAACACCAAGTTGTGTGACTTCACTAGTCATAACAATGATGACTTTATCTGCACGCCTATCACTACACCCGCCACTTCAACACCTTCTTATGAAATTAAACCTGCTTTATTGAACTTAGTTATGAAAGATCAATTCTCCGGTGCTGGAGATGATGCTGCTTTACACTTAAACAATTTTGTTGAACTCTGTGATATGCAAAAGTACCAAGAAATAGATGGTAATATTGTTAAGCTCAAGCTTTTTCCTTTCTCCTTGAGAGGAGGAGCTAAAATTTGGTTTCAATCCTTGCCTAGAAATAGCATAGATTCTTGGGACAAGTTCAAGGATGCTTTTATTGGAAAGTACTATCCACCTGCTAAAATTATCCAACTAAGAAGTAACATAATGAATTTTAAACAATTGGATAATGAACACGTTGCCCAAGCTTGGGAACGCATGAAATCTCTTGTCAAGAACTGCCCTACTCATGGTTTGACTACTTGGATGGTTATCCAAACTTTTTATGCAGGCTTGAACTTTACCTCGCGGAACTTGTTAGATTCGGCCGCGGGAGGAACCTTTATGTCAACTACACTTGGTGCTGCCACGAAGCTTCTCGTTGAGATGATGACCAACTATTCCCAATGGCACACCGAACGCGCTCCAACAAGTAGGAAGGTAAACTCTGTCGAGGAGATTTCCTCCCTAAATGAAAAGGTTGACTTGATCATGTCTCTACTTTCCAAGCAATCTTCTATTGATCCTCGTGATGTTCCTTTAAATTCTTTGATTGCTCAAGAACAAGTAGATGTGAACTTTATCTCTAGAAACAATTTTAATAATAATTCTTATAGGAGTAATTTTGGTAGCAATCCTAGACCGTTCCCCTCTAATTCCTATGGGAACAACAATGCTTATCCTAGCACCAAGAACTCCACTTCTGAACTAGAGATTATGCTTAAAGATTTCATCACTACCCAAAAAGCCTTCAATAAGAGTGTAGAAGAAAAACTAGCCAAACTAGATGATCTCTCTTCGAAGGTAGACAATTTAGCCCATGAGGTAGAGTTGCTTAAAATTAGAACTTCCCCTCTTGAGGAGAGGAAGACCACTCCTATGAATGCTATTCAAGTGCAAATTAATGAAAACATTAGGATGTTGGCTAAACTTAAAGAGAGATGGGCTAGAGAAAAGGAGGAAGAAGATAGAATTAAGAACCTTCCTACCCACCACACTGTTGCTACTATGCAAGTTGTTGAGGATATCCAAACTCTTAGCACCCAATGCACTCCTGGTCCCATTGGACCTATTAATGGTGATGCTATGACCATAGAAACTACCAAACAAGTGAGCCTAAAGGACACCACTACCACTTTACTTGATAGTAGTGACCTTGATTTTGATAATTGCACCCTTACCGAAGTTATTGATTTCCTTCACAAGATGTCTAGAGATCCCCTGTCGGTGTACTAAGGTAGGGGTACCTCAGTACCCCAACTTGTGCACGGGCAGTTGCAGCTTCCCGCGGCAGGGTTTACCGCGTGCTCGCCGGAGACCTTCCTGCTCCATATCAAACCATTCAAAAACAAAGTATACAAGACAGAAGATCGAGACCCCGGCAAGCGGAGCTTGCCGGGAAGGCCGTTCTAGGCTCAAGGTTACCTCACTCACGCAAGGCCCTGGCAAGAGGAGCTTGCCAGGAAGACTAGAAGATTACATCATAGAAGACACGCCTCGGCGCTATATGCGCCCCGGCGAGGGCCCGGGGAGCGACAAGCCTCAGAGCCCGGCAAGCTCCCGGGCCCGGCAAGACCAAGACCCCGGCAAGGTCCTTGCCGGGAGAGTTGCGCTGTGTGCCCGCGCTCCAGCTCATCGGCCCACGCGTCACCCTGGGGCCATCCCAGGGACGCGTGGCGGATGGCTGTGCAGCCTGGGGGACACGGTGGCACTCCATGGTGGTGAAGCCATCGCCGTGGCTAACGGAGACGCAAGGGCGGGAGCTTTTGGGGTCGACGGCGACAGGCATTAAATGCCCTTGTCCCCCACTGTCAAAGTAGGTGGCGACCACTGTTCGCGCACTGTAGCTCCACTATTCCCGCACTGTTACAACTACCACCTCTTTTACGTTTTTACCCCTTTCTCCTACATTGACACCTGTCGGTGACCCCTTGCACTATAAAAGGAGGCCCATGCACGACGTGGAGGGGGTTCGGAACCTAGATCGCTCATACGCTCGGTGTAGCTGCTTCTTCAAGCTCCCGAGCTCTCCAACTCAATACACAACTAAGCAGGAGTAGGGTTTTACGCGTCTACCGCGGCCCGAACCTGGGTAAAACTGCCCGCGTGCTCGCTACGATCTGCTCTTCGTGCTCCCTCCGCCCTCGTACCGCTTCGGGTAAAACTGCCCGCGTGCTCGCTACGATCTGCTCTTCGTGCTCCCTCCGCCCTTGTACCGCACAGACAAGGGGCTCCGGTCCCATAGGTGTTCGTGGTGGACAGTTTCCCCCGACATCTTTGGCGCGCCAGGTAGGGGGCGTCGAGGTTGTGCGAATCTGATCCGGCGTTCGCGCGGGCGCGTTCTTCACCAACCTCTCCAGTTTCGTCAGCAACTTCATCAGCAACAGCACCATGGCCCCGAAGAAGAAGGCTTCGGAGGTCGGAGGCCCGTCTGCGTCTCATCCGCCGCCACCAGAGCCAACGGTGGGCGGGGGAGACGCCGTCGGAAGGGTGGTCGCCGGCGAAGACACTCGCGGCGCCACCAAATCCAAGGACAAGACGGACGACCGAGCCTCGGTCTCCGTGGACGCGCCACGTCCATCTCAGCACACGACAACCCAGCAGCGCCATACCACAGGAGGTGGTATCCGATTGCTGGGGCAAGGACAAACCGGAGGCTCGCGGGACGCCCCGGACCACCGTCCGTGCACAAGCAAAGCGAAGGCGCCGGCGCGGGACCCTGCTCCTTCTAACGTTGTTAGGAGTCCGAGCATATCCCGCTCCTCGCACCGTTCGCCCCCGTTCCCCTCCACTCCAGCAGAAGCGCTCGCAAGGGCACAACTGCTCCTCGACTTCCCTCCAGCGGCAGACAAGGCCGAAGACTGGAGGGCCACCGTCCAGAGCCTGATAGCCTTCGCCAACAATGATTCTCCACAGCAGCCGGCGGCCTCGCGGCCGCGGCAAGCTGAGAAGACGAAGGCCGACGGCGACAAGACCGCCGGGGGTGCGACAAGCGTGCACTCCCCGCCGCGGAAGCAGAAGACGCCACCCCGCCGGAACAACGCCGACGACGGCTCCACGACATCGTCGGATCCGCGGGCCCGTCGGGACCAGCGCCAGGTCCTCGACGACCGGCGACAAGAAGACGCTCGAACAACCATCGAGCGCCGCCGAGAAACTCGGCGACAATCAGACCAGAGAGCTGGGAACGCTGTCGACGCGCGCGCGCCCGGTGAACCAGGCGACTTGCCGTACGCGGCAGGCTGCCCTGCGTTCACCCGCGAGCTGCGGCGCGTCCAGTGGCCCAGCATGAAGAATTTCAAGCCCGACGTACCGGAGAAGTACGACGGCAAGACGCACCCTTCAAAATTCCTCAGCGTTTACACCATCGCGGTGCAGGTTGCCGGGGGGCGCGACGAGAAGATCTTGGCAAACTACTTCCCGCTCGTGCTTAAGCCGAACGTCCGTTCGTGGCTTATGCACTTGCCGGAGGGTTCCATCTCTTCTTGGGCCGACCTTTGCCACCAGTTTGTTGGCGCCTTCACCGGCGGCCACAAACCCCACGGCCAGGAGAGCGATCTCCACATTCTGGCCCAGAAGGAAGGAGAGTCCCTGCGCAAGTACATCCAACGCTTCAGCCGTGTACAGCACAACATCCCCGACGTCCACCCTGCTGCGGTTATCAGCGCGTTCCACCAGAACGTGCGTAACCGCCGCATGCGTGAAGAAATGGCGATGACCAAGATTCGGGATGTCAGCGAGCTCTATGCTCTGGCTGATAAGTGCGCACGCGCAGAAGAGGGGAGGAGACTCCCCGGAGAGGATGCTGGCGCAGGAGGAAGCGACAGCGACGACACCGCCCCGGCAAAGAAGGGCCGGCGGCGGAATAACAAAAGGAAGAATAAGAAGGAGGTGCTTGCCGTCGAGAAGTCCGGCAAGGAGGCTCCCCCTAAGCAAACACAGACTGGCGGCTCCGGCAAGGAGCCTGCCCCTGTAGCGGCGGCCGACAAGCAGGACGGCTCCGACAAGCAATACTGTAAAATCCACCGCACCAAGGGCCACGACCTCTCCAACTGCAAGCGCGTCGAATACCTCGTCCAGCAGCAGAAGGCTGAGTACGAGAGGCGCGACAAGGAGAAGGCCCAAGGTGGCGGCGGAGAGCCAAGCAAGAAGCGGCCATTCAATGGCCGGGGAGGACGCCGCGGCAAAGCCAAGCAGCGGCAAGGTGACCGACCTCCCCGGGGCCGCGACAAGGATGAAGAAGACGACGACGAAGACATGGAGGACGAGGATTACAGCGAGCAGGAGTTCCAGAAGGCCACGGAGGTCCTGTGCGTCGACGGTGGCGCCTCTCTGCACACCTCCCACCGTCAGCTAAAGCAGTGGGTGCGTGAGGTGAATGCAGCAGAGCCGCCCGTGGAGTCGCGCAGGCTCCTCAAATGGTCCAGCACGCCCATCATTTTTGATCTTGAGGATCACCCTGACCGCACCACTGCGGTCGGGTGCTTGCCGATGCTGGTCTCACCCACCATCCACAACCTCAAGGTCACCAAAATGTTGGTTGACGGCGGGGCCGGGCTGAACTTGATCTCCTCTGCTGTGATCAAGAAACTCCAAATTCCAGATGGCGAGCTCGAAGAGACCGGTTCTTTCCAAGGAATCAACCCGGGGAGGAGCAAGCCCAAGGGGAAGATCACTCTGCCGGTGACCTTTGGCGGGGAGCTCAACTTCAGAACTGAGCGTATCACTTTCGACGTCGCCGATATTCCATTACCATACAATGGAATACTCGGCCGTCCTGCACTCGCCAAGTTCATGGCGGCTTCCCATTACGCCTACAACGTACTCAAGATGCCGGGGCCGATAAGCGTCATCACTGTCCACGGCGACAAGAAGGATGCGCTTGTCTGCGCCGACAAGATCTACCGGGATGCGGCAGCTGCGGCAGAGAAAGATACACTTGCCGCTGAAGCTCCCGGGGGGAAGAAGACGAAGACCAAGTCCGGCAAGTGCTCTGGGGCCCACTCCGGCAACCGCACCTCTTCGGAGTGCTGCATCGCCGTCGAGGACGTCCCATCGAGCTCCACCGGCAAGTGTAAGAAGGGAATGGCCGCTCCTCCGGCAACAAAGAAGGTGTCCGCCAAGGAGGACGGCACTGGTGGTACCTTCACCATCAGTGCCACGCTTGACAGCAAATAGGAAAGCGCGCTCGTTGCCTTCCTGCGGGCGAATGTCGATGTGTTTGCCTGGCAACCATCTGACATCCCCGGTGTTCCCAGGAAGGTAATTGAGCACAAGCTTGCTGTTTGTCCTCATGCGCGGCCCATCAAGCAGAAAGTGAGGAAGCAAGCCGTGGAGCGCCAAGAATTTATCAACGAAGAAATCAAGAAGCTAGAGGCAGCGGGCCTAGTTAGAGGTGTGATCCATCCGACGTGGTTGGCAAACCCAGTCGTCGTGCGCAAGGCTAACGGGAAGTGGAGACTGTGTATAGACTTCACCGATGTGAATAAAGCATGCCCCAAGGATCCATTCCCCTTGCCGCGCATTGACCAGATTGTTGACTCCACTGCCGGATGTGAGCTACTCTGTTTTCTGGATGCATACTCAGGCTACCACCAGATCTTTATGGCCAAAGAGGATGAAGAGAAGACCGCATTTATCACTCCATGTGGCACTTATTGCTTCATACGCATGCCATTTGGACTGAAGAATGCAGGATCAACATTTGCAAGGGTAGTGCACACTGCTTTCGAGCCACAGATCCACAGGAATGTAGAAGCTTACATGGATGACATCGTGGTGAAAAGTAAGAGCAAAGAAACCCTAGTCCAAGATTTGGAAGAGACATTTCAGAACCTGCGCAAGATACAGCTCAAGTTGAACCCCGAGAAGTGCGTCTTTGGAGTTCCCTCCGGCAAGCTTCTCGGATTCTTTGTGTCACAGAGGGGTATTGAAGCCAACCCCGACAAGATTAAAGCCATTGAGCAGATTGAGGCCCCAAAGCGCGTCAAAGATGTCAGAAGGCTTGCAGGTTGTGTGGCTGCCCTCAGTAGGTTCATTTCGAAGTCTGCAGAACGCGCCCTACCTTTCTTCAAAATCTTGGAGAAGGCAGGTCCCATGAAGTGGACTCCGGAAGCGGAGGCAGCGCTGCAAGATTTGAAACGGTACCTATCCTCCACTCCAATACTTGTCGCACCTAGACCACAGGAAAAGTTGTTGCTATACCTAGCGGCAACCAACCAGGTGGTTAGTGCTGCGTTAGTAGCGGAGAGGGAGTCCGACGAGGAGGCTACACCACCGGCAAGCGAATCCAGCGACAAGCAGGGGGCTGCTCCAGCAAGCATTGGCCCCGACAAGGACAACTCTGGGCAGGAACAGGATGAAGTGCGGAAGAAAATGGTGCAGCGCCCAGTGTATTTTGTGAGTTCCCTTCTCCAGGGGGCTAGATCAAGGTACTCTGGTGTGCAAAAGTTACTTTTCGGCCTCCTCATGGCCTCGAGAAAGCTGCGCCATTACTTCCAAGCACATGAGATAACAGTGGTCACTCGCTTTCCGCTGAAGAGGATATTGCACAACCCAGAAGCAACAGGCAGGATCGTTGAGTGGGCACTGGAGCTGTCGAGCTTTGGACTCAAGTTTGAAAGTACTTCAACCATACAGAGCCGAGCTTTGGCAGAATTCATAGCTGAGTGGACCCCAACGCCCGATGAAGAAGTCCAAGAAACAAGTACACCCGTACAAGAGGCGACAAGTGAATGGGTAATGTATTTTGATGGTGCCTTCTCGCTGCAAGGCGCCGGTGCTGGCGTGGTACTTATCGCACCCACCGGAGAGCACCTCAAATATGTTATCCAGATGCACTTTCCCAGGGAGCAAGCAACAAACAACACTGCAGAATATGAAGGCTTGCTTGCCGGCCTCAGGATTGCGGCCGAACTTGGGATCAGGAAGCTGATTGTGCGGGGAGATTCTCAGTTGGTGGTCCAGCAAGTCAACAAGAGTTATCAGAGCCCTTTGATGGAAGCTTATGTAGATGAGGTGAGGAAGCTTGAGGAGCACTTTGAAGGTCTGCAAATGGAGCACGTTCCGAGAGCTCAGAATGAAATAGCAGATGGCCTTTCGAAGTGTGCTTCGATGAAGTTACCTGTGGAACCAGGGACCTTCTTGCTCAAGCTGACTCAACCATCCGTTACACCATCAATTGGGCAGTCCAAGAAGAGAAAGTTGGTCTCCGGCGACTACTTGCCGGCGGATCTTCCCGAAACCGCCGCCAAGGTCCCCAAGATCGACAACCACAACGCTGAAGAACAGTTTGCTCCTGCAGATCCTCGGGTCTGTACAGTTGAAGCAAGTGTTCCCGACAAGCCTCGCCCCGGCGAGCTTGCCGGGGGACCTTCAGCTCCGGCAGAGCCAGAGGTTCTTGCCGCAGAAGCCGAGGTCCCCGCAGCGGCACTCATGCCTTTAGTCCTTGCCGTTGAGCCCCAAGCTCCGGCATGGGCGCAGCAGATCGTCCGTTTTCTGCAAACTGGAGAACTCCCCGACGACCCAGGAGAAATAGAGAAGATAACCAGGCAGTCAAGTATGTACCAGTTCGTGGATAACGAGCTGTACAGAAGAAGGCTTAATGGTGTCAGACTGAAGTGCATCTCCAGAGAAGATGGACAGAAGCTGTTGGCAGAAATACACAGAGGCATATGCGGCCACCACATTGGCGCAAGGGCGCTTGCCGGGAAAGCTTTCCGGCAAGGGTTCTTTTGGCAAGAAGCCCTCCAAGATGCAACTGCACTAGTAACCAAGTGTGAAGCGTGCCAGTTCCATGCAAAGCAAATTCATCAGCCAGCTCAAGCTCTCCAAACAATCCCTTTGTCCTGGCCCTTCTCGGTCTGGGGGCTCGACATCCTCGGCCCCTTCCCCCGAGCCGTCGGGGGCTTTGAGTACTTGTACGTTGCAATCGACAAGTTCACAAAGTGGCCAGAAGTGGAGCCAGTGAGAAAGGTGACAGCACAGTCAGCAGTCAGGTTCTTCAGGTCGATTGTTTGCCGTTTCGGGATCCCTAACAGGATCATCACCGACAACGGTACACAATTCACTAGTCGCACCTTCATGCAGTACGTCCAAGACCTTGGCGCCAAGGTCTGTTTCGCTTCTGTTGCTCACCCAAGGAGCAACGATCAAGCGGAGAGGGCCAATGCTGAAGTGCTGCGCGGACTCAAGACAAGAACCTTTGACAGGCTGCGCAAGTGCGGAAGAAATTGGATAGAGGAGCTACCGGTGGCTCTTTGGTCAATCAGAACGACACCAAGTCGAGCCACCGGACAGACACCCTTTGCTCTAGTCTATGGAGCAGAGGCAGTTCTCCCCACGGAACTCGTATACGGATCTCCTCGAGTGCTCGCTTATGATGAGCTCGAGCAAGAGCAACTGCGACAAGATGATGCGTTGCTCCTCGAGGAGGGACGTCTCCAGGCTGCTGTACGAGCTGCTCGATACCAGCAAGCCTTGCGTCGCTACCATAGCCGCAAGGTCAAGGCCAAGAGTCTCGAGGAAGGCGACCTTGTTCTTCGGCGTGTTCAGTCCGCCAAGAATTCCAACAAGTTGACGCCGAAGTGGGAAGGCCCTTATCGGGTGAGACAAGTCACGAGGCCCGGCGCTGTCCGCCTCGAGACCGAAGAAGGCTTACCGGTGAGCAACTCCTGGAACATAGAGCATCTTCGCAAGTTTCACCCATAAGGCGCGGTTGCCGCGATCCGCTCCGGCAACCACCTTTTGTACAAGCCTTGCCGCTGTTGCATGTAACCCTTTGTACAAAGCCGGGCGCAGACCCCGTGCATCAGTAAAGATTTTGCGTTTTGCGCTATTTGCCTTTTGCATGCTTTTCCTTGCTATTTGCATGTGTTATTTGGCATCTTGTGCAACATACGCATCCGGTAAGCATTAGCACGCCGAAAGGCCATGTCTTGTTTCCCTCTTCTTTTCCTTTGCCTCTTAGACAGAAGGAACGTTCCTCGCGCACAAGTTTGCCGGGGGGGAAGGAGATGGAGGAGGAACCAAATGCTGTTCAAGAAAGAAAAGCCTTACCGAGAAGGAAGCAATATATGAAAGCTAAGTTATTAGAATTTGGCCAGTTCAAATTTTTAAATTTTAGTTGTCTTCCTTGAACAATCACACTTTGTATGGAAAACCTGTGCGCGGAGGAACCTACCCGTAGCTAGCCGCACCCTTGTCTTGTTTCCGAGTACGCTCAACGATCTAAGTGAGCTGCGACAAGTGTCGCGCCCTTACTTCGTTTTCGAGTTCGCTCAGCAAGCTAAGTGCGTTGCGACTAGCTGCGGCAGGGTTGCTTGCCGGTGAGACCTTGGCCAGCAGGCTGCTCAGAGTCCAGCACTCAGCGCTCGCGGCAAAGGCCCCTTGCCGGCAAGCTCCCCGGGAGCGTAGGGTGAAAAGCATACAAAGTAAATGACCAAGACAAGGAAGATAACATTGCACTGATTGATCAAAATGAGATAAATATCTTACAAAGGATAACTTGTCGCAATGATTAATGAGTTCACAAACATCCTATGCAGCAACAAAAAGAGATAAAGATAATGGAGGCCTAATCTACGCGGTCGCCCTCAATCCTGGAGATCTTGTTCACCTTGGCGATGATGTGGGCGACCTGCTCCTTCAACACCTCCATGTTTGCGTCGGCCGGCAGGCTGCGAAGAACGTTGGTGAGGTTTATGCCGGGATTGCGGTATACAATCTTCGTCAGCACGCGCTCCAAGGTTCCCGTGCAGAGCAGGCGCGACTCCTCGGCCAGCTGCGCGGGAATCTTATTCCGAAGACCTGCAAGAGCCGGCGCGATCCCTCTGAAGAAGAGGCTGAGCTTGGCGCTGTGAGGGAGGTTCGGATCCGGGGAGTAGATGAGATGCTCGACTTTCAGCGCCAGCAGCTCCTGGTCGATGTTGGACGTAGAAGATACCAAGTCCTCGGTCCATACCTCAATGGTACGGCGGAAGTTCTCGGCCACCTTGTTGGCGCTGTCCACCAAGGCTCGCTCCTTGCGGAGCTCCTCCTTCAACTTGGTCTCCCGATCCCGGGCGGCGTCAAGCGAGTCTTTCAGTGTGGAGACCTTCAGCTCCAGATCCTCGATGGAGTCCTTGGCGGCCTTCAACTCGTCGCCCCTCTCAGAAAGACGCACCTGGAGTTCTGAGTTAGTGTGGGCATCCTTCTCGCGCTCTATATTGAGCGCGGCGACCTTCTCCACGCTCGCCTTCAGCGACTCCTCCAGCTGCGCGACCTTGGCGGCAAGCTCCTCCTTGGCGGTCTCCGCGGTAGCCGCGGCAGCTCTCGCCTCCTTCAGCTCCCCGCCAAGGGCCTGCTCCCGAGCGGCAAGTTCTTCCTCGTGGGCGTCGAGGTTGACCTTCCGCTGGGCGAGTTCTCCTTCTCGCCGGGATAGCTCCACCCCGGCGAGCCGCTGCTGCTCTTCGGCCTCGGCCTTCTCCAGCACCCACTCTTGGTATTCTCCGGCGAGTCGCTCGCGCTCCTCCGCCACCTCGCGGAGGGCCGCCTGGTTGGCGGCGCTGAGCTCCGCCGCGCGTTTCTCCATCTCCGCGGCGGCCTTGGCGGCGAGGGCCTCCCGACAAGCAAGCTTCGCCTGCCTGGCCCGGTAAAGGGCCAGGAGCTGGTGAAGCAGCTTCTCCTCCTCGGGCCCTTCACTTCCGCCGGGCGCCTCGACAATCTTCAAGCCCGCGGAGGCGAGGACCTCTCCATCAAAGGCCTCGCCCTCCGCGGGAGCTCGCGACGAAGACCCCCAAGGCACCTGGATGAAGACGCTGTTGGGGGCTTCAAGGTAGTAGCCGGCCTGCTCCTTTCCGGCGGAGGGGTCGGCGGCCGGCGCAGCACTTGATGCTCCCGCCGCCTCCGGGTAGGCGGTGCGGTCGCCGTCCCCCTCCCCGGCCGCTGCGTCCGCAGCCGGAGCGGTCTCCTGCGCAGCCGGCTCGGCGGCTCCCGCCGTGTCCTCGGCGACAGGGGCGTCGGCGCCGCCGTCCTGCGCGGCCTCCTCCTCGATGATGATGACTTCCGTCTCCATCGGCTCGGGGGGAGGAAGATCTAGAAGAAGAATAAGAAGCAAAAGAAGTTCAAGCAAATATCCTAAAAGAGACAATGCCGAGAAGACAAAACTACAAGACCTACCTTGGCGGACGTCGTCAGCGGCGGGCTCCCTCGCCGGGGAGCTCTGCCTTGGCGGAGTGGCCGCCCTCGCCGGGCTGCTCGCCCTTGGCAGGGTACTCGCCCTTGGCGGAGTACCCGCCCTTGGCGGAGCGCTCTCCCTTGCCGGGGAGTTCGGCCTTGGCGGGGACGGCGGGGCCTGCGGCTCCTCGGGGACGGCCTCCGGACGCTCCTGCCGCTGTGGCTCCACCTCTGCACAAGAGAAGACAAAAGCATTAGGATGTTAGAGCAAGACCAAAATCCCCAAGTGCACCCGACGAGTGGGAAGATGGAACCCAGACTTACGCTGGGGGCTGCGCTGGGGGCTGCTCCTCGGAGCAGCGCTCGCGTCCGGCAAGCTTGGCTCCGGCACATCCCCAGTTGCCGCGGCGGGCGAGTCATCCGCGACCTCGACCACGGGCACCTTGGCTTTCTTTGCCACTCGCTCCGCCAAGGTCCTGAAATCAAAGCAAGACACAAGAATTAGCATCAACAATAATCAAGACGAAATTTGAGAAGATGAAGGATATCGAGTGCTTACTCCTGTTCCTCCTCGTCGTCGTCGCTCAAGGCGGAGAAGTCGAATTCCACCTGGGGCGCGTCTACGCGAGGAGTGGGAGGCGAAGATTCCCTCGGGCGCTTGGCGGTCCCTAGGGCTGGGGGCTGCGAAGACCCAGCCCCTGTGGTAGCCGAGGCCCGGGGAGCGGGCGGAGCCGCCGCTCCACCCCGTGAAGACTCCTGTCGCCTCGACGCCGGCCTGCGAGGCGCCTCTGTTGTGGCCTGCTTGCGGGGCGCCTCCGTCGTGGCCTGCGCGCGGGCCGCCTCCGCTGTAGTTGGTGCGCCGGTCGCCCCCGGCGCAGCTTGGCTCCCCCGGGGAGCTCGCGCTGCCCGGCAAGCTGGTTGTTGCCGGGGCGCCTGCGCCCCCTCCCCCGTCGCCGTCTTGCGGAGACGCTTCAGTGGGGACCGCCTAGGGCTTGCCCGGGGCGGGGAGGTCTCCGACGAGGAGAGGTCGTCGGCGTAGAGCTCCGTAGACCCGCCGGAGTCCTCGGCGACCTCGGCGTCCTCCTCCTCCTCCTCCTCGGCTGGCTTGCTGGGCCCAGCGCCCTGCGCTGCGGCCTCCTTTCCTCCGGCGCCTCCGCTCCCTCCGGCGCCCCTGTTCCCTCCGGCGGCGTGGCTTCTCGCCGCGGCCTCCGTCTGGATTCCGATGATCCTGGAGTGCCTCAAGGATGGGACCCCGGCGAGCGCGTCGGGAGGCAGCTGCAGTAGCCTGCGGATCTCCGCCTCCTCCGCTTGGCAGGACGCCTCCGCAGCATCTGCCTCGTCAGGCGTGTAGCCGAACTCTCCTGCCGCTGCGGCTACGGCGGCCTCTTCAACCCGAGAGGCGATATACGCAATCTCCTGGTCGGTGGTGTCCCGCGTCAGCTCCCGGGTCTCGTTCTTGTTCTTCGCCACCTCCACAAGGTTGTCGAAGAAGCTGAGGATGTCTATTGACTTGGGCGGAATCCACGTGCGGTCCACGCCGTGCGAATCACACGCGGGCATCATGGCGCGGAGAGGATCACAAGCTGTGCTGTTGCAAAGGGGCACCACTCCCCGGGGCCCCCTGAACCATTCCGGGTGGGCCGGGTCGTGCTTAAACAGCTCCCGGACCATCCCCTTCAGCTCCAGCGACGTGAAGTTGTAGTTGAGCCCGGGCCGCAACCTCATGATATCCGCCGAGTTGCCGTACTCCCAGGCCGGTCTTTTCCTGTCTTGGAGAGGGGCGATGCGGCGGCGGAGGAAGTCTGTGCCTACTTCTGCGACAGACAGCCTAGCGGTCCGGAGACGCAGAATCCTGATGAGGGAGACGTTGAGCTTGCCGTCGTCCGAATCCAGCTCGCTCCAGTCCCTGCCGCGCACGATGGGCGTTATGCGCGGCGCGGTGAAGGATTGCGGCTGGTCCTCGACAATCCAGCACCATTCCGCACGCCACTCCTCCCACTTGCCGCGGAGCTCTCCCGGCAAGTAGGACTCCTTCTTGTTCAGACGGAAAACCCAAGAAATTCCTCCGGAGAGGGGGGCGCCGGCCTCTACTCTAGGGGTGAAGAAATGCCTAAACAGCGCTACGTTTGGGTGTATTCCTATATAGTTTTCGCACATGTGTGCGAAAACCGCCATTGTGAGGATGGCGTTGGGGGTGAAGTCAAGAAGATGGAGGCCGTAGGTGTGCATTATGTCACAGAAGAAATCAGAAAAAGGAGGGCAAAGACCGCAGTGGAAGAAGGCTGCGAAGAAATAGTACCCGCCGGGGTAGTTGTCCTTGGCGGCGGCCGGATAAGCTCGAGTGCGGGGGTGCGCCTTGGTTCCCTTGGACCAGAACAAGCAATACTTGTTCCAGAGCTCCCGCGCGCCGAGCTTCGGCGGGAAGACGAGGTTCCGCTTCTGATACGCGGTAAGCTTCGCCGCTTGCTCCGACTTTTCCTTCTTGGCCTTCTCCGCCTTCGCCTTCTCGGTCTTCGGGGCCATGGCGGAGGCGGCGGAGGAAGGGGGACGAAGAGCCCGGCGGCGCCGGAGATGCAGACGGCGGCGGCGGAAGTATGGAGGCGGAGCGCAAAGGGGATCTTTGGAGGAAGAAGAGGATGCAATGAAAGCATAAGGAGGGGAACCGCTCCTGCTTCCTCTGCTTTTATGGGGAAGTGGGGGGCGTTTCGCTCTTTCCATTGAAGGAACGTGGGCACGTCCCATCCCACAACGCCGCAATCGACGCGTGCCGTTACGGGGGGATGCGGCGGATACGGAAGTGGATTCGGCGCGCCGTGGGCCGCGTATGCCCGTGCACTGTTTTGGGCCTGGCCCAACAGCGCTCGGCACCGTGTGTGGCCCAGGCCCGGGGGCTCCTGTCGGTGTACTAAGGTTGGGGTACCTCAGTACCCCAACTTGTGCACGGGCAGTTGCAGCTTCCCGCGGCAGGGTTTACCGCGTGCTCGCCGGAGACCTTCCTGCTCCATATCAAACCATTCAAAAACAAAGTATACAAGACAGAAGATCGAGACCCCGGCAAGCGGAGCTTGCCGGGAAGGCCGTTCTAGGCTCAAGGTTACCTCACTCACGCAAGGCCCTGGCAAGAGGAGCTTGCCAGGAAGACTAGAAGATTACATCATAGAAGACACGCCTCGGCGCTATATGCGCCCCGGCGAGGGCCCGGGGAGCGACAAGCCTTAGAGCCCGGCAAGCTCCCGGGCCCGGCAAGACCAAGACCCCGGCAAGGTGCTTGCCGGGAGAGTTGCGTTGTGTGCCCGCGCTCCAGCTCATCGGCCCACGCGTCACCCTGGGGCCATCCCAGGGACGCGTGGCGGATGGCTGTGCAGCCTGGGGGACACGGTGGCACTCCATGGTGGTGAAGCCATCGCCGTGGCGAACGGAGACGCAAGGGCGGGAGCTTTTGGGGTCGACGGCGACGGGCATTAAATGCCCTTGTCCCCCACTGTCAAAGTAGGTGGCGACCACTGTTCGCGCATTGTAGCTCCACTATTCCCGCACTGTTACAACTACCACCTCTTTTACGTTTTTACCCCTTTCTCCTACGTTGACACCTGTCGGTGATCCCTTGCACTATAAAAGGAGGCCCATGCACGACGTGGAGGGGGTTCGGAACCTAGATCGCTCATACGCTCGGTGTAGCTGCTTCTTCAAGCTCCCGAGCTCTCCAACTCAATACACAACTAAGCAGGAGTAGGGTTTTACGCGTCTACCGCGGCCCGAACCTGGGTAAAACTGCCCGTGTGCTCGCTACGATCTGCTCTTCGTGCTCCCTCCGCCCTCGTACCGCTTCGGGTAAAACTGCCCGCGTGCTCGCTACGATCTGCTCTTCGTGCTCCCTCCGCCCTCGTACCGCACAGACAAGGGGCTCCGGTCCCATTGGTGTTCGTGGTGGACAGTTTCCCCCGACATCCCCGCACTAGCACGCTTAATCTTGCCTTTACAGAGCATATCACTAATGCTCTCATCAAAGCTAGGGAGGGGAAACTTAGGGTAGAAACCTCCATACCTAGAAAGCTAGAAGATGGTTGGGATCCTATGATTAAAATTAAGTTGAATAACTTCTCTTGCTATGCTTTATGTGATGTTGGAGCTAGTACCTCCGTTATGCCCAAAAGAATATATGATATGCTTAAATTGAAACCTTTTGATTCTTGTTCTTTTGGTGTTCGTCTTGTTGATTCTTCCATAAAGAAACCCTTGGGGAGGATCAACGATGTTCTTATCATTGTCAATGACAATTATGTTCCCGTTGATTTTACTATTATGGATATTGAATGTGAACCTTCTTGTCCAATTATTCTGGGATGTCCTTTTTTTCGCACCGTTGGTGCCATCATTGACATGAAAGAGGGCAATATAAAATTCCAATTTCCTCTCAAGAAAGGGATGGAACACTTCCCTAGAAAGAAGATTAAGTTACCTTTTGAGTCCGTTATACGGGCTAGTTATTCTTTTACTCTTGATAAGACTTGATCTCTTTGCATTATACCTAGCTTAAAGGCATAAAAGAAAGCGCTTTTGGGAGGCAGCCCACAATGAATAAAATTTTATTTTTCTTTTGTTGTGTCTTGATGTTGTTACTACAGTAGCATCATCATTGTATCTTTACTTTTCAGCTTTGTGCCAAGTGTAGCCTCTGATTGCAAGAAAGTTCAAAAGTTGTGACGTGCTGTCCAGGAAACAGATTCTGTCCTTGGACAGAAAAATTCGTATAAAATCACCAGATCATCTTTTTGGGCTGAATTATTTCGAAAGCGTGCTCTATACAATTGGCTTTCGGGCGTCTGTTCTGAGTTTTTTGATTTGAGTTGCAGAAGTGCCCCGAAAAAATTATTTACTACCTGCTGGTCTGTTTTTCACAGATTCTGCCCTGTTTTGCCTTTTCTTCGTTTTGCAAACCTTGAGCTTGCTTTTTTCTTTGCAAAAACCTTTTGGCAATCTTGAGAAACAGTAGAACTTTAAGAATATCTTTATTTCCAGCAAGGAAAAATTATTTTATTATGGGTACTAACCTCGCTAATCAGATTATGATGAGTTATGTATGAAGGGAGTTTTCAAGTGTGCGAGGGAAGATGATAAAAAGATTCAGGAGTGTCAAGCGCTCAAGCTTGGGGATGCCCCCGTGCACCCCCAAGAAATATTCAAGAAGACTCAAGCGTCTAAGCTTGGGGATGCCCCCGTGCATCCCCTTCTCCATCAACAATTATCAGTTCGTCTTTCGTTCCACTATATTTTTATCACTTCATGTGTTATGTGCTATGCTTGGAGCGCCTCGCTTTTAGTTTCCCTTTTTAGTTTTCTTTAGCTTTGTTTGCTGTTCATAGCGAGTTGGAACTCAGCTTTCTTTGTGTGGGAGAGAAACACGCTCCACTTCAACCTAGAACACAACATAGAATTTTCATGTCTATCTTTGCTGTGTATGTTCTTGGTCTTTCAATAGCTACTGTCATGCTTAGCTCTTAGTTTTCTGCTTATCTTTTTAAGAGCTTTTGTTTAGTTGGTTGCTGGAACTCTCTTTAGTTATCATGCTTATCTTGTTAAGAGAGTCGGCTTCTGTTGCACTGGTTGATATGTCTATGATAAAAATGCTATGTGCATAATGGTGCTTAGTAGTTCATGTTTTCTTATGGTTAGTCTCAAATAGCTGGGGGGTTCTCAATGTGTTATTGAAGTACCAACATGATTTGTTTGCCAATGATGTGGTATGGTTTAGTGATATCTTCCTTCAAGAATTTATTTTGATTGACTTGGCATATGCTCACGCATATTTAAGACTGTAAAGAAAGTCTATCAAGCCTTGATGATCTTTAATTTCTGAGTAGCGATATAACTTCCATGCCCGATTCAATGTTGCTTTGTCGCTCTGCATGATTATGACCGTCATTGCTCTTTTAGTTGGTCGCTCCCAGTCTTTTGCTAACCTTCGCCTGTACTAAACGGACTGACTGCTTGTGCATCCAAAATCCTTTAAACCAGTTATGCCATATGAGTCCACCATACCTTCCTATACATGGTATTTACCTGCCATTCCTAACAAAGACTTTCATGCACCATCTCGAAATTATTCAAAAAAAGCATTTCTCTTTTGTGCCTCTGTTTTAGTTCATGAGGAAGTAGTAGTTAATTCATGATCTTTTTAAGTTGGACAAGCTTCACCCCGGGATTGCATGTCTAATGTGCAAACCCACAATACGAGAAGGAACTGGCATAGAGTGCGCCCGGCTCATTAAAAATTATACAACAAACAAACCCTCCTTCACGCTTTGTTCATGAGAAATCAAAAAACTTTGGGAATGATAAACAAAGGAGATTAAGAGGATGTGATCATACTCATTCGGGAGCCGTTCCTCGAAACTTGTCCAGCTCAAGAAGTGATTGAGTTATTTGCTAGCATTCGTTGACGAAATATGCATATTCTAAAAATAATAATTATTACCTCTGTTTTTAAAACCAAGAGCTCTGGTACATGTATAGTTTTTGTTTCCGACCACGGGTTTTCAACTTTGCCAACAAAAGCCACGGTTCGAGAGTCTCCACCTTCTTTCTTTAAAAGCACCAACTATTAAGAGCATGATTGTCATTCTGAGTGTAATGTGCATTGTCCCAAAGTACCATTGTCTTTTTCATGATTATGATATCGTTTATTCTGAAATCATTGTATCTAGTCGTCACTTAAACTTTGGAGGTGCCCCTGCATTTATGTTTTGCTTCACTAAAGGGGGCAAGCGAGATATCACTTTATCATATTTGCACACCATGCTCATTACAAATCTATTGAGTGTTTCAGTATCATATTGTAAAACTTTCAGTTCTTTGTGACTTTCTCATGAGGCAACTTAATTACTACAGATTCATTGTCTCAGTAAGCACTTGTCATGTGACTGTAAAAAGTCCTTATATGTTTAATAGCATGTCACCACAGAAATTATGCTTGTTATCATTTACCTACTCGAGGACGAGCAGGAATTAAGCTTGGGGATGTTGATAGGTCCAAAACGTATCTATAATTTCTGCTTGCTCCATGCCTCTTTTGTGTGATATTGCTATGATATTTATGCACTTCCATACACTTTTGATCATATTTGGACTAACCTATTAACTCAGTGCACCCCAGTGCCAGTTTCTGTTTTCTGCTGTTTTTGTATTTCAGGTTTTCCCATTACGTAAACTGCCAGAAAAATTCCGTGAAAAATATATATAAAATCAGCATTCCGGAAGCTTCCATGCGGCCAAAGTAGGGCCGGAGAGGGGCCACCAGGGCTCCAGGCGCCCTGGGGGCGCGGCCCCCCTCCTGGCCGCGCCGGGGGGCACCTGGGCCCCCCAGGCCTCCACTGATGCCCCCCTTTGGCATATATTTACACCGCGTCCCGAAACCCTCGAGGACGGAACCCTTTTTCGCGATCTCATCTCTGTTCCGCCGCCGCCGCGCTTCCAAGACTGGGAGCACCAGGAGAACTTTTCCCGGCACCCTGCCGGAGGGGAGGATCACCACCGGGAGCTTCTCCACCACCATGGACGCCTCCCGGATGAGTTGTGAGTAGTCTCCCTTGGACCATGGGTCCATGACCAGTAGCTATGTGATGTTCTCCTCCCCTCTTTGTTCTTCACCGATTAGACCTCGTGAGCTGCCCTACATGATCGAGGCACATATGTAATCCTTATGCTGTTGCTATGATGAGTTTGTTGGGATCCAATGGATTATGAGATTATGTTCAGATTGTGTGTGAGTAATATATTTGATTTACCTCTTTTATATTTATGTTCTTGAGTAATTTTTGCATGTTCTCCGTTGCTGTTTATTGCTTTGGCCAAGTAGTAGGTAGTAACTCCAAGAGGGAACGTTATGCTTGATTGTGGGTTCAGGCCCCTCGATGACTAGCTTGAGTGACAGAAACATGAGTCTAGGGGATGTGCTGTTGCCACAAGGGGGAAAACAATGGTGCTTGTACTCGCGGGTGCAAGGATTGTTTACTTTACGCAAAGTTCTTTTAATGCAGTTGTCTGTTGCTTTGAGTTTACACTATGGGTGGGACTCACAACTTAATACCAGCGAGATGTTCTGGATAGATATCTCAAGGTGGATGATTAGTAGTAGATGCAGATGGATTTCGGTCTACTTACCTTGGCGTACCGCCCATGCTTTTGAGCCTCTACCTTTCTTTGTAGCATAGTTAGCATTGGTTTGCGCACATAATCCTGTCAATTGCCCAGCTATAATTTGTTTACCTCGCTTAGCTGTTTTATCGTCTTTTGGGAGAGAGACATCACTAGTGAACATCATGGGACCCCGGTCCATATTACCATCACTGATCACATCCGCTATTTACTTTCAGTTCTTACTTACTAGTTACAGTTATACCTATCACTATTATCTCTTGCGTTTTGATCCTTTGTAAACGACAAGGCCGGAGGGATTGACAACCTCGCTGTACTCGTTGGGAGCAAAGTTATTTGTATCTGTGTGCAGGTCCGGTCAATCGCTAGTTGCGCCGCTAGCAGTTGACACGTTCTTGTTGAACCTTGGAGTCTCAGGGGAATTCGATCCTTGGTATCTTTGCCAAGGGAAAACTACCGCTACACTGCATCTCAAATCTTCCGCTTGGGGTAACCAACGAGGGGCGAGAAGCCATCAGTGGACTCATAATTGGGCCCAATGTCTTGAGGATGAAGTTGGAAATCAGCTAGCACATCTCGGAAGAACATGGACCCGGGTGGACTAAAACCCCGGGCTAAATGATCAAGGAAAACAATAACTTCTCCCTCTTTCGGCTTTGGAGGACACTGTGATCCGGGGACTCTCCAGTGAAGGACATTCTTTGGGCCTAAAGCGCCAACTTCAGCCCGTTTTTGCAATTCTTCCTTAGTAATCCGAGACTGGACCCAGTTGCAGGAGGTGAACTATTTGTCTTGCTTTGCCATTTTGAACGGAAAAATGAAAATATAGTGAATGGCCGGTTTATGATTGGTGTAGAGTTAAACCGGCACTGTTCGAAGGTATTTTACAAGATGGTGGTTTAAGTTGGGGCCTAATGGTGTCTACCTGTTTATAGTCTTTTAAAAAAAGCTAAACCGCCAACGAGAATATGAAAGATGGAGATCTGAAGTTATAGAGAAACAAGTTTTGTACAAACAGTGATGAAGCTATGGATCTACAGCATGTTAGAAATTCAGAAATATTCAGTTTATATTCAACGGACGCAACAAGGGTTCTAAGCAGATGTAATCTAAACTAGTACTATTCGGGATAATAAAGGCATATTCACGAAGCGGAGTTACTGGTACGGCTGCGAGTCAAGAGGTTTAGATCTACACTCACTAATGGAGCCGTAAGGAAGAACTATGACGAACAACGCCTACCCGTGAGCTCGTAGGGAGAAGAAACCCTAATGAGATCTATGTGTGGGGGAGGAAAGAACTTACCTGCGTCATCGGATGCGGATGCGCGCCAACGATTTTCTGACCCAACCATGTTAATGCAGCAGCCAAAGCTCGATGAGGATGCAGAGCTCGACGGCGGCGACGGAGCTTGAGCACGAGCAGGCGCAAGGAAGAAGAAGAGGCAAAGGAGCAAGGGGGAAAAAGGAGATGCCCCTCTGCCCTATTTATAAGCCGAAAAATGGAACGGCAGGAGCCGGAAAAGTAGATATGGCAAGATACTGTTGCCTCGATCTTCGGAGCTTTTAATGAATAAAAAATAAAAAACTGGTACAAGTATTAAATGGGCAGATGACGTCACGATGGTTTAATGTGGTCCAGGAAGATGACATCACGGCGGTTTATGAAGCACTTAAGGCTATGAAATGGTGAAGTCTTTACAAGACGTGGAAGATTGACATGAACAGGTTCAAATCAATCTGGGGCCTAATGTCAGGGATATTACTACTGGGTATAAACCGCCCAGGAGGGGCCGGTTTATGCCCGTCAAGATTACTTCTACTGAAGCCTAGCGGAGCATGGAGCATGACGCTTTGTACCAGAAAGGCTTAAAGCCCAAGATGTGTTAGGGCCCATGATTTGTAAACCACCATACGGCGTGTAACTTGTGATGTAAGATAGGAAAGACAGAGACCGAGCTGGACACGTTTATGAGCCGGCTCCGGGACTCTGTAAACCGGACCGGGCGTCACCTCGTGTATATAAAGGGACGACCTGGTGACGGTTCAGGAGGGAGAACAACAGCTCGAGACACAGGCAAAGCGTATTCGCTCCCTGGTCATCGAAACCCTAGCATCGAAGGGGCCGAACTAGACGTAGGCTTTTACCTTCATCGAAGGGGCCGAACTAGTATAAACCCCTTTAAGCTAACCTGTAGCGATGGCCTCATGACTAAGTCCTTTCGCTAGGACATCTGCCGTGACAAAACCATGACAGTTACCGTATCACTCTGGTGCGGAATGCACTTTGGTTGACCTATGAGGTTCAGTAGTAACTTGATCTGCATTTTCATGATCATCATAATTACCTTCCTCACTAATTGGTGTAGGAATCACTGGAACTGATTTATGTGATGAACTACTTTCCAATTCGGGAGAAGGTACAATTACCTCATCAAGTTCTACTTTCCTCCCACTCACTTCTTTCGAGAGAAACTCCTTCTCTAGAAAGGATCCATTCTTAGCAACGAATATCTTGCCTTCGGATCTGTGATAGAAGGTGTACCCAACAGTTTCTTTTGGGTATCCTATGAAGACACATTTCTCCAATTTGGGTTCGAGCTTATCAGGTTGAAGCTTTTTCATATAAGCATCACAGCCCAAACTTTAAGAAATGAGAACTTGGGTTTCTTGCCAAACCATAGTTCATACGGTGTCGTCTCAACGGATTTAGATGGTGCCCTATTTAACGTGAATGTAGTTGTCTGCAATGCATATATAACCCCAAAATAATAGTGGTAAATCGATAAGAGACACCATAGATTGCACCATATCTAATAAAGTATGGTTATGACGTTCGGGCACTCCATTACGCTGTGGTGTTCCAGGTGGCGTGAGTTGCAAAACTATTCCACATTGTTTTAAATGAATACCAAACTCGTAACTCAAATATTCGCCTCTACGATCAGATCTGTTACGATGATTCTCTACATCACATTTAAATTCTTTGAACTTTTCAAATGTTTCAGACTTGTGTTTCATCAAGTAGATATACTCATATCTGCTCAAATCATTTGTGAAGGTCAGAAAATAATGATACCTGCCGCGAGCCTCAACACTCATCGGACCGCATACATCTGTATGTATTATTTCCAATAAGTCATTGGCTCACCCCATTGTTTTGGAGAACGGAGTTTTAGTTATCTTGCCCATGAGGCATGGTTCGCAAGCATCAAATGATTCATAATCAAGTGATTCCAAAAGTCCATCAGCATGGAGTTTCTTCATGCGCTTTACACCAATATGACTTAAACGGCAGTGCCACAAGTGTGTTGCACTATCATTATCAACTCTGCATCTTTTGGCTTCAATATTATGAATATGTGTATTACTATGATCGAGATTCAATAAACCATTCACCTTGGGTGTATGACCATATAAGGTTTTATTTATGTAAACAGAATAACAATTATTCTCTGACTTAAATGGATAATCGTATTGCAATAAACACGATCCAATCTTGTTCATGCTCAACGCAAACACCAAATAACATTTATTTAGGTTTAACACTAATCCCGAAAGTACAGGGAGTGTGCGATGATGATCATATCAATATTGGAACTACTTTGAACACACATCGTCACTTCACCCTCAACTAGTATCTGTTTATTCTGCAACTCCTGTTTCGAGTTACTAATTTTTAGCAACCGAACATGTATTAAATACCCAGGGGCTACTACGAGCACTAGTGAGGTACACATCAGTAACATGTATATCAAATATAGCCTTGTTCACTTTGCCATCCTTCTTACGCGCCAAATATTTGGGGCAGTTCTGCTTCCAGTGACCAGTCCCTTTGTAGTAGAAGCACTCAGTTTCAGGCTTGGGTCTAGCTTTGGGCTTCTTCTCAGGAGTGGCAACTTGCTTGCCATTATTCTTGAAGTTCCCTTTCTTTCCCTTGCCCTTTTTCTTGAAACTAGTGGTCTTGTTTAACCATCAACACTTGATGCTCTTTCTTGATTTCTACCTTCGCTGATTTCAGCATTGCGAAGATCTCGAGAATCTTTTTGTCATCCCTTGCATATTATAGTTCATCACAAAGTTCTAGTAGCTTGGTGATAGTGACTAGAGAACTCTGTCAATCACTATCTTATCTAGATGATTAACTCCCACTTGATTCAAGTGATTGTAGTACCCAGACATTCTAAGCACATGCTCACAAGAGAAGCTATTCTCCTACATCTTGTAGGCAAAGTATTTGTCAGAGGTCTCATACCTCTCGACATGGGCATGAGTCGGAAATACCAATTTCAGCTCTTGGAACATTTCATATGGCCCGTGGCGTTCAAAATGTTTTTGAAGTCCCGGTTCTAAGCCGTAAAGCATGGTGCACTAAACTATTAAGTAGACATCATATTGAGCTTTGCCAAACGTTCATAACGTTTGCATCTTCTCCTGCAATAGGTCTGTCACCTAGCGGTGCATCAAGGACATAATATTTCTATGCAACAATGAGGATAATCCTCGGATACCGGACCTAGTCCGCATCATTGCTACTAACATCTTTCAACTTAGTTTTCTCTAGGAACATATAAAAACATAGGGGAGCTACAACGCGAGCTATTGATCTACAACATACTTTGCAAATACTATCAGGACTAAGTTCATGATAAATTAAAGTTCAGTTAATCATATTACTAAAGAACTCCCACTTAGATAGACATCCCTCAAGTCATCTAAATGATCACGTGATCCAAATCAACTAAACCATGTCCGATCATCACGTGAGATGGAGTAGTTTTCGATGGTGAACATCTTATGTTGATCATATCTACTATATGATTCATGCTCGACCTTTCGGTCTCCAGTGTTCCGAGGCCATGTTTGTACATGCTAGTCTCGTCAAGTTTAACCCGAGTATTCTGCATGTGCAAAACTGTCTTACACCCGTTGTATGTGAACGTAGAGCTTATCACACTTGATCATCACGTGGTGTCTCGGCACGACGAACTGTCGCAACGATGCATACTCAGGGAGAACACTTGTACCTTGAAATTTTGTAAGGGGTCATCTTATAATGCTACCGTAAATCTAAGAAAAATAAGATGTATAATAATATAAACGTCGCATGCAATCAAAATATGTGACATGATATGGCCATCATCATCTTGTGCTTTTGATCTCCATCTCCAAAGCATCGTCATGATCACCATCATCACTGGCTTGACACCATGATCTTCATAGTAGCAGCATGGTCGTCTCGCCAACTATTGCCGCTACTACTATCGCTAACTCATAGTGATAGAGTAAAGCAATTACATGGCTTTCGCAATTCATACAACAAAGAGACAACCATAAGGCTCCTGTCGGTTGCCAATAATTTACAAAACATGATCATCTCATACAATAACATATAACGCATCATGTCTTGACCATATCACATCAGAACATGCCCTGCAAAAACAAGTTAGACGTCCTCTTCTTTGTTGGTGCAAGTTTTACGTGGCTGCTATGGGCTTCTAGTAAGAACCGTTCTTACCTATGCATCAAAACCACAACGATTTTTCATCAAGTGTGTTATTTTAACCTTTAACAAGGACCGGCCATAGTCACACTCAATTCAACTAAAGTTGGAGAAACTGACACCCGCCAGCCACCTGTGTGCAAAGCACGTTGGTAGAACCAGTCTCATGAACACGGTCATGTAATGTCGGTCCAAGCCACTTCATCCAACAATACCGCTGAATCAAAGTATGACGTTGGTGGTAAACAATATGACTATTGTCGCCCACAACTCTTTGTGTTCTACTCGTGCATATCATCTACGCATAGACCTGGCTCATGATGCCACTGTTGGGGAAGATAGTATTTCAAAAAAAATCCTATGATCACGCAAGATCTATCTAGGAGAAGCATAGCAACAAGCGGGGAGAGTGTGTCCATGTACCCTTGTATACTGAAAGCGGAAGCATTTAGTAACACGGTTGATGTAGTCGGACGTCTTCATGATCCAACCGATCCAAGTACCGAAAGTACGGCACCTCCGTGTTCAGCACACGTTCAACACGATGACGTCCCTCAAGCTCTTTATCCAGTTGAGGACGAGGGAGAGTTTCGTCAGCATGACGGTGCGGTGATGGTGATGATGAAGTTACTGACGCAGGGCTTCGCCTAAGCACTGCAACGATATGACCGAGGTGTGTAACTATGGAGGGGGGCAACACACACGGCTAAGAGATTGGCTGTTGTGCCTTTGGGGTGCCCCCTGCCCACGTATATAAAGGAGGGAGGGAGAGAGGCCGTCCCTCCTAGGGGTGTGCCATGTCTATGGAGTCCTACTAGGATTCCCTTTCCTTTTCGGAGTAGGAAAGAAGGAAAGGAGGGAGAGGGAGAAGGAAAGGGGGGGCGTCCCCACCCCTTTTCTAATTTGGTTTGGGCAGGGGGAGGCGCGTGCCACGTCGTGGCCCTTCTTCCCTCTCTCCACTAAAGCCCAATAAGGCCCAATAATTTCCTAGAACGAATTCACGTAACTCCTCGATACTCCAAAAAATACCTGAATCACTCGAAACCATTCTGATGTCCAAATATAGCCTTCCAATATATCGATCTTCACCTCTTGACCATTTCGAGACTCCTCGTCATGTATGTGATCTCATCCGGGACTCCAAACAAACGTCGGTCATCAAATCACATAACTCATAATATAAATCGTCATCGAACCTTTAGCGTGCGGACCCTACGGGTTCGATAACTATGTAGACATGACCGAGACACATCTCCTGTCAATAACCAATAGCGGAACCTGGATGCTCATATTGTCTCCTACATATTCTACGAAGATACTTATCGGTCAAACCACATAACAATTGATGGGCCTCTAACCCCTCGTTGGTTACCCCAAGTGGAAGGTGTGAGATGCAGTGTTGTGGAAGTTTTTCCCTTAGCAAAGATGCCAAGGATCGAATCCCCAGAGACTCCTAGGTTCAACAAGTAGGTGTCAACTGCTAACGGCGCCAGATATTAGCAATCAACGTGGACCTGCACAGCACACAGATACAAATAACTTTGCTCCCAACGAGTACAGAGAGGTTGTCAATCCCTCCGGCCTTGTAGTTCACAAAGGATTAAACACAAATGATAGTAGTGATAGATAATGTTTGCAATAGTAAGTAAAAGCGAAAAGTAAATAGCGGATGTGATCAATGATGGTAATATGGACCGGAGTCTCATGATGTTCACTAGTGATGTCTCTCTCCCAAAAGACGATAAAACAGCTATGTGAGGTAAACGAATTACAGCTGGGCAATTGACAGGACCACGAACGCAAACCAATGCTGTCTACATTGCAAGAAAGGTTGAGGTTCAAAGCATGGGCGGTACGCCAAAGTAAGTAGACCGAAATCCATCAATATCTACTACTAATCATCCACCTTGAGATATCTATCCAGAACATCTCGCTGGTATTACGTTGCGAGTCCCACCCATAGTGTAAACTCAATGCAACAGACAACTGTATTAAAAGAACTTTGCGTAAAGTAAACAATCCTTGCACCCGCGGGCACAAGCACCGTTGTTTTCCCCCTTGTGGCAACATCACATCCCCTAGACTCATGTTTCTGTCACTCAAGCTAGTCATCGAGGGGCATGAACCCATAATCAAGCATAACGTTCCCTCTTGGAGTCACTACATATTACTTGGCCAAAGCAATAAATAACAACGGAGAACATGCAAGAATTACTTATGAACATAAATATAAAAGAGGTAGATCAAATATATTACTCAATCACAATCTGAACATAATCTCATAATCCATCGGATCCCAGCAAACTCAACATAGCAACAGCATAAGGATTACATATGTGCCTCGATCATGTAGGGCAGCTCACGAGGACTAATTAGTGAAGCACAAGAACGGGAGGAGAACATCACATAGCTACTGGTCATGGACTCATGGTCCAACGGAGACTACTCACAACTCATCCGGGAGGCGTCCATGGTGGTGGAGAGGCTCCCGATGATGATCCTCCCCTCCGACAGGGTGCCGAGAAGAGTTCTCCTGGTGCTCCCGATCTTGGAAGCGGCGGCGGCGGCAGAACAGAGATGAGATCGCGAAAAAGAGTTCCCGTCTCGAGGGTTTCGGGGAACGCTCTAAATATATGCCAAAGGGGGGCACCAAACGGGGCTCGGGGGGCCCAGGCGCCCCCCCCCCCCGGCGCGGCCCGGGGGGGCGCTGCCAGGGCGCCTGGAGCCCTGGTGGCCCCCCCGGCTGTCCTTCGGACGCACGGTAGGTTCTGGAACGCTGATTTTTTATATAATTTTTCTGGATTTTTCCTGGCAGTTCTCGTAATGTGAAAACCTGAAATACAAAAACAGCCGAAAACAGAAACTGGCACTGGGGTGCACTGAGTTAATAGGTTAGTCCAAATATGATCAAAAGTGTATGGAAGTGTATGAATATCATAGCAATATCACCCAAAAGAGGCATGGAGCAAGCAGACATTATAATACGTTTTGGACGTATCAACAACATACGTTGTTCCCTTTGTCATCGGTATGTTACTTGCCTGATATTCCATCGTCGGTATCATCATACCTAGTTCAATCTCGTTACCGGCAAGTCTCTTTACTCGTTCCGTAATGCATCATCCCGCGACTAACTCATTAGTCACATTGCTTACAAGGCTTATAGTGATGTGCATTACCAAGAGGGCCCTGAGATACCTCTCCCATAATCGGAGTGACAAATCCTAATCTTGATCTATGCCAACTCAACAAACACCATCGGAGACACCTGTAGAGCATCTTTATAATTACCCAGTTACATCGTAATGTTTGATAGCACACAAAGTGTTCCTCCGATATTCGGGAGTTGCATAATCTCATAAACATAGGGACATGTATAAGTCATGAAGAAAGCAATAGCAACATACTAAACGATCAAGTCCTAAGCTAACGGAATGGGTCAAGTCCATCACATCATTCTCTAATGATGTGATCCCATTCATCAAATGACAACTCATGTCTATGGATAGGAAACTTAACCATCTTTGATTAACGAGCTAGCCAAGTAGAGGCATACTAGTGACACTCTGTTTGTCTATGTATTCACACATGTATTAAGTTTCCGGTTAATACAATTCTAGCATGAATAATAAAAAGTTATCATGATATAAGGAAATAAATAATAACTTTATTATTGCCTCCAGGGCATATTTCCTTCAGTCTCCCACTTGCACTAGAGTCAATAATCTAGTTCACATCACCAAGTGATTTAACACCAATAGTTCATATCCTCATGTTATTTAACACTTTAGAGTTCACATCGCCATGTGACCAATACCCAAAAGGTTTACTAGAGTCAATAATCTAGTTCACATCACCATGCGATTAACACCCAAAGAGTACTAAGGTGTGATCATGTTTTTCTTGTGAGAGATGTTTAGTCAATGGGTCTGCCACATTCAGATTCATATTTATTTTGCAAATTTCTATGTCTACAATGCTCTGCATGGAGCAACTCTAGCTAAATGCTCCGACTTTCAATATGTATCCAGATCGAGACTCAGATTCATCCACATCCGTGTCAAAGTTTGCATCGACGTAACTCTTTACGACAAACTCTTTATCACCTCCATAACCAAGAAATATTTCCTTAGTCCTCTAAGGATAATTTTGACCGCTGTCCAGTAATCTACTCCTAGATCAAAATTGTACTCCCTTGCTAAACTCAGGGAAGGACATACAATAGGTCTGGTATACAACATGTCATACTTTATAAAACCTATGGTTGAGGCATAGGGAATGACTTTCATTCTCTCTCTATCTTTTGCTGTGGTCGGGCTTTGAAGTCTTACTCAACTTCACACCTTGCAACACAGGCAAGAAGTCTTTCTTTGACTGTTCCATTCTGAACTACTTCAAAAACTTGTCAAGGTATGTACTCATTGAAAAAACTTATCAAGCGTCTTGATCTATCTCTACAGATCTTGATGCTCAATATGTAAGTAGTTCACCGAGGTGTTTCTTTGAAAAAATCCTTTCCAACACTCCTTTATGCTTTCCAGAAAATTCTACATAATTTCCGATCGACAATATGTCATTCACATATAGTTATCAGAAAGGCTATAGTGCTCCCACTCACTTTCTTGTAAATACATGCTTCGCCGCAAGTTTGTATAAAACCTTATGCTTTGATCCCCTCATCAAAGCGTATATTCCAACTCCGAGATGCTTGCACCAGTCCACAGATGGATCGCTGGAGCTTGCACATTTTGTTAGCACCTTTAGGATTGACAAAACCTTCTGGTTGCATCATATACAACTCTTCTTTAATAAATCCATTAAAGAACGCAGTTTTGTTATCAATTTGCCAGATTTCATAAAATGCGGCAATTGCTAACATGATTCGGACAGACTTAAGCATCGCTACGAGTGAGAAAATCTCATCGTAGTCAACACATTGAACTTGTCAAAAACCTTTCGCAACAAGTCGAGCTTTGTAGACAGTAACATTACCATCGGTACCAGTCTTCCTCTTAAATATCCTTTTATTTTCAATGGCTTGCCGATCATCGAGCAAGTCAACCAAAGCTCACACTTTGTTCTCATACATGGATCCCATCTCAGATTTCATGGCCTCAAGCCATTTTGCGGAATCTGGGCTCATCATCGCTTCCTCATAGTTCGTAGGTTCATCATGGTCTAGTAACATGACTTCCAGAACCAGGTTACCATACCACTCTGGCGTGGAACGCACTCTGGTTGACCTACGAGGTTCAGTAGTAACTTGATCTAAAGTTTCATGATCACCATTAGCTTCCATGCTGATTGGTGTAGGAATCACTAGAACTAGTTTATGTGATGTACTACTTTCCAATTCGGGAGAAGGTACAATTACCTCATCAAGTTTTACTTTCCTCCCACTCACTTCTTTCAAGAGAAACTCCTTCTCTAGAAAGTATCCATTTTTAGCAACGAATATCTTGCCTTTGGATCTGTGATAGAAGGTGTACCCAACAGTTTCCTTTGGGTATTCTATGAAGACAGATTTCTCCGATTTGGGTTCAAGCTTATCAAGTTGAATCTTTTTCACATAAGCATCGCAGCCAAAAACTTTAAGAAACAACAACTTTGGTTTCTTTCCAAACCACAGTTCATAAGGCGTCGTCTCAACGGATTTAGATGGTGCCCTATTTAACGTGAATGCAGCTGCCTCTAATGCATAACTCCAAAACGATAGTGGTAAATCGGTAAGAGACATCATAGATCGCACCATATCTAATAAAGTGTGGTTACGACGTTCGGACACACCATTACGCTGTGGTGTTCTAGGTGGCGTGAGTTGTGAAACTATTTCACATTGTTTTAAATGAAGGCCAAACTCGTAACTTCAAATATTCGCCTCCGCGATCAGATCATAGAAACTTTTATTTTCTTGTTACGATGATTTTCCACTTCACTCTCAAATTCTTTAAACTTTTCAAAATTTTCAGACTTGTGTTTCATCAAGTAGATATACCCATATCTGCTCAAATCATCTGTGAATGTTAGAAAATAACAATACCCGCCGCGAGCCTCAACACTCATCGGACTGCATACATCAATATGTATTATTTCCAATAAGTCAGTTGCTCACTCCATTGTTTCGGAGAACGGAGTTTTAGTCATCTTGCCCATGAGGCATGGTTCGCAAGCACCAAGCGATTCATAATCAAGTGATTCCAAAAGCCCATCGGCATGGAGTTTCTTCATGCGCTTTACACCAATATGACCTAAACGACAGTGCCACAAATAAGTTGCACTATCATTATCAACTTTGCATATTTTGGCTTCAATATTATGAATATGTGTATTACTACGATCGAGATCCAACAAACTATTTTCATTGGGTGTATGACCATCGAAGGTTTTATTCATGTAAACAGAACACCAATTATTCTATGACTTTAAATGAATAACCATATTGCAACAAACATGATCAAATCATATTCATGCTCAACGCAAATGCCAAATAACATTTATTTAGGTTCTACACTAATCCCAAAAGTATAGGGAGTGTGCGATGATGATCATATCAATCTTGGAACCACTTCCAACCCGCATCGTCACTTCACCTTTAACTAGTCTGTGTTCATTCTGCAACTCTCGTTTCGAGTTACTAATTTTAGCAACTGAACCGGTATCAAATACCCAAGGGTTGCTATGAACACTAGTAAAGTACACATCAACAATCTGTTTATCAAATATACCTATGTTCACTTTGCCATCCTTCTTATCCGCCAAGTATCTAGGGCAGTTCCACTTCCAGTGACCATTTCCTTTGTAGAAAAAGCACTTAGTTTCAGGCTTGAGTTTACCTTTGGGTTTCTTCATGGGAGTGAAAACTTGCTTGTCATTCTTCTTGAAGTTTCCCTTCTATCCCTTTGCCCTTTTCTTGAAACAAGTGGTTTTGTTAACCATCAACACTTGATGCTCTTTCTTGATTTCTACCTTCGCCGATTTCAGCATCGCGAAGAGCTCATGAATTACTTTCATCATCCCTTGCATATTATAGTTCATCACGAAGTTCTAGTAACTTGGAGATAGTGACTAGAGAACTTCGTCAATTAATATCTTATCTGGAAGATTAACTCCCACTTGATTCAAGCAATTGTAGTACCCAGACAATCTGAGCACATGCTCACTGGTTGAGCTATTCTCCTCCATCTTGTAGGCAAAGTACTGTCAGAGGTATCATACCTCTTGATACGGTCATGAGTATGAAATACCTATTTCAACTCTTAGGAACGTCTTAGATGCTCCGTGCCATTCAAAACATTTTTAAAGTCCCGGTTCTAAGCTGTAAAGCATGGTCCACTAAACTATCAAGTAATAATCATACCGAGCTTTTGTCAAAACGTTCATAACGTCTGCATCTGCTCCTGCAATAGGTCTGTCACCTAGCGGTGCATCAAGGACATAATTCTTCTATGCAGCAATGAGGAAAATCCTCAGATCATGGAACAAGTCCGCATCATTGCGACTGTCAACTTTCAACTTATATCTCTCTAGGAACATATAAAAATAAACGGGGAGCTACATCGCGAGCTATTGATCTACAACATAGATATGCTAATACTACCAGGACTAAGTTCACGATAAATTAAAGTTCAATTAATCATATTACTAAAGAACTCCCACTTAAATAGACATCCCTCTAGTCATCTCAATGATCACGTGGTCCAAATCAACTAAACCATGTGCGATCATCACGTGAGATGGAGTAGTTTTCAATGGTGAACATCTTATGTTGATCATATCTACTATATGATTCACGCTCGACCTTTCGGTCTCTAGTGTTCCGAGGCCATGTCTGTACATGCTAGGCTTGTCAAGTTTAACCCGAGTATTATGCATGTGCAAAACTGTCTTACACCCGTTGTATTTGAACGTAGAGCTTATCACACCCAATCATCATGTGGTGTCTCGGCACGACAAACTTTCGGAACGATGCATACTCAGGGAGAATAGTTGTTGATACGTCTCAAACGTATCTACTTTTCCAAACACTTTTGATATTGTTTTGACGTCATTCTTGCATGATTTGAACTAAACTAACCCGGACTGACGCTGTTTTCAGCAGAGCTGCCTGTATGGTTTTATTGTGTGCAGGAAAACGGATTTTTAGGTATCTCGGAAAATTCCACGAAAAATCACAGAAAATCCACGCACCCGAAGGAACCCGGAGCCAGAAGAGGGGCCAGAGGGGGGCCAGGGGGCCCCAGGCGCCCTGGTGGCGCGGCCCACCCCCTGGCCGCGCCGGGGGGTCGCCTGGGTGGGCCCCACCTCCCCTGGTGCCCAACTTCGACCCGTATTTTAGCTCGTGACGGAATAATCCCAGATCAGAAGTTCTTTTCGCAGTTTTCATCGCGGAGCCGCCGCCACCCTCTGTTCTTCTTCGGGAGGGCTAATCTGGAGGCTGATTTGGCCTCCGGAGAGGGGAGATCGTCGCCATCGTCATCATCATCACCACTCCATCCTCCCTCCATGACTTCTCCTTCCATGTGTGAGTAATCCCCTGCTGTAGGCAAAGGGGGTGGTAGGGATTGGATGAGTTAGATCATGTAATAGTTTGTCAGATCGTTGGGGGCATGTTGCCTATCATCAACTATGGTGTTTATCATCTTTGCTTCAGCTTGTTATTCTTAATGCTTGTCACTTAGGGCCCGAGTGCCATGATTTCAGATCTGAACCATATGTGTTTGCATGAATATATTTGTGTTCTTGATCCTATCTATGAGTTGTTTGCACCTATTACGGTTCGGAACCGGCGATCCCAAAAGTGACAGCTTGGGACACCAAAGGGGATGGTCCGTAGTTTGAGGATTACATGTATCCATTGAGTTTATTGCTTTGTTCCGGTGCTCTTTGACAGGAGCACCTTAATCTCCATAAGTTCCTTTTGGCCCCGTTCGTAGCGGGATGGTAGGACAAAAGATGTTGTGCAAGTTCTTATTGCAAGCACGTACAACTACCTACGGGATACATGCCTAATGTTTGATATTTGCCTACATGATCATTACTTTTCCGCGTGCCTTGCCCCAAGTTGGAATCATGATATATCTCATCCATGCAGCGCCCAACCATCCATCTCCCTAGCCTACAGTGTTTTAAATCCTGCTGGTTACTAGTTGCTACTTTTGCCATTTACTCTTGCTATTTACTTTTGCTGTTTACTTTTACTATCACCATCATCACTATCATATCACTGTTACCACTTATCTTTTGTTGCAAGTAAGTATATTTCAGGTGCGGTTGAATTGACAACTCAACTGTCAAAGCTTATAAATACTCTTTGGCTCCCCGTGTGTCGAATCAATAAATTGGGTTATTCTTACCCGCGAAGACTATCTCGATCCCTTACGGTTGAGGGTTATCAAGTACCGTTTTCTGGCGCCGTTGCCGGGGAGCATAGCAATATTTACAAGTATACTTGAAGTATCCTACCTGCTGCACTTCATCCGCTATGGGTAAGAAAGGAGACCCCAAGGTTCCGATCTTACTATCCACTACAAGAAGAGGTACTGTTGTGAGCACTAGTGCTACACTTGATTCACCTTCTGTTATGAGTAAGTTTGCCTCACCGCCACCACATGATGCTCCTACTGAATCTGTTACTATGTCCGATACTCTTGATGATGCTTATACTACTCTTGATGATATTAGTTCACTTGGTTATGCTCCTGAGAAACAGATCGCTGCTGCTGCAAAAAAGTCCGGAATTGAAATTCCTGTTACTCGCTACCCTATTGGTGAGACTTACGATTATCCTGATTTGAGTAAACTCAAGGAGAGACTCCTTGACGATGATTACTATATGCTTGATGAAGATTTATGCAGGGAACTGACAGAGTTTGCCGGCTCTGACCCTGAAGTTATTAAGAAACTGTTTGAAAAACACTCTTTGAAGAACAAAACCGTTCCTCATCCTGAATTTGCTACATCTCCTATATGCATTGATGATCCTGATTATGATTTCTCTGTTGATCTTTCACTTATACCTATGGTTGAAGCTGACCCCTTTTATGGCAGAGAAAATGATGATGCTATTGCACACCTGACTAAACTCGGTGAGTTGGGTGGCCTGTTTACTACGGATGAGAAGATTCGATACTTTTATGTGACCAAGCTTCTTCCTTTCTCCTTGAAGGAAGGTGCTAAAGCATGGTATGATTCACTCCCATGCGGTTCCATTAAGAGTCCTCAAGACTTAGCTCACTCTTTTGTTGATAAGTACTTTCCTGCTCACATGCAACATGCTGCTTTACAAAGAATTTATAACTTTAAACAGTTGCAGGATGAGTCCCTCCCTAAAGCTTGGGGGAGGTACTGCGGTCTGATTCGGGCTAGACCAGGACATGAAGTCCCTAAGAACGAATTAATCGATATATTCTATGCTGGTCTAACTGAGGAATCCAGGTCCCATTTGGACAGTTGTGCTGGTTGTGTTTTCAGGAAAAGGACGCCGGAAGATGCAGAAGATTTGATGGGCAGGATTGGCAAAAACCATGAAGATTGGTTCGTCCCTGAACCACCTCCACCACCAAAGAAGAGGGGCATGTTTGTTCTAAGCCCCGAAGATATGCGAGAAGCAAAGAAGTCTATTAAAGAGAAAGGTATTAAAGCTGAAGACGTGAAGAATCTACCCCCTATTGAGAAGCTGTGTGAGCCTACCACTCACCCTCCTATGCTAGAGGTACACTCTCTTTTAGATTTCAACGCAAGTGACATCCCTCATGGTAAGCCTCCTGATCAATGTTTATATGAGTTTGATAATTTTATTATGAAACAAAATCATTTTAATGAGAGGATACAAAGTCAGTTGCATGATAATTCCCTTGCTATCAAAAGTTTGCTTGATGTTCTAGGTAGAACGGTTAATGATGTTCAATGTCTTGTGAAACATTTTCATATGGTTCAAACTCAGCTTGAACAAATTTCTAATGTGCAAAAAGATTTGCTTGCTAACAATGCCAAACAAGATGATTTGCAGGCCTTCGGGATTAAGACCCGAGGAGGTACTAGCACTCAAGATCCTCTCTATCCAGAGGGGCATCCAAGGAGAATCGAGCAAGATTCTCAAATGCAGGAAGAAGAAATTGTTGGCTCTCCAAGAAAGAAGAAGAAACATAAGGAGGCTGACAATTCCAATGATCCTATTACAGATGAAGAGCCAGCTGTTGATCCCAACAGTGTATCTATCTCCGATGCTGAGACCGAAGACGGTGCTGAACCTGTAGATAAGGATAATGAGGAGAATGATTCGCCTGAAGTTCAAGAAGAAGAAGCACCTGACAAACGTAAGAGGTACTCTAAAGAAGATTTCATCGCAAGAAAACATGGGAAGGAAAGAGAACCATGGGTACAGAAACCCATGCCCTTTCCAGGTAAATCTCTCAAATCTAAAGAAGAAGAGCATTACAATAAGTTATGTGAGTGGATTAAGCCTCTTTTTCTTCAAATCCCTTTGACTGATGCTATTAAGTTACCTCCTTATTCAAAATATATGAAAGATATTGTCACTAATACAAGAAAAGTTCCTAATGAAGCAATATCTACTATGCTTGCTAACTACTCTTTCAGTGGGAAGATTCCTGAGAAGCTCGGTGATCCAGGTATACCCACCATTCCTTGCTCCATAAAGAATAATTATGTCAAAACTGCTTTGTGTGATCTTGGAGCAAGAGTGAGTGTTATGCCTCTCTCTCTTTACAAGAGGCTTTGTTTAGAGAAACTAATTCCTACAGATATCTCTCTTCAGATGGCTGACAAGTCAACCGCCGTTCCGATAGGTATTTGTGAGGATGTTCCCGTAGAAGTTGCTAATTGTTTGATTCTTACTGATTTTGTTGTGATTGACATGCCCGAGGATGGGAGCATGTCCATTATTCTTGGTAGACCTTTTCTTAACACCGCAGGTGCTATTATTGATTGCAATAAAGGGAAGGTTACCTTCAATGTGAATGATAAAGAACACACGGTATATTTTCCAAAGAAGACCGACAGGAGGCATGGCCTCAACTCTATAGAAAATATCGAGACCGTGAAGATTGGAGAATGGGACTGTCCATTACATGTGCACCACAAATACAAAACTATTATGGTGGGGACAATGTCCATCAAAGTAAAGTTTCAGTGATTACTTCGTAAGAGGTGAGACTTTTTGCTCTATATATCGCCTGTTTGTTGGTAAGACTTGATCAACCTTACTAGTAAACATGTTTTATATAGATAAAAAGTTGAGCTTGTTATGTTTTCATTTATTTTAGTTTTTGTTGTCTTTGCTGTACCAAGTGTTTATGTTTTGAAGCTTCACAATACTATTCACTGCTTTAAGTTTTCAGAAAGTCTTGCAGCTTTTTGAACTTCGAAAAAATTTCAACAGTGAAGTTTTCAGAAAAATTCCAGAAAAATAAAAATAAAAATTTCCACGCCGGGAGTGACCCAGAGGTGCCTGGGGCCAGCCAGGGGGACCCACCAGTGGCCCAGGCGGCCAGCTGGCGCGGCCTACCACCTGGCCGCGCCCACAGGGCGCCTGGGGCCCACAAGGCCCCCCTCCAGGTAAGTTTTCTTCCTCTCTCTCTCTCTTTCTCTCCAAAAACACGAGTTCTGCACTTGTTCTTGCGTTCTTGCTGCTCTTGGAGGCGATTCTTCGATCTCTCTCTACAGCCTATCATTTGAGCTGAGATTTTGAACAAATACTCCCTGGTATGTGACTCCTCCACCCCTCCAATTAGATTTCTGATTGGTGGCTTCATTTGTGAGTATTTAGTAGTTCTTGGTGCTGTATAGATGAGCTTGCATGCATGTGTAGAAAGTTATTTTCCAAGTTTTGATGCAAGTTTATGCCTTGGGCAAGTGAGTTGAGTAGTTTGCCTTAACCCACCTTGTTTTAATCCTTGTTTTTGTAATTTGTGAAAAATTTCAGAAATGAGTTTGTTAGGAAGGGCAAAGGGGTGGCTTGAGAAGAGGAGGCCCACACACTCCGATCGAGTTACTAGAGCCGCAGCTTCACCCTCGACTGCTCGGGTGAGCTATAATGAAGATCATGTGCCCCTGGAGTTGTTGGAAGACACAAGTCCAGCACGTGCTATGACATTTCCATGTGATGAATTCCTTGAAGCTGCGGGAATCAAGGATGAGTTTTATAATCTTTGTGCTAATGCAGGTCTGACACGGCTCGTCATGTGTCATGTTACTCAGTATCAAAAACTCACCTCCAGTTTCATTAACAGTTTTAGATATAATCCTGATTCAGGTGCTATTGAGTTTAAAATTTACAATGATCTTATCACCATGACCTTGGGGAAATTTTGTGAAATAATAGGTGTGCCAAACGTTGGGAGGACGGCTAGGATGGCCTCTCAGCCTTCCAAGCTGAAAACCGTCTTCAACTCTCTCTGCACCATGGGTACGAGGGATATTCATCGGTCAAAGATCTCCAGCATCTTATTTCCTCACCTCAGGTATTTTGCATATTATGTTGCTAGAGGGGTGTTAGCTCGTGACAACACGAGCAACACTTCTGCGCCGGATGTTGCTATCCTGGCAGCATCCCTCTCAGGGAGGTCTGATTATAATCTGGGTGCCTTGATTGCTCGATGCCTTGCTATGAACGGTAACAAGGGAGACTTATATGGTGGCGTTTATGCCACACTTATCTTAGAACATCTTGGAGGCACCCCACACCCTGATGATAATCCTTTTACTTATTTAAGCTTTGATCTTGCTGCTATGAAAAGGCATAAATTTGTTACCACGGCTTCTGAGCTTGATAATCTTGTTTATATCCTGCGTTTCGGAACTACCGCGGAACACGAGATCCATCTACCTGCACCTCTTTTGTTTGATTTTTCTCGCAGGAACGGATGGTCCTTTGATGTTATCCAGTTCGATGAGTTCATGGCCCAGCATCAGTTTCATAACCCCATGGAGGGGGTTGTGCCCGACGAGGAGGAGCACGGTGAGTTACCACCTTTTCAGGAAGAAACCGCCACCGAGTTTGGTGAAGGGTCTTCCTCTGCTTGGCGCACGGACCCTTCCTCGTGGGAGACTCCGAGGAGTTCGGTGTACGCGACAACATCCTTCTACGATCCTTGGACTCACCACTATTCCCCCGGAGCAGGAGGCTCCTGGGGGCAGTAGCTGCTACCAACTTAGGCCAAAAGCCTAAGCTTGGGGGAGTACGTGCCCCTCTCATCTTTCCATTGTATTATCCGTTTTATTCGCTTTGATCTTTTCAAAGTTTTTGCCCGTTCTTCTTTATTTCTCTCTTTGCAAAAACAACAAAAAGATTTTCTCTTTCTTTTGCTTTCGTTCAACCTTTGAAATAATCCAAAAAGATTTCCTTTCTCTCTTTAGTTTGCTTTGTTTTCAGAGTTCAGCTCGAGTCCGTGATGGCATTTAATTATATTTCCTATGTTCGATCGTGCAAGTGATGAGGCAGTAATGACGAAGATCGACTGAAGGGAAGCAACAAGGAAGACCGGTATGAAATCTTCTTGTTTCTACTTTTGTACATATGCCTGTACTTATGATCTAGAGACCAGCTTGTAGCGACATAGTGCTATGTTTACAATGCTCTTCCAGTGGTTCATGCTTTCCTTGTGGCTAGTCTCGAATAGCTAGAGTATATAATGTGTTATTGAAATGATTTACATGCATTGCACTGTTCATAGTCTGGTATACTAAGGTGGTATTTCCCTTTAGAGAATTTTTGGATTGACTTGGCACATGTTTACACATGTTTAAGACTAAAAAGTCTGCTCCGCCTTGATGATCTTTGAGTTTCAGAATAGTTATATCACTTTCATGCCCGATTCAATGTTGCTTTGTCGCTCTGCATGATTATGGACGTTATTGCTCTCTGGTTGGTCGCTTCCCAGTCTTTTGCTAACCTCCACCTGTACTAAGCGGACTGACTGCTTGTGCATCCAAAATCCTTAAAACCTGTTATGCCATATGAGTCCACCATACCTTCCTATACATGGTATATACCTGCCATTCCTAACGAAGACTTTCGTGTACCATCTCGAAATTAATCAAAAGCATTTCTCTTTTTGTGCCTCTGTTTTAGCTCATGAGGAAGTAGTAGTTAATTCATGATCTTTTTAAGTTGGAAAAGTTTCACCCCAGGATTGCATGTCTAATGTGCAAACCCATAATACGAGAAGGAACTGGCTTAGAGGGCGCCCAGCTCATAAAAGATAATACAACAAACAAACCCTCCTTCACGCTTTGTTCATGAGAAATCGGAAAACTTTGGCAGTGATAAACAAAGGAGATTAAGAGGATGTGATCGTCCTCATGCGGGAGCCGTTCCTCGAAACTTGTCCAGCTCAAGAAGTGATTGAGTTATCTGCTAGCATTCGTTGACGAAATATGCACCTCTCAAAAACATTTTTACCTCTGTTTTTAAAAACCAAGAGCTCTGGTACATGTTTAGTTTTTGTTTCCGACCACGGGTTTTCAACCTTGCCAACAAAAGCCACGGTTCGAGAGTCTCCACCTTCTTTCTTCAAAGCACCAACTAGGAGAGCATAATTGTCATTCTGAGTGTAATGTGCATTGTCCCAAAGTATTACATTGTCTTCTGCATGCTTGTGATATTATTTATTCTGAAATTTTTAGTTCTAGTCTCCTTTAAAACTCTGGAGGAGTTTCTGCATTTAAGTTTTGCTTCACTCATGGAGGCTAGCGAGATACCACCCTAATATGCTCAAGCTATGTGCAATGTAATCTTGTCTTGATTTTCAGTAATGTATTATTTACTTTTAGGTATTTGTGATTGGTCACTTGAAAGAAGGATTGCTCCGTGCATTGTCCTCATAGTACTGTTTCAATACTTGCTACTCTTTTCGTAGTACATGCTTATATACATCTAATGAAGCAAAAGAGTTTGTCAAAGTTTTCTTTGTCGAGTCCAGTTCGTTGAATTGAATTGCTTGAGGACAAGCAATATGCTAAGCTTGGGGGAGTTGATACGTCTCAAACGTATCTACTTTTCCAAACACTTTTGATATTGTTTTGACCTCATTCTTGCATGATTTGAACTAAACTAACCCGGACTGACGCTGTTTTCAGCAGAGCTGCTTGTATGATTTTATTGTGTGCAGGAAAACGGATATTTAGGTATCTCAGAAAATTCCACGAAAAATCACAGAAAATCCACGCACCCGAAGGAACCCGGAGCCAGAAGAGGGGCCAGAGGGGGGCCAGGGGGGCCCCAGGCGCCCTGGTGGCGCGGCCCACCCCCTGGCCGCGCCGGGGGGTCGCCTGGGTGGGCCCCACCTCCCCTGGTGCCCTACTTCGACCCATATTTTAGCTCGTGACGGAAAAATCCCAGATCATAAGTTCTTTTCGCAGTTTTCGTCGTGGAGCCGCCGCCACCCTCTGTTCTTCTTCGGGAGGGCTAATCTGGAGGCTGATTTGGCCTCCGGAGAGGGGAGATCGTCGCCATCGTCATCATCATCACCACTCCATCCTCCCTCCATGACTTCTCCTTCCATGTGTGAGTAATCCCATGCTGTAGGAAAAGGGGGTGGTAGGGATTGGATGAGTTAGATCATGTACTAGTTTGTCAAATCGTTGGGGGCATGTTGCCTATCATCTACTATGGTGTTTATCATCTTTGCTTCAACTTGTTATTCTTAATGCTTGTCACTTAGGGCCCGAGTGCCATGATTTCAGATCTGAACCATATGTGTTTGCATGAATATATTTGTGTTCTTGATCCTATCTATGAGTTGTTTGCACCTATTACGGTTCGGAACCGGCGATCCCAAAAGTGACAGCTTGGGACACCAAAGGGGATGGTCCGTAGTTTGAGGATTACATGTATCCATTGAGTTTATTGCTTTGTTCCGGTGCTCTTTGACAGGAGCACCTTAATCTCCATAAGTTCCTTTTGGCCCCGTTCGTAGCGGGATGGTAGGACAAAAGATGTTGTGCAAGTTCTTATTGCAAGCACGTACAACTACCTACGGGATACATGCCTAATGTTTGATATTTGCCTAGATGATCATTACTTTTCCGCGTGCCTTGCCCCAAGTTGGAATCATGATATATCTCATCCATGCAGCGCCCAACCATCCATCTCCCTAGCCTACAGTGTTTTAAATCCTGCTGGTTACTAGTTGCTACTTTTGCCATTTACTCTTGCTATTTACTTTTGCTGTTTACTTTTACTATCACTATCATCACTATCATATCACTGTTACCACTTATCTTTTGTTGCAAGTAAGTATATTTCAGGTGCGGTTGAATTGACAACTCAACTGTCAAAGCTTATAAATACTCTTTGGCTCCCCGTGTGTCGAATCAATAAATTGGGTTATTCTTACCCGCGAAGACTATCTCGATCCCTTACGGTTGAGGGTTATCAGTTGTACCTTGAAATTTTATATAGGATCATCTTATAATGCTACCACCGTACTAAGAAAAATAAGAAGCATAATAAGATAAACATCACATGCAATCAAAACATGTGACATGATATGGCCATCATCATCTTGTACTTTTGATGTCCATCTCTAAAGCATCGTCATGATCTCCATCGTCAACGGCTAGACACCATGATCTTCATCGTAGCGTCGTTGTCATCTCGCCAACTATTGCTACTACTACTATCGCTAACTCATAGTGATGAACTAAAGTAATTACATGGCCTTCGCAATTCATACAATAAAGAGATAACCATAAGGATCCTGCCGGTTGCCGATAACTTTACAAAACATGATCATCTCATACAATAACGTATAACTCATCACGTCTTGACCATATCACATCACAACATGCCCTGCAAAAACAAGTTAGACGTCCTCTACTTTGTTGTTGCAAGTTTTACGTGGCTGCTATGGGCTTAGCAAGAACAGTTCTTACCTACACATACAAAAACCACAACGATTTTTCGTCTAGTATGTGATGTTTTAACTTTAACAAGGACCGGGCGTAGCCACACTTGATTCAACTAAAGTTGGAGAAACTGACACCCGCCAGCCACCAGTGTGTGAAGCACGTTGGTAGAACCAGTCTCGCGTAGTGTACGCATAATGTCGGTCTGGGCCGCTGCATCTCACAATACTGCCAAATCAAAGTATGACATGCTGGTAAGCAGTATGACAATTATCGCCCACAACTCATTGTATTCTACTCATGCATATCATCTACGCATAGACCTGGCTCATGATGCCACTGTTGGGGAATGTAGTATTTCAAAAATTTCCTACGATCACGCAAGATCTAGTTACTAGAAGGATAGCAACGAGAGGGGAGAGTGTGTCTACGTACCCTCACAGACCGAAAGTGGAAGCGTCTAGTGATGTGGTTGATGTAGTCGAATGTCTTCGTGATCCAACCGATCCAAGCACCGAACGTATGGCACCTCCGCGTTCAGCACATGTTCAGCTCGATGACGTACCATGAGCTCTTGATCCAGTTGAGCATCACGGGAGAGTTTCGTCAGCACGACGGCGTGGTGATGGTGATGATGAAGTTATCGGCGCAGGGCTTCGCCTAAGCACTGCAACGATATGACCGAGGAATGTATCTGTGGGGAGGGGCACCGCACACGGCTAAAATCAGCTTGTGTGTCCATGGGGTGCCCCCTGGCCACGTATATAAAGGATGGAGGGAAGAGGAGGCCGGTCCTCATAGGGCGCACCAAAGTGTCGAGTCCTACTAGGTGTCCCTAGTCCTAGTAGGATTCCAGTTCCCACATGGAATAGGAAAAGGGGAAGGGAGAAGGAGAAGGAAGGAAGGGTGCACCCCCTTTCCCTAGTCCAATACGGACCAGTCCATGGGGAAGCGGCGCGGCCACCCTTGACGCCTTTCTCTCCTTTCTCGTAAGGCCCAATACGAATTCCCGTAACTCTCCGGTACGCCGAAAAATACCCGAATCACTCAGAACCTTTTCGATGTCCGAATATAGCCTTCCAATATATCGATCTTTACGTCTCGACCATTTCGAGACTGTTTGTCATGTCCGTGATCTCATTCAGGACTGTGAACAAACGTCAGTCATCAAATCACATAACTCATAATACAAATCGTCATCGAACGTTTAGCGTGCGGACCCTACGGGTTTGAGAACTATGTAGACATGACCGAGACACATCTCCGGTCAATAACTAATAGCGGAACCTGGATGCTCATATTGGCTCCTACATATTCTACGAAGAACTTTATCGATCAAACCGCATAACAACATAGGTTGTTCCCTTTGTCATCGGTATGTTACTTGCCCGAGATTCGATCGTCGGTATCATCATACCTAGTTCAATCTTGTTACCAGCAAGTCTCTTTACTCGTTCCGTAATGCATCATCCCGCAACTAACTCATTAGTCACATTTCTTGCAAGGCTTATAGTGATAGTGTATTACCGAGAGGGCCCAGAGATACCTCTTCGACAATCGGAATGACAAATCCTAATCTCGATCTATGCCAACTCAACAAACACCATCGGAGACACCTGTAGAGCATCTTTATAATTACCCAGTTACATCGTAACGTTTGATAGCACACAAAGTGTTCCTCCGGTATTCGAGAGTTGCATAATCTCGTAGTCATAGGAACATGTATAACTCATGAAGAAAGCAATAACAACATACTAAATGATCAAGTGCTAAGCTAACAGAATGGGTCAAGTCAATCACATCATTCTCTAATGATGTGACCCCGTTCATCAAATGACAACTCATGTTTATGGCTAGGAAACTTAACCATCTTTGTTTAACGAGCTAGTCAAGTAGAGGCATACTAGTGACACACTGTTTGTCTCTGTATTCACACATGTATTAAGTTTCCAATTAATACAATTCTAGCTTGAATAATAAACATTTATCATGGTATAAGGAAATAAATAATAACTTTATTATTGCCTCTAGGGCATATTTCCTTCACTAACCTCACATCATATAGATGTATTCTTTATGTAATTATAAACACCACATCTATGAAATTTTGCGTGGAAACTCTCTTGATGAATATAATTCTTATTTTACACTAACATGTCATCGACAATGTGGTTCCACCACCGAGGAGTGGCACAATTAGAGGTTGTTGAACGATGGCATCACACGACATGACTCTCCCCACGATTCATCACGCATTCAACAACTCTCACTGTCAAACAAATATATGTTTAGATTTCATGTCATCAAGCATACATGTAAAACTGAAAAAGAAAAAGAAATGTAAAAAACTAATCATGGAAGCAAAAGAAAATTTAGTTGCAAAAGGTAGCTAATCACCAAATGGTATATAATGAAAATGATAGACTGACTAAAACATTCGAAATTTATACGGTTTTAGAAGATATATTTCCGTTGGTGTATTCTTGCTCTGAAGATAATCTTCTTCTAGCGTACATATCCTCATTTCCTTGTGTTGTGCTCAAGGGATGCTCTGAAGAGAGAGGCACTTGAAGCATTAGATAACAACAATTTTTTTTTCTACTTTGGATTCATATCTCTTATAGCACAACAGAAAAAAATGCAATAAAAAACAGAAAGCAAAGAAAATGACATCTGAACACTATACTACTCAAACTCATACTTTTTGGTACTCCAAACTGCAAGAGTACTACGAAGCTTGTATCAATGTGTTTGTATTAAGCATTTGCACCTAAGACTGGTTGACCAAATAGTGGCAGAGAAATAACGTTTGGACCAAAATCTTTGAAACATGCATCATGATGAAGTTATAGCAAGGAACTAATCATAGGGGCTAACCCGAGTTGGGTAACCAATCGAACTTGCAATTTGGACAAACTGAAAAGGAAATGCAATCCACTCTGCCACCTTTAGCATGGAGGAAACTTGCATGTGGTTGTGAGGTGCACAGGTAGGTCGTTGAACCAATCAAACTTGCAAATTCAAAGTTTTCTACGACGTCGAATGCATACCTTGAGGCTTGTGCTATGGACGGACAGCCCTACCAATCCAGACTTCTATTTTCGTATACATTGTCAACATCTTTTGAATGTGAAGATATATTTATTTTCACCTGCACATAGTAATCTTTGTCTCGGGGTATTGACAAGCTCATACGTTCATTGCACACCCTCTCCCCGAATGGTTAGCTGACCGGAAGCAGCTTCATAAAACATATTAATTAGTGCATAGGGATAATGATGGTAATCTCAAATAGTTAACAGATCAGTACTTTAATAGTATTAACTCCGGTTTGTCTGGATATATGACATCTAGTTGTGGACTCCAAAAATTGTGGTCACTAACAAATCGATCCAACAACTGTGCTATCAAGAAAGATAATAGATGACCCACTTGAGACATGAGACTGAACATTTATCAACAACCCTTTATAATAAGCTCCAGGTTTCAATCTCCTTTCTATATATGCCAAAAACATAAGGACGGTGGATGCAGGTTATACAATAAATTTTATAGGAAAATCACACCAACAATAAGCATACCTATGCACCACATTTTATAGGAAAGATATTTTTAAAGACTAACAGAAGTACATAACATGGAGATAGATCGTGCAAAGCATAGGGGGGAATAATCTAAGAGGGGAAAGAGGCTTGCCACCGGTATCATCTCCTAGCGCCAATGCTGCCCGTTGACGGCGGAGACTGGTCTGAGACTGATATGAGGCATTCTTCTCCTCTGCGTCCACGAATTGTAAACCAGCCTTCACCTCTAAGTTAGCGTACACAGCTACTAACGATGGGGGTGGCAGGATCCCGAGAGAGTCCGGCACGCCGCAATGGCACGAGTGTTGTCTAAGTGGAAACATTTATAAATAGATATAGCTCACCCCATAGATAGATATAGCTCACCCCATGTTGTACTCCCATGATCATTCCAGCCGCGTCTAGGCAAACCTCCTCGTTGAACAGCAGCTTCCATCTCCTTGGAGGACTCTGTGTGCGGCGAGGCTGCCAAGGACAAGAAGGATAAATCAATATAAACCAATTGATGACCAATACACACCTATCATTAAAGTCTCTCTCTAATCAGCTTTGGGGACTCTAAAATTTCATATGCATATATATAGGGATTTATGCTTGTGTTGTAATTGGACCGCGTAGATGTTCAGACGGGAACAATTCATCACGCAGAAAACAAATCGGTGTGTTGAAGGAAGGACAGAAGCTGAGGGGATCGCGTGCGTGCCTTGGGCTTGAAGATAAGAGCGGTGGAGGGCAAGGCGGCTAGCAGGGAGGAGACCTACCGCGAAGGGCGGCTCCGACGGCGGCGACCTGCAGAGAAGGGTGGCTCCAGGGCGGAGGTTGGGGAACCTGTGGGCCATGTCGAAGGGCGACTCCGGGGCGGCGGCTCGGCGACTGGCGGGCCACGACGAAGGGCGGCTCCGGGGCGGCGGCTCGACGACCTGTGGGCCGTGGTGAAGGGGATCCCGCGGCAAAGGGCGGCGGCTCGGACGCGACGATCGAGCTCGGAGGCGGTTCCCGCAATGAAGGGGATCCCACGCGAAGGGCGGCTCCCGCGACGAAGGACGCGGCTTTTTTCCTGAACAGCGGGGCAGTTTTCTCGACGGATGGATAGTTAGTGACTTAATGCATGGTTTGATGCGTCAAACATTGGAGCATTAAGGGACATTAGATCTTGTTGACCGATGGATCTAATTGTTTGGTTCTCCGCCCTCTCTTCCTTTTATAGGGGTAGTAGATGAAATATTAAGAACGTTGCAAAAATTCACATCCAGACTAGCCTTCATCTTTTTGATCATTTGATTCTGATAAAAGCTCATGAGAGTAGTGGATTCAACATCTTTTTCCTTAGGATGCCCGAATATAGTTTTCATATTTTCATAAGTATCAATGGCATCTCCTTCAAGGAAACCATTCTCAAATATAGAATCCAAAACTTGCTAAAACGAAGAAGGCAAACCAACATAAAAACTTTTCAGGTAGATCTCTCTGGTATTGGGGCACATAACTAGCTCAGATTCTCAACAACCTATCCCAAGCATCTTTCAAAGATTCATCAAGAAATAATGAAAAAATCCGGGATCATCTTCATCAAAATTGCTAGAATTTTCTTTACCAACCCCGGTAAGCCTTTCCATAGCATCATTGTTTATGAGCTTAGAGAGGACAGAGGGGCTATCCAAATCATTGAAACTTGGGAGAAAACCCTTAGTTTTCTTAAGATCTTCCATGGTGACAAGGGCTTCAAATAGATCCGGCAAGAAAAGGGCAAACGAAAAAGAGGGCGAATAAAATGGAAAATGTTTGTGAAGTGCGGGAGAGGAAAATGAGAGGCAAATGGCAAATAATGTAAATTGCGAGAAGATGAGATTTGTGATCAGGAACCTGGTTATGTTGAAGATCCTTCCCGTCAACGGCGCCAGAAATTTCATTTGATGTCGCTAGAACCTACGTCAGTTTTTCCCCAAAAAGGAAGGGATGATGCAGCACAGCTGCGGTAGGTATTTCCCTTAGATGTGAAACCAAGGTAATCGAACCAGTAGGAGAACCAAGCAACACAACGTAAACATCACCTGCACACAAATAACAACACCTCGCAACCCGACGTGTTAAAGGGGTTGTCAATCCCTTTCGGGCAACGAACGTGAGAGAGAGATAAATATTGGTAGATCGGTTGAAAAATAAGATAAATTGCAGCAAGGTATTTTTGGGTTTTTGGTTTAGTAGAATTGAAAATAAAAGCAAAGGAAAATAGATCGCAAAGGCAAATATATGAGAAAGAAGACCCGGGGGCCGTAGGTTTCACTAGTGGCTTCTCTCGAGAAAAATAGCAACGGTGGGTGAACAAATTATTGTTGGGCAATTGATAGAACTTCAAATAATCATGACGATATCCAGGCAATGATCATTACATAGGCATCATATCCAAGATTAGTAGACCGACTCTGGCATCTACTACTATTACTCCACACATCGACCGCTATCCAGCATGCATCTGGTATATTAAGTTCATGGAAAAACGGAGTAATGCACTAAGAGAGATGACATGCTATAGACAAGATCCGCAATCTATGGCGTTAGATATGAATCTCGTCGTTTTATCCTTAGTGGCAACGATACATACGTGTCGGTTCCCATTCGGTCACTGGGATCAAACACCGTAAGATCGAACCCACTACCGGGCACCACTTCCCATTGCAAGATAAATAGATCAAGTTGGCCAAACAAAACCCAATATCGGAGAAGAAATACGAGGCTATAAGCAATCGTGCATATAAGAGATCAAAGAACTCAAATAACTTTCATGGATATAAAAAGATAGATCTGATCATAAACTCAAAGTTCATCGGATCCCAACAAACACACCGCAAAAAGAGTTACATCATATGGATCTCCGAGAGACCATTGTATTGAGAATCAAAAGAGAGAGAGAGGAAGCCATCTAGATACTAACTACGGATCCGTAGGTCTACAAAGAACTACTCACGCATCATCGAAGAGGCACCAATGGAAGTGGTGAACCCATCCATGATGGTGTCTAGATTGGATCTGGTGTTTCTGGACTCTGCAGCGGCTGGATGAGTATTTCATCGACTCCCCTATGGTTTTGGGAATATTGGGGTATTTATAGAGCAAAGAGCCGGTCCAGGGGGCACCCGAGGTGGGTACCAGGGCATGCCTGGGCCTCTTGGGGCGCCCTGCTGGGTTGTCCCCTCCTCGGGACTCCCCCCAGGTGCCACCAGGGCCCATAGTGTTCCTTTTGGCCCAGAAAAAATCTGCAAAAAGTTTCGCGGTGTTTGGGCTCTATTTGATATTGATTTCATGCGATGTAAAAGCATGTAGAAAACAACAACTGGCACTTGGCACTATGTCAATAGGTTAGTACCAAAAAATGATATAAAATGACTATAAAATGATTATAAATATCCAAGAATGATAATATTGTTGGGGAACGTAGTATTTCAAAAAAATCCTACGATCACGCAAGATCTATCTAGGAGAAGCATAGCAACGAGTGGGGAGAGTGTGTCCACATACCCGCGTAGACCGAAAGCGGAAGCGTTTAGTAACGTGGTTGATGTAGTCGAACGTCTTCACTATCCAACCGATCCAAGCACTGAATGTACGGCACATCCATGTTCAGCACACGTTCAGCATGATGACGTACCTCGAGCTCTTGATCCAGTTGAGGACGAGGGAGCGTTTCGTCCGCACGACGGCGTGGCGACGGTGTTGATGATATGATCCGCGCACGGCTTCGCATAAGCACTGCGACAATATGACCTGAGGTGGAATCTGTGGAGGGGGGCACCGCACACGGCTAAAACAACTGTTAACTTATGTGTTCTAGGGTGCACCCCGCCCTGTATATAAAGGAGCAAGGGGGGAGGCGGCCGGCCCCTATAGGGCGCGCCCAAGGGGCAATCCTACTCCTACTAGGAGTAGGTACCCCCTTTCCTAGTCCAACTAGGAGAAGAATGAAAGGAGGGAGAAGAGAAGGACAGAGGGGGCGTCGCCCTCCCCCTAGTCCAATTCGGACTAGGCCCATGGGGGGCGAGGTCAGCCCTTGGCTGCCTTCCTCTCTCTCGCCTAAAGCCCAATAAGGCCCATTACTTCTCCGGTGGTTCCGATAACCCTTTCGGCTCTCCGATATTTATCCGGTGACCCGCGGAACTCAGCCGGTGTTCGAATAATATCGTCCAATATATCATCCTTTATTTCACAACAATTTCGAGACTCCTCATCATGTCCGTGATCTCATCTGGGACCCTGAATAAACTTCGGTCATCAAAAACACATAACTCATAATACAAATCATCATCGAACGTTAAGCGTGCGGACCCTATTGGTTCGAGAACTATGTAGACATGACCGAGACATATCTCCGGTCAATAACCAATAGCGGAACCTGGATGCTCATATTGGCTCCTACATATTCTACGAAGATCTTTATCGGTCAAACCGCATAACAACATACGTTGTTCCCTTTGTCATCGGTATGTTACTTGCCCGAGATTCGATCGTCGGTATCATCATACGTAGTTCAATCTCATTACTGACAAGTCTCTTTACTCGTTCTGTAATACATCATCTCATGACTAACTCACTAGTCATTTGCTTGCAAGGCTTATTATGGTGTGTATTACCGAGAGGACCTCTCCGACACTCGGAGTGATAAATCCTAATCTTGATCTATGCCAACACCACAAACACTTTCGGAAACATTTGTAGAGCATCGTTATAATAACCCAGTTATGTTGTGACATTTGATAGCACACAAGGTGTTCCTCTGGTATTCAGGAGTTGCATAATTTCATAGTCCGAGGAACATGTATAAGTCATGAAGAAAGCAATAGCACTAAAACTAAACGATCATAGTGCTAAGCTAACATATGGGTCTTGTCCATCACATCATTCTCCTAATGATGTGATCCCGTTTATCAAATGACAACACATGTCTATGGTTAGGAAACACAACCATCTTTGATTAATGAGCTGGTCTAGTAGAGGCATACTAGGGACACTCTGTTTTGTCTATGTATTCACACATGTATCAAGATTCCAGTTAATACAATTCTAGCATGAATAAAAGACATTTATAATGATATATAAGGAAATATAAATAACAACTTTATTATGGCCTCTAGGGCATATTTCGTTCAAATATAGCAGCATGGAACAACCAAAAATTATAGATATGTTGGAGACGTATCACATAACAACATACATTGTTCCCTTTGTCATCGATATGTGTGACGCCCGAAGACCGACGCCCCAGAGGATTCCAGATGTTCCGGGTTTCACCGTGTGTTCAGTTGTGCTTGCTCTATTTATTTTGCATTGCATCATGTCATCATGCCATCGTGTCTTTAATTTCTGCAACTCAACTAAATAAACCGTTTGGATCCTCGATCCATTTAAATTGAGGGATACTCACTATGGTGACTTCTCTTTATAACATATAAAAGCCTCTCAATATTATTAGGGAGCTATATTAAATTATTCCATTTGTTTGGAATTCACCATAACACACTTGCATTTTTTTTCCATGCCTTCCCTTTCTCAATTCTGGCCTCAACCTTGCCCATGATTCTTATTGGCTGAGTTAAGCCACATCCTCAAATCCCACCCCTTTGGATTCCATCAAAAGGGTTTTTGTGAATTCAAATAGTTTGACTTTTGGTCAAACCTGTTTGAATCTTCTTTTCCCAAAAGTTTTCCTTTGATTTTATTTATTTTCCTTACAATTTTGTGAGTCCGGGAAAATAATCCCTTTGTCCTAATTCCTTTCCTAACCCCTCTTTCTTTCTGTCTCATCTTTGTTTTTTTTAAAGAGAAGAGAGAGAGAGAGTTAGACCAGCCGGCCACTTGGGCCTCTTGCGGCCTCTAAGGCCCATCTCCCTGCAGCCAGGTCGGCCGCACCATCTGGCCCAAGGCCCAGCCTCTCTCCCCACAGCCCGCTTCCCTCCTCCTAACCCTCGCTTCGATCTCCCTCTTCCCTCGCCCGATCCTTCCTCTCGCTCTTCCCTCGCGCCGCCAGAGGCCCCGACCCGCTCCTCGCTCGATTTCCTTCGCTCCCCCTCGAGCACCCGAGCAGATGGACGCGACCCCTCTCCTCCCAGCCTCCTCCTCATCTCCTTCGCGCCGCTACCCACGCCGGCGAGCGCCTGCTCGACCCGCCGTCCCCCTGCGCGTCCTCCCCGGGCCCGAGGAGCTCCCTGAGCGAGCTGTTCGTTGCCGACCCTTCTGCTCCTTCCCGCACAGGCCGCAGCAGCATCGCGGCGCTCTGCATCGCTAGGGGAGTGGAGCCCCCGTCGGACCTCCTTCGGGCCCCCGCGCCCGGACCTCTCCTGCACCTCCTCCGCGGCCCCCTCTCCTCCCTGGCCTCCTTCATGGCACCGCCAGGGCGAAGCTCCGCGGCGACCATCGGAGCTGCTGCCGACGCGCCGTCTCCGCGACCTCCACCACCTCGACCTCACCCTTCGCTGGTCGTTTCGCCGTCGCTGCAAGGTTCCGTCGCCTCTGACCGTGCGCCCGGGCTCGCGAAATGCTCCTCTGCTTCGAGGCCCCGCCTGCATCGAACGAGCCTCGATCTTCTCGGGCGTTGACCATGGCCGCCTTGGAGGCAACCATGGTTTTGTTGCTGATGTTGGACGCCAAGACCCTTCCCTGGATGCGTCATGTATCTTTTCTACCATCTACATTTTTCCAAGACCGTATCCGAAGGACAGAGGATCCAACAAGTACCTCGTCGATACATGTACAACTATGGTCGACGTGCAATTCGTCAAGTACCATGACGCCCGAAAGCATCGGATCAAGTTCATCTTCCAAATGAGTACGACTACACTTGGTGGATGCGACAAATACCTCTACCGTCAACCCCGAACATCTTTGGAAACGTGAACGGCTACGAAACGGGTACCACGACCCGTGAGTACCACTACTTCCTCTACGATCTCGAGCCGCCCCAAACGAACGCTTCGAAGGTATAACCCCGAGACGACGCCCGTGAACAAACGAATGTTGTTTGATGTATGAGATGAAGTACTTGTGTGCACCGTGGCCGAATTCGTCGCTTGTCATGCCCCTCGTTTGCCTCGTCGCCAACCCGTGGGAACCCGGTGACTGGATCACCCCACCTTTCTTCTTGCATGACACGCTCTCCGTCATCTTTTGCACCGGACTCTCAACGAGTTATCGGAACCGATATGTTGCGTGGCATCATTTCGGATTCGTCGTTGTGGCCCTTTCCTTCTACCACGGTGACAAATGCTTCAGATCTCTTCATGTTAACTTTTACTAAAAATTGCATAAAACTTGATCATGTCATCCGCATCATGTTAACAACATTAAAATGTGTGAATTGTTGTTTGCTTAAAATAGCTAAACATGCATATGGGGATTTTCCGGAAATGTTGTTGTAGTTTCCGGCCTCATTTAAACTTGTTGACTTGTGTTGTTTTTGAGTGCTTCCTGCCTTGCCATGTTTAGCATCATATATAGACTTGTCTTGCATCATACCTTGCCATGTATTGCATCATATATAGACTTGTCTTGCATCCTACTTGCTTGAGCATATTGTCATGTTCTTGTGTTGTTTTTCTGTGCTTCCTACCTTGCCATGTTTTGCTTCCTGTATAGACTTGTCTTGCATCATACCTTGCCATGTATTGCATCATATATAAACTTGTGTTGTTTTTCTGTGCTTCCTACCTTGCCATGTTTTGCTTCCTGTATAGACTTGTTATGCATCATATGTAGACTTATTTCGCATCATACTTGGTTGAGCATATTGTCGTGTTCTTGTGTTGTGTGTTTACCGTATTGCTTGCTTCTTCTCGTTAGTGCTTGATCCGTTGCGATCGTGAGGATTCGTTCGTCTACCCGTGGTTCTTCTTCAAGGCTTCTTCTTCGTCTTCTTCATGGATCCGTTCTTCTTCCTTGCGGGATCTAAGGCAAGATGACCATACCCTTGGATACCTTTACTATCATTGCCTTTGCTTAGTTGTCTCGGTGCTATCGTTATGTCGCGCTACCCATCTTATTGTCAGCCCCTCTCCTTGTTGCCATGAAACCTCTAACCTTTGACACCTTCCTAGAAAAAACCATTGTTTGGCTATGTTACCGCTTGCTCAGCCCCTCTTATAGCGTTGTTAGTTGCAGGTGAAGATGAAGATCGTTCCATGTGGGAACTTATTGTTGGAATATCAAAATATCTATTATTATTATTAACACACCTATATACCGGGCATGGGTGGAAGGCTTGGCCTTTTGCTCGGTGTTTTGTTCCACTCATGCCACCTTAGGCGCCGATAAACCGGCATTATGTTCCTTGATTTTGCGTTCCTTACACGGTTGGGTATATGGGGACCCCTTCACAGTTCGTCTTTGAATAAAACTCCTCCAGCAAGGCCTAACATTGGTTTTAATTTCCTCATAATAACAACTTAATTAATTAATTAAATTGCATAGGGAGTTAGCGCTACCCGAGGATTCTTCTACATAGCAGGGGGGCCAGCGCTGATGGTGTTGGTCCCAAACGGGGAGACTGCGGGGCCACCACGGGGAAACTCGAGGATTGGCTCCCGTAGGATCACCTATCCGGTTGTGGCCTGAGACGAGATACGCGCGGCTACTATCAAGGTGTCAGCACGCCGGGAGGTCTTGCTGGACTTGTTTTACCGTTGTCGAAATGTCTTGTGCACCGGGATACCGAGCCTGATCAGATTTCCCTAAGATAAGGGGTAATAATTATTATTACTTCAGCTGATTGTGAGAGCTTGTGATGGGCTAAGTTGGGACACCCCTGCAGGGTTATGATCTTTCGAAAGCCGTGCCCGTGGTTATGTGGCAGATTGGAACTTGTTAATGGCCGGTTGTAGAAAACTTAACAGAGGATCTGAAGTAAAACACACAACTATGTGAGTAACCGTGACTGTCTCTTTTCACTTTGAGAAGAGAATACGGTGGGGTTATGCTTGACTCGTAGGTAGTTCAGGATCTTTAGCGATCATCACTAGTTTGCGACCCTTTGCGTAGATGCTCATCTTATTCTGGTATTCGTAAGTTAGCCACCATATTATGATTAGCCGCTGCTGCAACCTCACCACTACCCTTCACCATACCCATAAAGCTTTGCTAGTCTTGATACCCATGGTTATGAGATTGCTGAGTCCTCGTGGCTCACAGTTACTACAACACCAGATGTAGGTTCAGCCGAGAATGATGCAGGAGATGGATCAGAACTCCACCGGGAGTTCGATGAAGAGCGTGGCCGTATGCTTGTGACGTTTTCGACGATCAGTAGTGGTTTCTACTAGGGGCGATTCGGACATGTGGCTTAATGTTTTTGGTAACTTTCATTTGGATCTTCACCCGTAGTCGGGTTGTGATGTTATTTGGATGATGATTTGCTTATGTAATGTATTGTGTGACGTGGCGAGTGTAATCCAACTATCCTTTTGCAATTTCACCCCTATTTTTACATGAGTCGTGCAAGATACCAGACTTGAGATCATTCCAGAATGGGCTTATACCTTTAAGTCGTGCCTCGACACGTAGGAGGTATAGTTCCATCCTGGGCATTACAAGTTGGTATCAGAGCCTTCTCCGACCTAGGAGCCCCCACTGATTGATCGAATCGTTGACGGTTGAGTTTAGGCACACACTTAAAATATTTTGTGTCCTATATATATAGCGGAGAGTAGGATTTCTTTTGCTCCTCATCTCTTTTCACTCTGGTGAGGACTCCTGACGATTACTCTATCTCTTCTACTCTCAAAAAGTCACTAATTTTTTTTAGGATCACACGAGTATTGTTTGGATTGTTCCGATGTCTTTGTGACGAGAACATTGTTCTCGATGCCTCTTGTCATATAGGGGATGTGGCAGTGTCCCGGGGAGTTGAGCTCCGAGGTGTTGTCGTCACAAATTTATCGCAGCAGTTCTGGAATACTTAAGATGGCTGACATCAAAACTCTCCTATGCGGTTAGTGGCAAGATAACCCCGACATCACCCAGTACTGGGGAGGTAGTTCGGGAGTATTGCCATAGCTTGTATAGCAGATGTGTTTCGAAGGTCCGAGGTAAATGGTTTCCGGAAATAACTGGTTATGTGTTGAAGGATGGATACAGCTGGATGTAGGATTAGAGTTGAGTGCGCAATGCTTCCCCTGTATCCCCAACACCTGATTGCATACTTGGAAACTTTCGGAAATTAATAGGTGGGTTCATCTAGTAGCTCGTAGGCATTCTTCCAACAAGTGCATGATATGGAGTTCGGGGTTCAACATTGAGTGAAGAGGTTTTATGAGCGTTGTTCCAACCGGGAGTTGCATCTTAAAGGGTCCTTGGCTATGCTGATCCGGGGATTGCAAAACCCTGTTGTAACACGTTCCATGAGCTTTCAGCACGAACATGTGGAACGAAACTGCTATCTTGTATTTGTTCTATCTGCTCCTTGTTATTTTTATTCATCTTTTGTTCTCCCAAGTGTCTTCTCATCAAGTTGATGTACCATTAAGCTTTGGAATTCAATCGTTCAATTCTCTGTTCGGATGATATTTTGAAGGTTATGTTGCAACATATCTATCCTTTGTTTTTGTTTTGATTCTGGTATTCGAGTTGCTTCGATGTCAAATGTTGATCCCATACCTTCCTAATCGGTGTTCTCATATTTCTATGAGAGTGCTAATTCTTCTTGACCATCGAGATTTTCATGTTAATCCTTTTCAACCGGTGTGCCTTCTCTTCAAGTTATTCCATACGGACGCCGTTGAGAAATCTGACGATTTGTCTGTTTCATTCATCCCAAGTTGTCTTTGTTTTCCCCACCCTCCCACGCTTCTTCTTCTTGGAGCCAGAAATTCTTAAATGAAATATCCATTTATTAATGTGATGTTTCTTCATTCATTTCGTTCAATTTCATTATCCGGTGATTTATCGTGAAGATGCTCAAGAGCTTCAAGTTCATCATTCTCCATGCTCGTTTCTTCTCTGGTGGAATAAATTCAAGCTTCGGTCATGATCATATCTCTTCCTTTTGTTTAACATGTTTTCCCATGTTGAAATTTATTATCCGAAGGCTCTCTTATTTATTCAACTCTCCTATTCTTATCCGGAGTGTACAAGACAACTCAGAAGATTCATAATTCCATTCTTAATCCGTTCAAACTATTTTGAGAATTGTCATCTTATTCAAGCCATGTAATTCAACCGGTGCAATATCTCTTAAGCAATCATTTTCAACGGTGATTTCTTGATTGGGCCCTAACCCACAGGTCTATTCCCAGGATCTTACCTGACTCTTCTATTTTCCGGAGTCATTCAAAAATTCTTTTCAAGTTTGACGTAACAATGGATTTCTCATCGGCCAAATGTATCCTCTAAGATCGCTTTCAAATTATTTTCACCTTTGGGTCAACCTTCCTCTTTTCATTCGTCCGGAGTGCCTAAACAATTCTTCATGATATTCTCGTCGTTCTTATTAACATGTGAAGACCGGAGAAGAGTTTCTCATAAATCTTGGCCGTCCTCTTGAAGATTCATGGTTCTAGCTTCATACCATCCTCATTATTATTCCGATTGTGAGGAATTCTTTTATACCATCCGAAGCATTTCATGAATTCTTTCTATTGTGATCCTCTGAAGGCCATCATTTCAGAATATTTCTTCATTCTCAGTTTTTCAACTTTGTCCTCCAAATATTCTTCATCGATGCCTCTCCGTTCGTCTCCATATTCTTCCGGTGCATCATTCAAGTATTCTTTACTCTGCTCGTGGTCCATTTGTTCTTTTGTATCTAAGATTGCCTCATGTATCTTCGTTCATTTTCTAATTCTTCATGGTGGTTTGTTCTCTATCATCACTCGGTTTTGATTTTTTTACGGTGGTTCGTTCAACATTCATTTCCCTTAGTCATCATATCAATTAATTCGTTCTTTCTGAAATCATACCGGTGATTCATTGAATACTCTCTCAAGTTTGTGCGAGATCTACCTTTAATTCTTTCCAACGAGAATAAGTAGTAGGCCAAATCCGTTGCTTGTCATCAATTTAATTTGATGAAGGATAAGCATACAGTAAATCTTATTCTTGTTTCCTCGAAGTGATTAATCTCTTTTTTTCCGGAGCTTGTCCATCATATCATATCCTTGGTTCTAAGTTGTTCATCTTGTTTTCCGGAGCTCCAAGTTATTTCAATTATATCATTTCAAACCTCCATCTAATTCATCGCCGGCCTTGAATCTTATTCTTTTCATCTTTCACTTCTCATGCTTTCATTACCGGGGTTTTTCATGGTGGTTCATCATGTTTTAATTCATCCTCGAAGTCTTCATCAAGATTCTTGTTGGAGCTCATGCATTCTTCATCATGCATTCCAATTGCAATTCTTTCTACCTTATTGTTTGAGATGGTGGTATGTCATTCTTGACAATTTTCCCTTCATGTTTCATGATTCACAAGTTGTCAGGAATGAGATATTTAAACCCATCATTTTCTTTGTTCAGGAGATCTTTCCAACCATTGAATTTATTCGTTGGAGTAATCTTGGGTTGTATTTCACCTAAAAGCTTTCCCTAAGGATTATTGCTAATTATGGTGCTTATAAATGACCCAAGTTCTTCATTATCATTCCGGTGAAATAAGTTTTTCATCTCCTTGTTGATCTCAATCCAAACCATCATCTCGTTTATCGAGATCATGTTCTTTCCTTTGCTTGTCCATTTAACCGGAGTGTTGTGTCTTCCATTCAAGTTCCGTCATCTTATCTAGTTTTTTTCCTCTGTTTTCAACCGGAGTGCTGTCTGAAACCTTCTTGCCCCTTGTGCCATTCTTTCAATTATTTCAGAGGCAGTGTGTTGTTGATTTCATCAAGTATCATTCCATCTCCTTAAGTTCATGTTAATTCCTTCCATTTTCAGACGGAATGCTGTCCAAATTATTTCGTTCATATTCCTTATCAATCTTGGTTAACCGGAGTGGTTTTGAAATTCTTTCGTCATCCGTGAGCTCTTGTTTCTTGTCTTTCAACCTACAAGGTTCTCGTAATGTCCCTTGTTCCTCCTTTTTACCGGAGTGCTCTTAACTTCATTCATCTCCATTGTATTCTTTCTTTCAAGATTGTTCAACCTCTCAAGGTTCGTGGTTTCACTCGTTTGTCAAAGAAGCAACTTTGATTTACCTCTCCTTTTCCGTTTCTATCCGGTGCCATCTTCAGGATCTCGGGTCGAGATCCTCTGTTAGTGTGGGAGAGTTGTGACGCCCGAAGACCGACGCCCTAGAGGATTCCAGATGTTCCGGGTTTCACCTTGTGTTCAGTTGTGCTTGCTCTATTTATTTTGCATTGCATCATGTCATCATGCCATCGTGTCTTTAATTTCTGCAACTCAACTAAATAAACCGTTTGGATCCTCGATCCATTTAAATTGAGGGATACTCACTATGGTGACTTCTCTTTATAACATATACAAGCCTCTCAATATTATTAGGGAGCTATATTAAATTATTCCATTTGATTGGAATTCACCATAACACACTTGCATTTTTTCCCCATGCCTTCCCTTTCTCAATTCTGGCCTCAACCTTGCCCATGAATCTTATTAGCTAAGTTAAGCCACATCCTCAAATCCCACCCCTTTGGATTCCATCAAAAGGGTTTTCGTGAATTCAAATAGTTTGACTTTTGTTCAAACCTGTTTGAATCTTCTTTTCCCAAAAGTCTTCCGTTGATTTTATTTATTTTCCTTACAATTTTGTGAGTCCGGGAAAATAATCCCTTTGCCCTAATTCCTTTCCTAACCCCTCTTTCTTTCTGTCTCATCTTTGTTTTTTGAAAGAGAAGAGAGAGAGAGAGAGAGAGAGAGAGAGAGTTAGACCAGCCGGCCACTTGGGCCTCTTGCGGCCTCTAAGGCACATCTCCCTGCAGCCAGGCCGGCCGCACCATCTGGCCCAAGGCCCAGCCTCTCTCCCCGCAGCCCGCTTCCCTCCTCCTAACCCTAGCTTCGACCTCCCTCTTCCCTCGCCCGATCCCTCCTCTCGCTCTTCCCTCGCGCCGCCAGAGGCCCCGACCCTCTCCTCGCTCGATCTCCTTCGCTCCCCCTCGAGCACCCGAGCAGATGGACGCGACCCCTCTCCTCCCAGCCTCCTCCTCATCTCCTTCGTGCCGCTGCCCACGCCGGCGAGCGCCTGCTGGACCCGCCGTCCCCTGCGCCTCCTCCCCGCGCCCGAGGAGCTCCCCGAGCGAGCTGTTTGTCGCCGGCCCCTCTGCTCCTTCCCGCGCAGGCCGCAGCAGCGTCGCGGCGCTCTGCCTCGCCAGGGGAGTGGAGCCCCCGTCGGCCCTCCTTCGGCCCCCCGCGCCCGGAACTCTCCTGCACCTCCTCCAAGGCCCCCTCTCCTCCCTGGCCTCCTTCATGGCACCGCCAGGGCGAAGCTCCGCGGCGACCACCGGAGTTGCTGCCGACGCACCATCTCCGCGACCTCCGCCACCTCGACCTCGCCCTCCGCTGGTCATTTTCGCCGCCGCTGCAAGGTTATGTCGCCTCTGACCGTGTGCCCGCCCTCGCGACATGCTCCTCTGCTTTGAGGCCCCGCCTGCATCGAACGAGCCTCGATCTGCTCGGGCGTTGACCATGGCCGCCATGGAGGCAACCCATGGTTTTGTTGCTGATGTTGGACGCCAAGACCCTTCCCTGGATGCCTCATGTATCTCTTCTACCATCTACATTTTGCCAAGACCGTATCCGAAGGACCGAGGATCCAACAAGTACCTCGTCGATACATGTACAACTACGGTCGACGTGCAATTCGTCAAGTACCATGATGCCCGAAGGCATCGGATCAAGTTCATCTTCCAAACGAGTACGACTACACTTGGTGGATGCGACAAGTACCTCTACCGTCGACCCCGAACATCTTCGGAAACGTGAACGGCTACGAAACGTGTACCACAACCCGCGAGTACTACTACTTCCTCTAGATCTCGAGCCGCCCCGAAACGAACGCTTCGAATTTATAACCCCGAGACGACGCCCGTGAACAAACGAATGTTGTTTAATGTATGAGATGAAGTACTTGTGTGCACCGTGGCCGAATTCGTCACTTGTCATGCCCCTCGTTTGCCTCGTCGCCAACCCGTGCGAACCCGATGACGGGATCACCCCACCTTTCTTCTTGCATGACACGCTCTCCGTCATCTTTTGCACCAGACTCTCAACGAGTTACCGGAACCGATATGTTGCGTGGCATCATTTCGGATTCGTCGCCGTGGCCCTTTCCTTCCACCACGGTGACAAATGCTTCAAATTTCTTCATGTTAACTTTTACTAAAAATTGCATAAAACTTGATCATGTCATCCGCATCATGTTAACAACATTAAAATGTGTGAATTGTTGTTTGCTTAAAATTGCTAAACATGCATATGGGGATTTTCCGGAATTTTTGTTGTAGTTTCCGGCCTCATTTAAACTTGTTGACTTGTGTTGTTTTTGAGTGCTTCCTGCCTGGCCATGTTTAGCATCATATATAGACTTGTCTTGCATCATACCTTGCCATGTATTGCATCATATATAGACTTGTCTTGCATCCTACTTTCTTGAGCATATTGTCATGTTCGTGTGTTGTTTTTTGTGCTTCCTACCTTGCCATGTTTTGCTTCCTGTATAGACTTGTCTTGCATCATACCTTGCCATGTATTGCATCATATATAAACTTGTGTTGTTTTTCTGTGCTTCCTACCTTGCCATGTTTTGCTTCCTGTATAGACTTGCTTTGCATCATATGTAGACTTGTTTTGCATCATACTTGGTTGAGCATATTGTCGTGTTCTTGTGTTGTGTGTTTACCGTATTGCTTGCTTCTTCTCGTTAGTGCTTGATCCGTTGCGATCGTGAGGATTCGTTCGTCTACCCGTGGTTCTTCTTTAAGGCTTCTTCTCCGTCTTCTTCATGGATCCGTTCTTCTTCCTTGCGGGATCTCAGGCAAGATGACCATACCCTTGGATACATTTACTATCATTGCCTTTGCTTAGTTGTCTCGATGCTATCGTTATGTCGCGCTACCCATCTTATTGTCAGCCCCTCTCCTTGTTGCCATGAAACCTCTAACCTTTGACACCTTCCTAGCAAAAACCATTGTTTGGCTATGTTACCGCTTGCTCAGCCCCTCTTATAGCGTTATTAGTTGCAGGTGAAGATGAAGATCGTTCCAGGTGGGAACTTGTTGTTGGAATATCACAATATCTATTATTATTATTAACACACCTATATACTGGGCATGGGTGGAAGGCTTGGCCTTTTGCTCGGTGTTTTGTTCCACTCATGCCACCTTAGGCGCCGATAAACATGCATTATGTTCCTTGATTTTGCGTTCCTTACATGGTTAGGTATATGGGGACCCCTTGACAGTTTGTCTTTGAATAAAACTCCTCCAGCAAGGCCCAACATTGGTTTAATTTGCTCATAATAACAACTTAATTAATTAATTAAATTGCATAGGGAGTTAGCGCTACCCGAGGATTCTTCTACATAGCAGGGGGGCTAGTGCTGATGGTGTTGGTCCCAAACGGGGAGACTGCGAGGCCACCACGGGGAAACTCGAGGATTGGCTCCCGTAGGATCACCTATCCGGTTGTGGCCTGAGACGAGATACGCGCGGCTACTATCAGGGTGTCGGCACGCCGGGAGGTCTTGCTGGACTTGTTTTACCATTGACGAAATGTCTTGTGCACCGAGATACCGAGCCTGATCGGATTTCCCTAAGATAAGGGGTAATAATTATTATTACTTCAGCTGATCATGAGCGCTTGTGATGCGCTAAGTTGGGACACCCCTGTAGGGTTATGATCTTTCGAAAGCCGTGCCCGCGGTTATGTGGCAGATTGGAATTTGTTAATGTCCGGTTGTAGAAAACTTGACAGAGGATCCGAAGTAAAACACACAACTGTGTGAGTAACCGTGACTGTCTCTTTTCACTTTGAGAAGAGAACACGGTGGGGTTATGCTTGACTCGTAGGTAGTTCAGGATCTTTAGCGATCATCACTAGTTTGCGACCGTTTGCGTAGATGCTCATCTTATTCTGGTATTCGTAAGTTAGCCACCATATTATGCTTAGCCGCTGCTGCAACCTCACCACTACCCTTCTCCATACCCATAAAGCTTTGCTAGTCTTGATACCCATGATTATGGGATTGCTGAGTCCTCGTGGCTCACAGTTACTACAACACCAGATGCAGGTTCAGACGAGAATGATGCAGGAGATGGATCATAACTCCACCGGGAGTTCGATGAAGAGCGTGGCCGTATGCTTGTGACGTTTTCGACGATCGGTAGTGGTTTCTACTAGGGGCGATTCGGGCCTGTGGCTTAATGTTTTTGGTATCTTTCATTTGGATCTTCACCCGTAGTCGGGTTATGATGTTATTTGGATGATGATTTGCTTATGTAATGTATTGTGTGACGTGGCGAGTGTAAGACAACTATCCTTTTGCAATTTCACCCCTGTTTTTACATGAGTCGTGCAAGATACCAGACTTGAGATCATTCCAGAATGGGCTTATACCTTTAAGTCGTGCCTCGACACGTAGGAGGTATAGTCCCATCCTGGGCATTATAGTATGTTACTTGCCCAAGATTCGATCGTCGGTATCATCATACCTAGTTCAATCTCGTTACCGGCAAGTCTCTTTACTTGTTTCGTAATACATCATCTCGTGACTAACTCATTATTCATTTGCTTGCAAGGCTTATTATGACGTGCTTTACCGAGAGGGCCCAGAGTTACCTCTCCGACACTTGGAGTGAGAAATCCTATTCTCGATCTATGCCAACACCACAAACACCTTCGGAGACACCTATAGACCATCTTTATAATCACCCAGTTATGTTGTGACATTTGATAGCACACAAGGTGTTCCTCCGGTATTCGAGAGTTGCATAATCTCATAGTCAGAGGAACATGTATAAGTCATGAAGAAAGCAATAGCAATAAAACTTAACGATCATAATACTAAGCTAACGGATGGGTCTTGTCCATCACATCATTCTCCTAATGATGTGATCCCGTTCATCAAATGACAACACATGTCTATGGTTAGGAAACTCAACCATCTTTGATTAACGAGCTAGTCTGGTATAGGCATACTAGGGACACTCTGTTTTGTCTGTGTATTCACATGTGTATCAAGTTTCCAGTTAATACAATTCTAGCATGAATAAAAGACATTTATGATGATATAATGAAATATAAAATAACAACTTTATTATTGCCTCTAGGGCATATTTTCTTCACTTTACTGGCTGAAGCAAGCGCCAAGAGCTTGGAACGCAAAGTTAGACAGAAGTTTGGTCTCGCTCGGGTTAAGAAGTCTCCTCGACAATCCTAAAGACAGTCCAGTAAGGACCGAAGAACAGGTGAAGACTAAAGACGCGATCAAGAAGGAGCACTGGAGTCAAGTTACGGATGAGCCGACGACAGCAAATACGGTCCCTGAAATGCTATGAGGCAAACGCAATGCCTTAGATATTGCTTATGTGTAGTAGCAGACGCATTTGGGATCCAAGTCGCACTGAGGACATCGTATTTAGGGGGGTTAATTTGAGAGCTAAACACGATCGTGTACTAGTCTGTCCGAGTAGTACTCTCACTACAAAAAAATACACTTCCGTGATGATACGTGTTTGTCATAGTAGGTCATGTTTTCTGTCATGCATGTACATCCATGACAAATTTATGATAGAATCAAGATAGTTATACATGTGCTGTCATAGAAGTGTTCCATGACATTACCAAAATTATCATCACGGAAGTGTCCACTTCCATGACGATAAATCGCGCGTCACGGAAGTGCTTTCGTCAAGGGTGACCGACACGTGGCATCCACCGTAACGGAACGCCGTTAAGCTATCGGGTCTGGTTTTCGATCTGATAACCCGTTAACAGCCCCAACCAATGGGGATTTTCCACGTGTAAAATCATCATTGGCTGGAGGAAACATGTGTCGGCTCACCGTTGGGACAGATGTCATCCACTCATTGGACCCAAAGCGCATATGATACGTCGACACGTGGCACGGCCCAATAGAGGCCCATTCCTATGAAAAGGCCGGCCCGTTTGACTTGGTCAAAAGGTGGCGGGCCGGCCCACGACAAGCCTGTTAACGGCATGTTCGCATATAGCCCATTTACAGCCCGCTAACCCAGGGCCCGATTACGGCCTATCCGAATTAGGCCCAGTAGTGTCATCTGGGTCATCCAATATATGTCCAGCCCATTTTAACTTCCGGCCCATGTGTGGCCCATGACGTCTTTCGGCCCATATGAGGCCCTTAGTAACCCTCGGCCCATTAACGACCCGTGGTAAAACTGGCCCGTAATGAACAGTACCCAACAGAGGCCCATTCCCGTGAAAAGGCCGGCCCGTTTGACTTGGTCAAAAGGTGACGGGCCGGCCCACAGCAAGCCTGTTAGCGACCTATTCGCATATAGCCCGTTTACACCCCGCTAACCAGGGCCCGTTTACGGCCTATCCGAATTAGGCCCAGTAGCGTCATCTGGGGCGTCCAATATAATTCTAGACCGTTTTAACTTCCGGCCCATGTATGGCCCATGATGTCTTTCGGCCCATATGAGGTCCTTAGTAACCCTCCGCCCATTAACGGCCCGTGGTAAAACTGGCCCGTAATGAACAGTGTTTCACTTTATACCCATTAACAGCCCATTATTTCGTTGGGCCGTTTCCAGCCCATGTTATCTTTCGGCCTTCTCAGGGCACATTTATTCTTGGGCTCATTTCCAGCATTCATTTACTTTTGGCCCGTTACTGTCATTTTCTGCTTGTGGGCCAAATTCAGCCCGTGGTTACAGTCGGCCCGTTTGTGGCTCGTTAATACGTTGGGCCGTTTTCATAGCGTCATCAAATACGGCCGATTAACGACGGCCCGTTATGGTCGGACCATGAATAGATGATTTCAACTCTAGCCCATCTACGGCCATAATATGGTCTGTTATTGGCCCATGTTTGGCCAACCGATCATACGGCCCGTAGAAGGCCCATTGTGTCTACGACCCGTATAAGGCCCGTTGTTTCTACGCCCCATAGAAGGCCCATTGTTTCTACGGCCCTTAGATGGCCCATTGTTTCTACGACCCGTAAGATGCCCATGTTAACTACAGTAAATATGTAGCCCATGGTTAATGTGGCCTAGTTTTAAAAAATAGGCTATTGCGGCCACTAGCAAACCGTGGAAAAAGAACTGCACTGACTACAAGAAAATAAATAAACAAGACAATAAGGAAATAAATAGGCAAGCAACTTACGCTAGGCTATCACAGCTATTACACATATTACATCCACTGGGCATCAAAGTTCGCCACCAGTGCAAATATAGGGAAGAAAGCAGCATATAAACGCCGTAGCAAAACAAGTCCAGAACTGAGACCACTTCAGAAGAGCTCAAGAAACAATATCCTGGGTACCCATAATGCTGGCAAGATGCTTAGCAAGCTTATTAACTTTCTCTTGTTTGGCACTTAAATCCTCCAGCACTTGCTGTTGCACCAGAAAGTATGCATATGAATTCTGCAGGGACTTCCTCAGTCCTTCGGCTTCCTGTCGCATAACATCTGATCGATGTCTTTCAACTTGAAGTTGAGACTCAATAAGCCGAACTGATTCAGGCAGCGAGTTCGAAGAGCTGGTGCCAGTAGTAGTAGCCAGTGACTCGAACACTACATCAAGACAGGACTTTGGGGTTGTCTCAGTGTCTTCAATATAGTTTTTATCAGCTTTCTTGGAGAACAACAAGGATGTCTCACTATCTTGAACCTGATCTGCATTACTTCCTTTACCATTGCATAACGGGGTACTCATCTCCAATATTTTATCCGCGTTCTAAATGAGAAACAAACAAACACATCACAGATTTATAATGTAGTATATGAACTCATTTTGGTAAACCAGTTCAGTAGTATGGTGGATAGGATAACAGCATGAAACAAACATATATCTATGTAGTATGTTCACTGTATGGTCTATATCATTCTAGTTTATGTTGCCAAATCAAGATAGATACAGTTCAAATCATATATATTTAAGACAAAGCAACATAGACAGAATATAAGTGTGGGAAACTACACAGCAATAACAACACTTGTAATGTGCATGGTATGAGAACATAACTGTTTATTCAATTGAAACTGAAATCAACATAGAGCAAGTTACAACAGCAAACACGTTAAAGAAACATGTTTAAAACATACCTGTTGCGCCATTGGAGTTTCAATTGCATCCTTCAAATTTGAAATTAGTTGGTATGATTAATTACAATGATGCAAGAGCAAAGTAGTGTGAACCATAGCTACGGAACCTGACCTGAGAACAATTCTTCCTCTGCTTTAAGCGTTGACTTGGGGTTCGGAGTGGTGGTCCTCGTGCTTTGGGCACTGCAGTTGCCTTACTAACTGCTCGTGTTTGGGTGCTCTGTGGTGGAGACGGTGCTGTGTCAACAGGAACTGGGTTACTATCTGCTGGGGTTGGGGTTAGAAGAGGTGTAGCTGGTTCTCTGTCCAACTGGGTAGGGGTACAATCAGTGTGAGTCTTGGTTATGCGTGGTGGGGCTGGTTCTTGGCCAAGTACAACCATGGTTCTATCTCCATCGATAGGTAGCACGATCTTTTCTGAAGATCGTGTTTTTACTCCCACAGATACTACTATCACCCACTCCAATTGAAATGGCTGATAAACAAGAAAAGTAATTGAATGTACAGACATTCTAAGATAGACAGGTGCAATGGATAGTAGGGAAGAAAACAGGGCATGAAATAATTCACATTTATGTTTTCTAACCAAACAGAATAGCAGGACATAATTTCACATATATGATGGCTAATTAAACAGGATAGCATGACACAATTTCACATGTATGATGGCTAACTAAACAAGATAGAATGACATACTTCAAAATATGATGACTATGTAAACATGATGACATGATGTAACTATACTATGTGTATATTAAAGTGGTTAGCATGCCATAAATCACAAACATGCCGTCGATGGAAACATGATGGCATGATATAATTCACGGATAGAATTACATAATTCAAAATATGATGACTATGTGAACAGGATGAGATGATATAACTATATTATGTCTTTAGAAAATGGGTTGGCATGCCATAATTCAGATACATGCTATCTATGTAAACATCATGGCATGATATAATTCAAATATATGATTTATATACTAAGGAAATGAGCAGGGGGCAATCGCATATATGATGTGTCAACTAAGGAGATGGCATTCAATATCGTGTATATGATGTAAAAACTAAGCATTGCAATATAACATATGCATGATATGAGTAATATAACCCTGCAAAGTTTGAGCATACACCTCAGGGGGATAATAGGACCGGTCATCTGCCTCTGAATCCTCCTCTGAAGAGCTATCTGTAACCAGCAACATATCTGCTTCACCAGGTAGCATTGTCTGCTCTGAAGACCTTGTTTTCACTCCAGACTTCTCCATCACCAATTCAAATGGCTGATGCACAGGAAGAGCAGTTGAATATACAAACATTGTCGACAAAAGCAATGAGAAATACAAAAAAAGGACGGCATGATATAATTCACATATATGACGCTTGGCTAAACAACATGGCATTGCATAATTCAAATATATAATGCCTTGCAACAAGATAGCATTGCATAATTCACATATATAATGTCTTGCAAAAAGATGACATTGCATAATTCACATATATGGTAATTAGACACTAAACAGGTGGCATTCACACAAATCATGTCTAAACTAAGCAAATGACATAGCAATGCAAGATACCATACGCACGATATGAGCAACATAACCCTGCGAAGTTAGAGCATGCACCTCGGGGGTGATAGGATTGGTCATCTGTCTTTGAATCCTCCTCTGAGGAGTTATCTTCCTCTCGATTACGATACGAAATGGGTGGAGGGGGGGCTGCCTTTGCACCCACCATGGAGCGACGTTTGCATGAAATTTTATTGCCACGTAAGGCTCGTCTCTTTTGCTCTACATGTTCAGTTCCATTGTGTACAATAACTGACATGCATAAGAATAAAACATAATGAGATTATGTAAGGAGTGCATGCACAAATCCAGAGTGAAGGTAGCAAACTGTGGATAGACCCAAAACCAATGATAGCAGGCAGATAATAGATTTAGTTAAAAAATATAGATAACGGCTCCTTTAATGTTTGTTTGCACCCAACATGAAACTCATAGTAGACACCCGAGATTAACCAGATAGTAGACAGATAGTACTGATTGCTAGCCCAATATGTACCCAACAACCATTTAAAAACTCAAGTTTCAGCATAAGTTTGGACCTGAGTCGGAGTCTAATAGGTGAACACGACGATAAAGTAGCATGTCATCATATTAAGCGATGCATAAAGTAAGCAGACACGGAAGAGTGCGACCTCTCTTGCGGACCTGTGTAGTCCTCAAGGTCATCTGCTCAGTTGATGATGGTGATGCAGTTGTCGTGGCTACCAGCGGCGGGGAATAAGATCTGAGGCAGCGAAAGACAGTCTGGAGAGCGGATCCCTGCTGTGGTGAACCCTTTCGTCATTGGAGCAGCTGAGCTGGGGTGGAACACAGCACCGCAGGAGGAGGACAAACCAGACAAGGCTTTCTTTGACACATATCTGTAACAGAAGTAATTGTGTAAGGGCTTGTTTGAATTTGAGGATTCTAACAATGCAGGGATAGGAAATAGACAAGAATATGATAGGAATGCACATGCAAAACAGAGAATTTAAAAACATAGGATTTCTGCCAATTTGGGTGTTTGGTTCACAAGAATTGGAAGATCACAGGATGCAAAGAAGCATGGTGAGATTAAGTCAAACCACAAGAAGTGTACAACCTCTTTGGCGAAGCCATGTCGATCTCAGCGTGATTGGGTTGGCCGGTGAGGATGCTCCGACTGACTTGGTTATTGGAGGAGGGGAAGAAGATCTTAGGCGTCTGGAGATGGAGCCCGAGGTACTGCTCCGTTGTGATGGAGAGTTTCGTCGTTGGAGCAGCTCATGTGAGTTGTACGACGCCGAGGCTGAAGCAAGACAAGAGAGATAACGTTAACCTAAGTGGAATTCTAATAGCATCTCCAATAGATGACGTAAAATACATAACCACAAAGTGCTAGATGTATACATCAGCCGCTCATCTCTGAACTTAACTGTCGAAACTGAATTTAACTATCAAAACTGAACTTAACAGTCGAGACTGAATTTTGCTGTCGAAACTGAATTTAACTGTCGAAACTGAACTTAACTATTGAAACTGAATTTTGCTGTCGAAACTGAATTTTACTGTCGAAACTGAACGCACTAGAGGTGGGGCTACACGTCAGTCGACTGCCTTTTTCATCTCTGGTCAGTCGATTTTGCAGCCGTTGGATACGAAATCCAGGGCCTATAGTTCATCTTCAACGTCCACCCCCCTGAGCCGCCAGCCACCACCAGCCAAACAGCCGCCGCCCACGGCCGGCGGTGCGCCGCCCCGCCACCCCGAAAACACTCCCTACCGCCGGTCCGCTGCCGCCCCGGCCATCCCTGTAGGCCCTCCGTGCTGAGATTTTCTTCGGAGGTCCCCACGCCACCGCCCCACCGCCGCTGGCGACCACCGCCCCCACCCTGAACCCTAAGATAGATAGTGGGGTACCTCTCCGATGAGCCCCCCTCCCCGCCGCGGCTGGTTCTTCCTTAACTCCGACGAGACCCCCACCCCCTAAAAATTGACTGACCCAAAAGTCGATTCAGTCGACTGAACTGTAGCTAAATCAGAGCAGCATTGCAAGCAAGAGCAAGAGCGAGAGCAGCAGCGCGAGCAAGAGCAAGAGCAAGAGCAAGAGCATACCAGGCAGGGGACCGGGAGCAAGAGTAGAGCAGCAACGCGAGCGAGAGCTAAAGCAGCAGCAACTCCTACTGATGTGGACGTCGCCGCAGAGGGAGCGACGCCATGGTGGAAGTGGCTGGTGACGCCACCGTGGATGGAGCCGCGCCGTGTCGGCTCGGGACCGAGCGCCGGCAGCACTGTGAGATCGAATCAATAAAAAAATGTGGCGATTAATGTACAACCTCTTTGGTGGCGCTGATTAGGCTGCAGGTTCATCCGAGGAAACGGTGATGATGATGCTCTTCCGGCGGTGCAGGTGAAGACGGCGGTGTGGGAATGGATGTGGCGCGAAAGACGAGGGGAACGTTGGGGAAGCTCCTTGGAGGTGGAGGACGGTGTGGCTGAACCGGCGGGACGACCAGATCGACGACGGATCCTCATCCAGTATGGTGGATGAGGAACATCGAGGTGTTGCTGTGGACGACGTCGTCGGGGAAGAGGCTCCAGCTGGGTGGCGGACGGAGGAGGGTGTGGGGCTTCGCGGGTTTTGCCGGCTGCGGTGTATGAATGGGTGGGCGGATGGGATGGGAGTGGGGAACCATGCCTTAGGGACGCGCTTGTCCGAAATGTGGGGTAAGTTACGAAAGTACCCCCACCGGTTTGAGGCGGTTCTTTCGGTTCAGGGGTATCATGGGCATTTCGCGTGTCGGGATTTCACAGGAGGTGGGAGTTTTCACGCGCGTTGAAATTTTGGAATAGCAAGGCACGGGTTGAGATGGAGGGAGTTGTCGGAGCAAAATGAGACAAAGATATATCTTAAATATTTTGGGCTAACAAGGCGCGGGTCGAAGAGGCGGGAGTTTCGCAGCACGATAGACATACATGCTAGCTTGAAATTTCGGCAAAACAAGGTGCGGCTTGAAATTTCGGGAGAACAAGCTTAACGTGTACCCTAAAAAAGACAATTTAGACTAGTATGATATACTATGTACAATGTGTTTAACACGCACAACACACACAGACACCATTTAGACTATTAAGGTACACGTGCATTGCACGCATGGGATTTGGCAACCAAATTATGAATAAATACCAAATTATAGCATGTAAGCTTTGAGTCATATATGCATGATGTAGATGTTCGTTTAATTCTTATAGTTCATTTCATTCAAAATTATCTTGTTTTTATAAGAAAGCTAATCTATTTTAAGATTCATGGAATTGTGCGTTGTAAGGCATAAAGTAAAAACAAATCATGTAGAAAAGCATTTGGGAAATTCTGATATGGAAGATTCTAGAATGAAGAAGAAGTGCTTGTGTTTTGAGGTCTGTGCATTATGCTTAAGTTCAACCATAGAGTCTTCTAGATTGTACATGTGGCAAAATCTGGTGGAATCTAGATGATATCCAATGGCCAGTAGTGCTCAAATTTGCCAGCTCTGCACCATCGGATTGGCCACATCCAACGACCATCTTTTAAAGTTAAAGTTATCCGCACATTATATGAAAAATATAAAATATAATATATATATATATATAGGGGTATATATATAGATATGTGATGCGAACACTACCCATCATCTCTAATTAGAATAGTGTGTCCATGCACGGATGCAATGTGGCCAAACGATGTTTGCCATCGGTATCTCAAATTCAAACCAATCTAACCTTGTTGAGTGTGTATACATTGCAACATGCTCGTTTCCAAACCACACCGTGCAGATCTCCGTTATATTCATGCATGCATGGGTTTCAAACATCATGAGCTCTTATTCAGATATTTGAATTCAACTTTACATTGATTATGACCTCACCTAGTCTTTTACACCCAGACATTGGTCTTCTCTTTATAATTGTACCACTAACTTTCTCTCATGCATGCATGCACACACACTACCAGTCGGCATTATCCATCGCACACATGCAATCTTTTTCTTCAGGTTGGTCTCCCATGAAGGCACACACACACACACACACATCCCCCTCTCCATCATATCGGGCATTCTTTATCTCTCACGTGCATGCGCAACGATCAATGTTCCTCTATGTGTGTGTGTGTGTGTATATATAGCTAGGTATTTCATAGTTTTCCACATAAACCGATCAATCTATATATCTAGTGAGGTCTCACCCTCTTTTCCACGTCCACATCGATCAATCTATACCTCTCTATATAGGATTACATATATAGCTAATACACCCACATTAATTATATATCCAACGCCTATAATCATCCATGCCTTTCGCTTCATCTCTCAGACGCGCGCGCAATGGCTAAGGCAGAGGGCAGCAAGGGCCCTGCCCCCCTAACATCACTATATATCGAGGCTAATATGAATGTGATCATTAGACAATTGTTGGTAAAAATGGTTTAAGTTGATGAATTGGCCCTCCTCGTAAAGGATTAGCAATGCTTGGCCCCTAGCTCATGGGACATTTTTCATGGCTCCGCCACTGCGCGCAATAGCGCACATTCTCGCCCCCTCTCTCTAAATATCGATCTCGCAGTTGTGCACTCCTTCATAGTCTCCCTCCACTCGGCCCCTCACACCATCTTCTAGCCCCCCACCGGATTTTGACACAAGTACAATCTAGCAGACTCCATGGTTGAACTTAAGCATAATGCACAAATCTCAAAACAACAGTGGTTCTCCTTTGTTCTAGAATCTTTCGTATCATAACTGCCCAAACTTTTTTTCTAGTTGAACTGCCATTATTTGTTTTTACTGTATGCTTTACAACGCACAATTCCATGAATCATAAAATAGATTAAAGGCTTCTTTGATTCAAAGGATTCTCGAAGGAATTTTGGAGGATTCTAATACTTAGGAATTTTTCCTATCTTGGTTGTTTGATTTGTAGGATTGTAAACCATAGGAATTTTTCCATATGATTAATTCGCACTAGATTTCATAGGAAACATCCCATCCACTCAAACCTCTTTGAAAGAATTCTGCGTTTTTTCTATGCACAATCAAACACTCGTACCATCCTGTAGGATTCAAGACGACATTCCACTCTAATCCCATGTTCTTCCTATTCCAGTGTTTTGGAAATCCTACGAATCAAATAGGGCCCAGGTTTTTTATAAAAACTAATTGATTTTGAATGATATGAACTATAAGAATTAAACGAAGGTCTACTTCAGGCATATATGACTCAGATCTTACATGCTATAGTGTGGTATTTATTCGTAATTTATTTGCAAAATCTGACGCGTGCAATGCACGTGTACCTTACTAGTACTTCGAGTATGTGAAAAACACAATGGCACGCTACACAGTGTCTCTCTTACAGTTCATGAAGCCATGTGGCACATGTAGAGGCGTTGTCGCGACATTCTTGTGTGGATTGATCACAGTGACGTGTTGCTGGTTCCAGAAGAATGTACTCGTCCTCCCTGAGCCGCACTGGCGGTACATGCACGAAGCGAAGATGTGCACGCACACCACACACGCACTCATTCCCTCGCACGCACACGCGGTTACACGGGCGGACGCAATTTTGTACCAAGATCCACCCCATGTGTTAATTTGACGTGTGTAAAGTCCTTCACTTCATTGATGGTCAATTAATACAGTGCGTGCAAATTGAGTGGACTTGAGGGCGAAAGAAAGACATTATTACTCCACTGCGCGCATGCGAGTAGTTAAATCATGGGTTGCTAGTAGTACTTCCATTGGTCTCCTTCGTATTTTGTGCCAATTTTTGATAGTAACATAATATTTACGCATCTGAGCAGTGTAGACTACTTGAAATTTATGTTCCACTAAACTCATCGGGAGCCGTCTCGGGCCTCGAAACCAAAAACCATCAATTAATCTTTACCTTGTTCCCATCACATTCGAAAGTACTAGTTCTACAATTAAGTGCAAGCCTGCTCACACCTACCAGTACGTACCAAACCTGAACGTGTTCCATGCAAGTTTTAGTACTAGTGCTAGTACTTAGGTTATAAAAATAGGAACTACAACCGAAAATTACTCTACCTTCCTCCTCATAAGTCCTCCTTCTTCGTCCGTCCTTGCCATGGCCGGTGTGCAGAGCTCTAGGTCGAGAACTACTCGTAACAAGGGAGCGGAAACCATGGCTGCGAAAAAAAAGAGGGCTCGCCACCACGAAGAGACCTCGAAAGATCTCTCACGGGCAGGCGATGGCTCCTAGGAGCACCCTAGACGCGGAGGCGAACATGCCGAGCTGGCGGCGCTGGAGTCGTTATCCCTCGACGGCATGCCCAATCAGCTCAATAAGCACCTCAATAAGCAGAAGGAGTTCATCCACGGCTTGGTGGAGCTTCTGAAGGAGAGCCTCGATGACATGCCCGCTGAGCTCAATGAGCAGGGGGAGTTTACCGCCGGCTTGGTGATGTTGCTGAAGTAGAGCATTGTCTCGGAGAAGAAGGCGACCAGTGAAATCCAGCAACTTCAGGAGGACAAGGTGAAGCTCTGCCACGAGCTCGACCTGCTGAAGGAGGAGAACGCCGGCTGGAAGAAGCTGCATGAGAATAGTAGTTCCTCGATGAAGATGTTGAAGGCCCTCATCATGGAACAGAAAGAGGAGTTGGCGAAGCTCCGCATCGAGCACCCGACTGCTGTCAAGGTACGTAATGCGGCCGTGGAACAGATGACGAAGGCTCGCGTCGCGAAATCCCGCGTCATGGACACAATGACGAAGATGGCGGAGGAGACGTGTAAGGAGATGGAGGTCGTGGAGGCGATGAAGAAGTAGTTACGACTCTGCGGCCAGCAACCCTTCATGTAGTGAGAGCAGCGCCCCAGACTTGTATGTGCGTCTTCCTTCTTTTTTGGGGTGATAATCCTCCTTCTTCTTTTGCTCCAGTGTTTCTTATTTTGCTTCGGGTGTTTCGCCACACGTGTCACCTTCTCTACGAGGCATGAATAGAACAATGTTAAAAATGAGATGACTAGCAAATTAGATCATTCTTTATCGCCAATAGAACAATGTCTCTAGCTAGTAATATATAATAAGAGTATAGAGTAGGGGATATGGCACTGGGCTGCCGTGTTTCGTGCTCCTCCGTCGTACTCCAGTGGAAAACTTGAGTATACCGCACAGTTCTTTGCTCCTCCTCAGGTCGTCGGCACATTTTTACGAGTAGTCAAATCACAAGGCCCTGCCTTCCAGCGGTAATGAGCTGTCAAATCACAAAGGCCCTCGCCTCCCGTGAAAAGGACCAAGCTAGACTACCCCGCCCTCTAGCCTTTTAAAAAATGTATACATTTGTACTGTAGTAGTATCGATGGATTGCGCCTTGGAGCAAAACTAACAAGATGTAATTAAAGAAAAAAGGTGGTACATATAGAGAGCGCTCGTCGCCAAATTATGCATATACTATATGACACTACCCACTATGAAGGTACTAGTAACATAGACTAGTAACTGGTCTATGTTACTCTCCACTATGACTAGCCAAAGTGAAGGCGCCGATACCAACGAGGGCCTGGTTGTGTCTATACTTGGACAACTCACCGGACTGCATGCGCACCAGGCAGACGAAGCTCGTGTCGTGTTGGTGCTGTGTGCGGCCCGCACATTAACCAAAACCTCGCTCCTCCATCTTAGCCTCCGCGTTTAAAACATCTCAATTCCAAGGCCAAGAAGCAACGTGAAACCTATGATAGAGCCAATCGGATGGTTGAGAACACTACAATTCATAGCTACAGATGCGTTTGTGAGAGAGGACGAGTGCGTGCGTGCACCTCTTCTCAGAGTACAAATGTATGTGGGTGGCATCGACCTAGGGAGCAGTGATGGTGCGTGCGAGAAGTCCCGAGAGATAGGTGTAATGCGTCTGAAAAAAAGACTAGTCTATAGCTCACCACGAGGCTATTCCTGTCAAACGCCAAGCGTAAGATATGTATCCGACGGTGCCAGTTTTTGCACGTAAACATCAGTTGAAAAAGTACTAGTACCATGGCATATGCTAGACCACGGCCGAGAAAACGTGCCGACGTTATGCCATCCGGGAATAGTGCCGCACTTCAAAACTAGAACCATCAATAAATTTTGAGCGTGTCTCGTCGCATTGCAAATTACTACTACTACCATGCTATATTTAATTGTAAACCTGTTCACACCGATCACAACCTAAACGATTTCCCACTTAGGAGTGTATTAGTAGTACTCGGTTATAAGATGACTGCACATTCCTCCTCAACTCCTGATCCACAAAAAACAATCAAGTCAATCAAGCCATAGCCTGCGTGACTTCTGGGTCGAGAGATTTCCATCAGGGAGAGGTGAGCATGGAAGAGGAAGCACGAGAGATGTCCCGCCTCGCCACGAAAGCACCTGACATGTCCAGTCGTGCAGTAGTAGCAGCACAGAGGTCCCGCCGTGCCGCCAAAGCAGCACGGAGGTCCCGCCGTGCTGTCGATGTAGCAGACTGGTTTGGCCATGCCACGGAAGCAGCAGAGATTGTCCCGCCGCGCCGCCAAAGCAGTAGGGACGTCCCGCCGCACCGCGGTGGCCTGGGAAAATTTCTCGCGGGCAGGCGAGGACTCTTACAGGCGCATGCATGCGACAGTCCATAGCCAGATGGATCAGATCTCCGGCTGGGCGAGGATGCAGGACGAGGCTACCAACATCATCCGGCAACTGGGAGAGGGTAATCCAAAGCTCCGGGGCGAGCGCGACCTGCTGAGGGCGAAGATCGCCGGAAAGGCGAAGCAGGAGGAGGAGACCGCTGCCGTGTTGGAGAGGACGGGCGTCATCATCAAGAAACTTATGGACGAGAATGCCATGCTCCGCATCAAGCGCAACAGGATGGTGGAGGAATCCATGGATGCTGCCAAGCAGCGTATTAAGGACATGAAACTGATGAAAGAGATCATCGCCCGCTACGAGAACTAGTCTCCGCAACCTGCAGCGCACAAAGAAAGTAGAGATCAGCGAGCCAGATCGTTGTATGCGTCTTCCTTCTTCTTTTGCCCTTGTGTATTTCGGGCGTAGCCGCATGTGGCTTTTCTAATTATCTTCCTAATTATGTAAGACAATTATTATCCACTCTCGTCATCCTTATATATATTTATCAGTCTTGCTATAAGTCGCAGTAGATGCTATATAGGTCCATCGGATCTTACATCAAGATCCATGCAAAATTTTCTTTTTAGATTTTCAGATTTTCTTTTTTTCTCTCTTAAATCTCAGTCAAGTGAGACATTGCCACGCCATTGAAAAGAGGTTCGGGCGCCATTAATGGAGACCTTGGGAGAGAGGTGGATGGCAGATGGAGGTCAAAGGGCTCTCCTCCCGATAAGCACACGCAGGGGTCTGATCGCACGCCTCCCGTACTCAAATAGCTACCTTGCACGACGCCTCCTAGCTAATAAAAAAGGGGACGCGTGGCGGCACATAAATGGTAAATAGAACGCCCACGGTTACAATAATACTTGTGTTTCCGATTGTAACGTGACAACACTTGTTCCAAAATGGCTTTGTTGATTATTAATGTGTGCGCCTTCGCAAATCGGACAGCAAAATTACCACAGCATGTTGGTGCCATGTCATGGCACCAAGCCAAGTTTCATGATTTTCATGCGTGTTTCGGATTTATAGGAATTAAAAACCCAAGTTTCTCAATGTTTCCAGCCGAGCCATGACGCCCAGATGTTTGAATTTCATTCCCATTTCTGGCATGGGACCTAGAAATTTACCCGAGGACACACATGTGATTTTTCAACCAGCTTTGGTGCACTGGAGCATGTGCTTGTATTTAAAATTTGAATTATGCACACAAAGGTGACACGTTCCCTCTTAGAACCACAAGCCTCCAACATAGGGTTAAGGAGGATCACAGGCACCTGATTCATACTCTTGTTAGCTCACTCTAAAAAGCCCTAAAAAACTTGGTTTTCTCCCCACTTCCTTCTGTAGTCCACCCCTCACCAGAGGTGGCTGAGGATTTTGATGTAAATATGTAACACTGTACCTAGTACCCTTATATTAATGATATCACAGTAGGAGCCTCTCCTACTGTTTACACTGTCAAAAAAAAGAGAAGCTCCGGTTTGTAAGAAACTTATACCAAAACTTGTTCCTATTCTGCATTTTTTACCACAGCATGGTAGTACCATGACATGACACCATGCCAAGTTTCGTGATTTCAGACGTGTTTTGGATTTACAAGAATTATAAAACCAAGCTTCTCAATGTTCTCGGCCGAACCACGATGCACAGATGTTTGAATTTCATTCCCATTTCTTGCATGGGACCTAGAAATTCACCCGAAGACACACATGTGATATTTTAGTCAACTTTGCTGCACGGGAGCATGTGCTTGTAGTTCAAATTTGAATTATGCACATTAAATGACCAGAAACTCAATTAATGTATAAAAAAGGCCAAACTAACCCAGAATAATTCCAAAATTTAACAGATCACTCATATAGTTCTATGTTGCCTCTCTAAAGAAAATCTGGCGGGAGGCAGCGTATATTGTTTCGCACACAAAGGTATAAAGAAATAAATAAATAAAGAAAATAGCCCTACTTAATTCTTGGGTTCTTATTATTTATGCCACTAGTTGTGTATCACTACTCAGTTTTGCCATTAGAAGCTACAACTACTCAAAAAATGCCATCGATCCGTGAGATGCCTGCTCAAAAATGCAATTAGATATCTAAAAATGCCATCGTTAAGTTAGATATTTACTCAGAAATGCCATTAGACATTGTTATTTTCACGTCAAACCCGTTGACCATGTTACATGACAAAAATAAGCCGATTCTCACAATGATAAGTTAATGGTGTCCAGCACAACACACCCCTCAAATAAAACTAAGCACCCTGGAATTCTTTGACAAAACTAAGCACCCTGAAATTCTTTGACAACTAAACTGCTGGCGATATGATGTTGGCCATATATATTGTACGTATATAATGTCAAGAAACGAGTGGTAGTACTATACCAACTAAAAGATGAAATGTACGAAATATAACAAGAAGAAACATAACATAGTTCTGCTGGGGGCTCAGCACATCACACCCCTCAAATAAAACTAAGCACACCAGAAATTAAACTAAGCAACTAATCCGGTAGACACTGCATTAGAACCACCACGAGCAACGACACTGCCACCTTACTCGGAGTCCTCGTCCACGTCCTCGACTTCGTCCTTGTCCCTCTTCCTCTTGGGTGATACTTCTTGGCTTGAACCGCACACTTGGCTCTTGCTCTTCATCCAACTCTTGTAGATATTGAAACAAAGGTAGCCATCATTGCAACGTAGTGGATGTGGTCTATATCTAGTACAGTCCACTACCAAGCACGATGAAATGTGTGCGGAGGTTTCTTCAGTTCACCGTACATAGGATGAACCATGGCTCCTGCCAGGGTCAGCATTGAAGGTTGATCAAGGGAGGGCACCAGCCCTTCCTTCTGGAGGTCGATGGGGTCGCCTACAACGAGGCCTATCCGACCCAGGATTTCCTTGTCGTTCCTAAAGTCTACAATAACGAATTTGACTCGGCCGCCCTTGAGGACGTTCTTAAATTCCTCGCACTCAACATCGGCATGGCATATGTGGTAGACCAAGCATAAGTCATGCACGCAAACCTGGATCACAGCGGGCTTCTTCTTCTATGCCTCCTTTAGTTTCTTCTCGCTTCCTAGGACTGTGGTATACTCAACATCTAGCCCAGCGACCCACTCATCATTTGAGTTTTCCAACATGCATTTGAAGCGAGCAAGGCATTCTTTCACCGTTCCAGAAGAACGGGTGTAGATGACGTCGAACTCATCGCCGGTGATGGTTCTAACCTTGTACTCACCACGGATCATGGAGATTTGGGACGCCATGGATTTGGGAGGAGGGTTAGGATTAGTGGAACTGCCGTAATGTGAAAGGACGGGATGACTAGGAGCGGTTTATCGATTGTCAAAATGTCGAGTGGGGGGCGTGTGCGAATGGCAGGGTAGTGGCTTGCCTGCTGGAAAAATGGATTCATGCACAGTACTATGGGGGCCCAATTAGGTGTCATGTCTACTCGACGCCCAATTAGATGGCTTTCGATGTCATGTCAAGCGTCGGAAAAATTACAGGTTATACGAAGCTTTCCATTCTCCCATGATACGGGCTTCCGAGAGCCCTTGGATCTGAGATCGAACGGTTGCATGGCGTGATTCTAAACCTATGGGTGAATATCCTAACCTGGAGGGTTATTCTGCAAATTTTAAGCAACGTAGCATGCGACCGTTCGATCTCAGATCCAAGGGCTGCCAGCAGCCCGTATCATGGTCGTGCCTACCACGACCGTCGCCTCTCTCGTGCGGTCGCGCCGTGGAGATTTAACACGGTGCGTTAGGCTATCTGATGTTGGCATGTCATACATAGTCATCACTTAGGTTGGTCGTAGTGGGGAGTATCATATAGTAGTATCATGCATATGATACTAGTGTTTGATACTACATCCGTAGTGCATAGTATCATATTTGGTATCATAGAATGGTTCATTTATTGCCATGCATGACACATAGTAGCACATCATTTAGTATGATACGGTATCATGATATGATAATCAACCCTCTCTTACTTCATTAAATACTATGCCACCTCATCAAAACTACCTAGTTGGCATGCATGATACTATGTATGATACTACCATTACGGGTAGCCTTAGTCACTCATACAACAAGGTTAGTTATAAGGTTGGTTATAAGAGTATTTTTTTGTTTACTTCTCTCTATCTCTTTCTTCGTAGTATTTATTGCATCTGCCAAGGAGTGACCTCTTCCAATGAAATGGTGCTTAGATGAGGTGCTATGGGCATTAAATGGCTTAGCAACTCAAGTCCCCAATGCATAGGTGCTTAGTTTTTTGTTGCTGAGTTTGCTTCATCTAGGTACACGCGCTTATCACCATTTCTTCCTGGGGTCACCAAACTAGTCTCTCTCTTCTTAATTAACTTGGCACATCAGACTTTATGCCTATGTGACAGGCTTAGCACCTATAGGATCAAGTACAATAGTGGGCTATAAGCCCACTTTACATGGCATTTTTGCATATGTGGGGGAAAGAGGCAAGGAAAAAGTGGAGGAGTGGGCTCTCAAGCAAGAGCCAGCCTCTACATGCTGGAGCATCGGGAGAGGCACCTGTATGGAGGTGGTCAGGAATCCGGCTTGACAGTTAAAATGATAATGGCAAGTCAAATCACCAGGCCCCACCTGTCTAGCAGTAACTCACTGTCAAATCACACAGCCCTACGTTTGTAGCAGCCTACTCCCTCATCTTCTCGTGTCTCTGTCGAACCAACTAGGCGGAACTGCCCCGCCTACCGTGCGGGCAAAGCCCCGCCCTCGACTTTTAAATAGTACAGTATACTACTTTTGTATCCATGGATTGCGCCATGGAGCAAAGCCTCAAGAAAACGGCGGTACACACGTACGGAGTATACAGCATGCCCGTCACGTTCGCGTCACACCCCAGACGGTCGGTCAGTCTGGCACGCCGCTCTGCGAATGGAACGCGTGTCATAGTGCGTTTGCACACACATGTGGGACCGCAATTGAGAACCGACCATTGGCACACTCCCGGGCCCCGCAAGTCGGGTGAGTTAATAGAAGTACATACGTTGGTACCTGGGCAATCCCTGCAAGACACGAAAGATCAGTTCGTCCATGCATGTGACCAGACTCCAGCAGACACGCCTGGATTGGCTATCGTCTACATATCATGCAGGATGTGTTGTACAGGGTTGTAGTTCTGGTGAGAAATCTAAAAAAAGGTTTATTGTCATCTCGCAAAATTAGGTGTCATGTGCTTCAGATCACTGAGGGTTACAAAGCGACAACTGAGTTGGGCTAGTCATTGGGGGCACATGCATGAAGACTACTCGGTTGTCATCTGGGTCAAGCTGGCTATGTTAATTAGGACATCTATCGACAGACCCCTTTTCCATGAGTTTATCTTTAATTTGAGCTTTGATCCTCATCTAGTCTGTCCGTCGGGATTCATCTTGTCTCCTTTGGGCAGTGAGGTTATGATTTCTTGTCATCTGGCATTTTTTCGTGTTATATGTTATAATCCGGTGCTTCAGATCAAAATGACGACAATTGCGCCTCCGGGGCACGTGCATGAAGACTTCTCGACAGTCATTGCCGAGGTCAAGCCGGCTCCGGCCGGTAGACAAAAGAAAACTAGTACTCCACTATATAGGCAGGAGCCTCCGTGCTTGCTTGCTAGTGTTGCTCTCTTGACACTGTGTCGTCCTCTCCAGATCTAAACACGACAGCGGTGGCCACACACACTCTCTCTCTACTCACCGCTGGTCACAGATCCAGCCGGATCCTCTCCGCCTGGGAAGGTGAGAAGGTGCAACATTCACGCGGTCGTCCTCGGCGACGGCTCTTACCCACTGCCGGTGCGTCCCGATCAGCGTGTCTTGCCGTTCTCTCCCAAGCATCGCTGGCGACGGAGGGCCTCCCACCCCTTCTTCCTCGCTACCGTAGTGTGAGAAAATCCGGCCTCCTGCCGCCCACCTAGCGACATCCCGGCGACCCTCGGGTATAACTTCCTTCGAAACCAGCCTTGCTCTACTTCCCAAGCTCCTGACGTCGCTGCATTTGTATCTTTTATAATTTCTCAGGCCCCCTCGTGTAGATAGGATCGATCGGCTCTTCGAAAACCACCTAATTTTTTACTGTTAAGAGGTAAATCTAGTGGTACTTTGTTCAAACAAGGAAGAAAGGGGGTGGGGGTGGGGGAAGATTTGTTACCTGAATCTACGACTTGGTCGAAAGAGGAAATAATGGGGGCAAAAAGTAGCAGAGACTGGCTATCCAACTGGTCTCTATGTCTAATAGGGAAATAAAGGGAACGCAATACAAACTCAATATAAACCCGATCTATTGGTTGAAAAAGGAAAGAAAGTGGGGACTGGGGGACAAGTCAATAGAGTAAGTCTAGCACTAGATTTGCTAGCCTCACACAGTATAAGGTGGCTATATACCGAACAAAAATGGGACCAACCCAGATATCCTCTTCTGATGTTTGTTGCCCCGAGCCGCTCTTATGTAATGCCACTGGTAAAATGTAGCAGTCGCACTGTTAAAAGTAAGGACACGTTAAACCAATATTGTTTTCAATGTAATGCCTCCAGTAATATGAATCAATGGCACTTTTTTCATGTCCTGCTAAAATTCCCATTAAGATAAGTTGCTTCTTTTCGTTTTCTGATGGAAATGGAACTGGGGCTAGAGCCCTTTTCCTAAATGAAGTAGAATAAGAAGTTGCTAGCTCATGGGACATTGCCTCATTTTAGGTGAACTGCACGAAAAGGTCCCATGAATTGAATCATCCATGTTGGTGACTGGTGTCACCCCTTCTACGATAGCGTTGACTGCAGATATGGTTCTCATCACGAGGTATGTTCCTTTTTGGTCTGACCGTTTGCCAAAGATTCTGCTTGTTGATCCTGCTCTTGTGCTACTGTTTTGGCACTGCCATGATAAAGTAGTAGTGTTATTATTTTGCACCTTAATCTAGTGGCACTATTAATTTGAGGCAATGTTTTGGCACCGCTAGTGCCACTATTTTTTATATATATCAAAAGAGGGGGTTCCCTCCGATTTCATTAAAGAAATCCAACCATAGAGAACCATTATCCGACAACATCTTAGTGTAAACGAGCAGTTATGTAACTACTACTAGAACAGACTGATTACTAGTAGGAGACAAGTTCGCCACATAAGCTAGGCAGGTAGGGGGACGCAGCACCAGCTCGGCCAAGTTTGGATTACAACCCAAATGCTACCACAGAAACATCAGGGGGAAGATAGGACTGAAAGAGCCAGCTTCAGCATCCCAGTCTAAGCACCCCCGGCCTTCATCCTTGCGACACACGGTACACCTTGTTTGCCACCTGCTGGACCCTAGTGTCACTGATAAAATGAAGTCATAATACAGTTAAAATAGAGCGAGTGTCCTCTCTATCATTTCATTTTCAATGTAGATAAAGAAAGTGCTTCTCTTTGTTAATGTATGTTTCATCAACTAGTCCCATTGCTAATGTTTAAGCGTTTCTGCAAACTGGGGTGCTTAATTTTAGTTGATCTGCACAAAAATAGAGATTTGAATATCTCAAGGCCCCTCCTTGTACTACCGCTGTACACTGATGTTCATCACTGGCGGAAGGTGTATCGGGGAGACTTGGGTCGATTTCCAGTATGATGTAATATTTTCTTTTGTTTATTAGTGTATGTTTCATCAACTAGTGCCACTATAATCTAATCACGCCTTTTCATTATCTGTGCAAACAGGGTTATTCAGCTGCATTTTGGTGGAACTGCACAAATGTACGGATGGAACCGGCATATATGCAGAGTGCGAGGTGCCAAGTAAAAATTACCGACACCAACCCTGCTCTATCTAAGCATTGGCACCCACCACCATCAGTGGGATGTGTGGCGCTCACTGTGGAGTATTGATCCCATATGGAGCATCCACCAGAGATTGAAGGATCGAGCATCTATAGGGTGCCGTTTGTGAGGGTGTCGTGCCAGAGCGAGTCGGTGGAGTCTTCGTCGACCGAACCCAACTACAAGAGGAGAAAAACAGTTGGCTTGACGACGCTTCCCCGCCATCCTCTCCCTCGCCGTTCACATCGTCTCACGGGGCGGCTGTCTGTCGCCGAGGAATAGGAGGGACTCCCCCAGACCAATAGTCGGGCAGGTTGTGAACTGTCAGGAGGAGCTTAGGGTGTTAGTATTTGCAGGTTGTGAATTGTGTTTTGTGTTGTGTATTTTGAGAGTACTTTCAGATATGAATGTCTTTTGAATTTCAGATTTGCAGTATCGAGCATATGAAGTATTTAATGAATTCTAGATATCTATTTTTAGCACTTAAAAAATGTAGTTTCATAGGAGTATAAAAGCGCAGACAATGTGATTCTCATAGAAGAAACTGCAAGTTTCAGTTTCCGGTAAGAAACTGTAACTTTCAGAGGCAGAGCATTTATATTAACACGGCCTTTTCAAACAGTGTTAACATCATGTCGGAAGTTTTATTCATGGTCGAAACTGGAACTACCAGCCAGTTAACATCATGCTGATCAACATTCATGCATAGCACATCTTCATATGATGCACAGTCAAAAAGATATGCTATTTTCAAAATGCCCACACAATGTCGAGTGTGCGAATAACAGAGAAAACGAGGGACGAAGTTTTGGCAACTGTAGGATGTGGTGTGCGTAGGTGACAATTGGGACCCACATGTCAATAAAGGCAGAGGGAAATTTTTTGCAGATATTTTCTCTGCACTTAAAAATGTAGTTTCATAGGAGTATAAAAGTGCAGACAATGTGATTCTCAGAGAAAAAACTGCAAGTTTCAGTTTCAGATAAGAAAGTCCAAGTTTTGTTTCAGATAAGAAACTAAAACTTTCAGAGGCTGATCATTTATATTAACACGGCCTTTTCAAACAGTGTTAACATCACGCTGGAAGTTTTATTCATGGTCGAAACTGGAACTACCAGCCAGTTAACATCATGCCGATCAACATTCATGCATAGCACATCTTCATATGATGCATAGTCAAAAAGATATGCTATTTTCAAAATGTCCACACAATGTCGAGTGTGCGAAAAACAGAGAACGAGGAACGAAGTTTTGGCAAGTGTAGGACGTGGTGTGCGTAGATGAAAATTGGGATCCACATGTCAATAAAGGCAGAGGTAAAATTTTTGGAGATATTTTCTCTGCACAGGTGGAATCGAACTCGGGCGGAACAGCTGTCGGGTAGTGTCACTCGTCCATTGGGCTAGTTCAGTTGTTTCGTTACTAATAAGGCACTTCCTCAGGTGGTCGGATCTCCTCCTGCGCCTTTGTGCGCTCGCCGCGACGCTGCTGTCTGCCGTTGTGAACATGCTAAACAAACGATAGGAATCTGGAGAGGACTGTACGTGGAGAGGCGGACAGTCGGGACCCACCAGGTCTATGGTCGTACGCTAGCAAGTGCCTCATCGAAAAAAATACTTTCTCCTAATGCTATACTGACGTTGGGGCCCACGAGTTTGTCAACATAGTTACATTTTTAGGTGCTTCAACGTAGTTACTATAGGAGATAAATTCACAACGAAGCCGGGGAGCTGGCAGGTATCATTTATTATCACTTGGGCAGCAAGTATCAGCTGGGTTTTGTGCTGCCCCGTCTAGGCTTTATTTTTTAATATGTGCAGCCCACGACATCGGATGGGAGGTCCATATGCCCGTTTGTATTTTCTTGAGGGCCGTCATATATCGACCGGCCTATGGACCTCCCATCCGAGGTTTTATTTTTTCTGAAATATCGGCAGCCCAATTTATGTATTATTTTTTTGAAGAAAACGCAAAGGTCTGTTCTATTTTTTTATATAAGAATAGGAACGTGTGGTCCAACTTATGTTTCCCTTCTAACTATATTACATATATTTAAATTATTTTGTATGTTATTATATATTATTGTTATTGTCATCATATATTTAACAAATACTTACATATGTAATAAAACAATATCCCACATCTTGTTAACTTATAAAAATAATTTCTTAACAATAAAATTTTGGATTTTTTTTGGCAACGAAAATCCTAGTGATTGTGTACAAAAGCTTGATAAGATTTAAAGACCAATGTAATAATAAATCATTTATTCTCTATATATATATATAGGAAAATGGTTGTGTACTTCTGGGAGTACGTACTCCCGCTCCTCATATACCATATAGATGAATCTTTTTTACGTCTTTATTATTTTTAATATACTTCATTAGTAATTATTAGATACCCCAAAATGATTTTCATGAAAAAAATCATGCGAGTCTACATATTTTAAATGTTTACGTATATACTGATGTGTTTGTACGTGAAAATGGTATATTACAAAAGGTACGTCGCAGATGATATTTTTTCAACAAAACTCGTATTAGGGTATCTTAGAATATTTAATGAAGTATATTGAGAATGATAAAGATGTATAATTAATGCGTATATGAGGTATATTGAGGATGGGAGTACATACTTTCAGGAGTACAAAAGAGGAGTCCTATCTATATATATATATATATATATATATATATATATATATATATATAACAAAACGTTCAGCCCCTGTTTATTTTTTGATAACATTGTTGCGCCCACCCCAATATTATAATTACAATCAGCCCAGCAAAATCATGTATTTCGAGAAAGTGCAAATGGCCTGTAATTTTTTAGGAAAAACATAAATGAGCCGCATGGACACTACATTATTTGTTCACCCAGCCCAGCTAATGAACTGTAATTCAGAAAAAAAAGATCAAATGGACTGTAAATTTCTATCCCGCAAAAAAAAGACTGTAAATTCCGAAAAAATGAATTGAATACGTGCCACATTATTGGAGGCTGAGATGTGGGCCAATAGGCCGAAGCCAACGCAAATCGTTGTCAACTTAGTCAACAAATGATTCTGACATCGTTAGCCGTTGGATTTACATCCAACAACCGGCATCCATCTTCAATCTCTCGTCTTTTTCCTTCAGCGCCGCCAGGACCACCTGCTCACGCCTCCTGCTGCTAGCAGCTCTGCTTAGCACGCTTCGTTGTGAAGCGCTACTTCACCGTTGGTCAGGCCATCCCTCCACCCCTCCACACCTCCTGTTCTTCTCCACCGACTTTCAAACCACACCGCACCAGAACCAATTAACCCTCGTACACCTCTCCGTCTACGACTCTACTCCCGCGTCTTCCCATCTCCGGCTCATTGTTGTCCGGTGCCTCGCCATCGTCCACCACCTTGGATGCGCTCGGCGCGGAATGGTCAACGTGGTCAACGAATGACACAATCGGAAGTAGACTGTGCGTGGAGAGGCAGACAGCTGGGTCCATGGCCGCACGCAAGGAAATGCCTCCTTATTAGGCGCAATATAATGATTCATCCACCTGACAGCTGGGACCCACTGGAAGGGCCTCTGTATTTCCCGAAAAAAACGTTTCCACCGCTGACAGGTCGGACCCACCAGCTATATCTTCGCACGTAAGGAAGTGCCTCCTTATTACGCACAAAAAAATGAATACTCCCCCTGCTAGTTGGGACCCACCTTGGTGGGAGGCTGACTTATGGGCCTACTAAGTTGACGGGGACGGAGTGCTTTGTCAACTTAGTCAATATGAACGATTCTAGCTCTAGTGACCGTACGATGTCCATCCAACAGCCGTAGTGCTTCTTCAACCTCTGGTCTTCTTGCTCCAGCCGCCCAAAGTAGCGCCGGTCGTGCTGCATGCTCCTGCCTCCCGTGGCCGGCTGTGCTGCCGCAGATGCCTCACCGCCCCTACCATTCCCACCGCAGGCCAGGCCCTGCGGCGACGGGAACCTCACACCGCAGCCGAACCAGTGAACCCTCGTACGCCTCTCCGCGTGGGCTTCCACTGTCGCGTCTTCCCCGGCTCTGCGTCGTCCCCTTCCTAGGCCTCGCCGTCGTCCACCGCCCTGGTGCTCTCGACGCGGCGTGGTCAACGTGGTCAAGGAACGACTTTCATTGGACGTGGAATGTACGTGGAGAGGCTGATAGCTAGGTCCACGACGACAGTAAGGAAATGCCTCCTTATTACGCGGAAAATAATGATTCCTCCACCTGACAGCAGGGACCCACCGGACGGGCCACCATATTTCGCGAAAAAAACATTTCCCCCCTGGCTGCTGGGACCCATCGGACGGGCCACCGTATTGCATGAAAAAAACATTCTCCTCGCTGTCAGCTCGGACCCACCGGAAGTGCCTCCTTATTACGCACAAAAAAATGAATACTCCCCCTGCTGGTTGGGACCCACCTTGGTGGGAGGCTGACTTGTGGGCCTACTAAGTTGACGGGGATGGAGTGCTTTGTCAACTTAGTCAATATGAACGATTCTAGCTTCAGTGACCGTACGATGTCCATCCAACGGTCGTAGTGCTTCTTCAACCTCTGGTCTTGTTGCTCCAACCGCCCAAAGCAGCGCCGATCGTGTCGCATGCTCCTGCCTCTCGTGGCCGGCTGTGGTGCCGTGGAGGCCTCACCGCCCCCTACTATTCCCACCGCTGGCCAGGCAATCCCTCTACTCACCACACCCCTTGTTATTCTGCGACGACGACAGCCTCACATCGCAGCGAACCAGTGAACCCTCGTACTCGTCTACGCGTGGGCATCCACTTCCGCGTCTTCCACGGCTCCGCGTCGTCCCCTTCCTAGGCCTTGCCGTCGTCCACCGCCTTCGTACTCTCGGCGCGGCGTGGTCAACGTGGTCAAGGAACGGCTTCCATCGGACGTGGACTGTACGTGGAGAGGCTGACAGCTGGGTCCATGGCCGCAGCAAGGAAGTGCCTCCTTATTACGCGCAAAATAATTATTCCTCCACATGACAGCGGGGAACCATCGGACGGGGCACCGTATTTCGCGAAAAAAACATTTCCCCCTGACTGCTGGGACCCACCAGCTACATCTTCGCACGCAAGGAAGTGCGTCCGGGCAAAAAAACGATTCGCCCCCTGACTGCTAGGACCCACCAGCTACATCTTCGCACGCAAGGAAGTGCGTGACAGTCGGGACCCACCTGGTCGAAGCGTACGTAGCATTGTCATTCTAGTCACGAACGTGTACGTACATACTGGTCGATGTAGAGGCGCACACGTGTCGTACTAGAGGCGCGCACGTAGCATGTACACGTACGTACAGCGGCAAGTGTGCAAGAAAGAAAATACGGCCACGTACGTACATATGTGCATGGTCTCGAACGCCTACTCGCGCATACATACGGCTAGGGCTCATGTACATGGCTGGGTCGGAACAGAGAAACAGCGTCGTTGTCGTGTTCATGGGGAGCCAACCGACTGGGTCGGAACGGAATGCGTCGTCGTGTTCATCCAGAGGGCTTGGACGGAATAGCCTATGGAAACGAGCTGCCACGTCACCGTGTTCATCGTCGTGTTCATCGTCGTGTTCATCACTTTTTTCCCCTTACTCCACCGCTTAAATCTCGGGACGAGATTTCTTGTAGTGGAGGAGAATTGTGACGCCCAGGTAATCAAGCTACAGTAACCCTGTGGTAATGATGCCACATCACCGAAGTCACTGTTGTTAATCTCGCGTTATTCAACCCTGTTCGAATCCAAAATTCAAAATCAAGTCAAACGGCACAAGTTTTCAAACACTCTAACTAAAATGTTCAAAGTGTGGCAAATACTCCCTAGTTGTTGGTCATGTTGAAACCCCTTTTTTATAATATGTTATTGATGCCCTAAAATAAATAAAACCGGGGCTAAATAATTATTTAAATGATTCCATGAATAATAAACCATTGCAACTATTTTATTCTTATGTGCCAAATTATTGAGGCAGTGGGATAATTACTAATGTTAATTTAAGGGTTAGTGTGGCGTTTTATAAAACTAAAAATTAAACAAAACTAAATAGAAAACAGAAGGGATTTAAAAGAAAAAGAAAAATACAAAAGAACATAAAGTTTAGTAGGGCAAAAGCCCCTGTCCCAACTGGGCCGAAGGCCACCTACACATTACTTAACCCACCCCACACCCCAATCCAAAAAGAAAAAAAGAAAAACCCACCGACACTACAACACCACCCCCTCGCTCCTCCTTTCCCTCCCGATCTGGATCGGGGGGCAATGGCGCTTCTCGCCACTAGATCGACCCCGCCGTCGCTGCTCGTCCTCGCCGCCTCGCCGGAACGCCTCTCCACCGGACTGCATCTCCGTCGTCGCTCGCCGGACCTCCCCGACTCCTCCCCGAGCCCGCTGCCGTTTCCCTACAACCCCACGGTGAGGCCCTGGGCCTCCTCTTCCCCTTCTACTCTATCTGCTTCCCCGGTCGCTCCGCTGCGCCCACGTCCCCGTCCCGGCAGCCCACGCCCCGGCCTCCTCCGTCGTGCGCACGCGCGCTCACCGCACCCTCGCGCGGTTCGGCCGGCAACCCTCGCTCGTCCCCGCCGGCACCCTGCCTCGTCCTTGCCCGCGCCTGCGTCCCACCGCACGAGCCGCGCCCGCCCCTACCTCCTGCTCTCCTGGCGATGCCCGCGCGTGCTCGCCTGCGTGTGGCCGCGCCCGTCGTCGCCGGCAGCCGGCGCCGCCCCGTTGCCGGCTGGCCCCTGCCCCGCCAGGGCTGGCCGCTCCCCCCCGCCACTTCGCCAGCCACACCACGCGCCCCCTGCCGACACTCGCGCGCACCGCAGCGGCTGCCTCGCCGCCCCCAACCCCTCTGCTGCCCGCGACACCACCGCTGCGTGGCCTCGCCCGCTACGCGCCTCCGGCCGCCACCGCACGGCCTCCCCCCCCACCCCTGTGACCCCACCCCACCGCGGTTGCTCCGGCCGGCCGCGCATCTGGCCACGCTGTGCCAGCGCCCCGCGCGCCTGGGCGGGCTTCGGCCCCTACGGTTTCCCACCCCGCGGCCCCGCTCTCCCCTACGAGCCGCCGCCCAGCTGCTCCGGCGGCTCCCGCCGGCCACGCTCCGGCCGGCCACGCAGTGCAGCCCCCGACGTTCGGGCTTCCCTCCCCCGCCCGCGGCGCTCGTCGCCGGGTCCGCTCGTCGCCCGGCGCCCGTAACCGCAGTGCGCAACACCGCTTCCCCTACACTCGTTAAGGCCCCAGGCCTATGACAGCCGGGGCCCGCCGCCAGAACGTTTATAAAAAAAAGGAAGAAAGAAAATAAATAAATAAATTAATAATAGTAATAATAATAATTAATTATTAAATAGTTAATTAATTCTGCTTAATTAAACTAATTAAGGTTAATTAACCTAAACAACTAATCAACCTAATTAATCTGGTAACTAGGTTAATGAGTCTATGATAAGTGGGACCCACGTGTCAGTTTGACTAGGTCAACTGACTAGTTGACTACTGACCTCACCTTGACATCATGCTGATGTCATAATTACATTTTCTTATTAAATTAATTCTGTTAATTCTAAATATGATTTAAATCTTAAAAAATTAATATAAAGTAATCCGTAACTCGGATGAAAATAATTTATATATGAAAGTTGCTCAGAATTTCGATGCGAATCCGAATACGCGATCCGTTCGTCCGCCACACATCTTTATCATACCGAACACACAACTTTCCCCCTCCGTTTCATCTGCCCGAAAACGCGAAACACCGGAAATACTTTCCCGGATGTTTTTCATCCTCGCCAGTATCACCTCCTACCGCGTTAGGTCACACGTAGCACCTCGTTTTGCCATGTTATGCTTTGTGATGCTATTGTTTGCTCTGTTATTTATTTGTTTCCCCTTCGTTGCTTATTTTCGGTAGACTCCGATACTGTGATAGACCCCGAGACCATTGATGCTTCGGTGTTCGACTACGGCTACGCTTCCGAAGATTCCTTTCGTCTGCAGAGCTTCCAGGCAAGCCCCCCCTTTGATCACCAGATATCGCCTATTCTTCTCTCTACTGCTTGCATTAGAGTAGTGTAGCATGTTACTGTTTGGTTACTCCTATTCTGTTGCATAGCCTATCATTATTGCTACCACAGTTGATACCTTTACCTGTTATCCTAATGCTTAGTATAGGATGCTTGTATTCCATCAGTGGCCCCACATCCTTGTCCGTCTGCCATGATATACTATCGGGCCGTGATCACCTCGGGTGGTGATCACGGGTATATACTATATACATACTTTACATGATACTTGACGTGACTAAAGTCGGGTCGGCTCTTTGAGTACCCGCAAGTGATTCGATGTGGGGGCTGAAAGGACAGGTGGCTCCATCCAGGTAGTGATGGGCCTGAGTTCCCGACGGCCCCCCGAGTGGATCTTTGTGGCGAAGCGACAGGGCAGGTTGAGACACCCAGTGGAGAGGTGGCCTGGCCCTGGTCGTTGTCCGCGGTTATTTCATAATAACACGCTTAACGAGTTTGGATATTTGATCTGAGTCTGGCCGTTGGCCTATACGCACTAAGCAGCTACGTGGGAATAGTTATGGGTACTCGACGTCGTGGTATCAGCCGAAGCCTTCTTGACGTCAGTGACTGAGCGGCGCGCGCCGGGTTGGACCGCGTAACGTAACTTCCTTAGTAATGGAGGTTGCTAGGTCTGCTCACCGGCCGCCCTCGCAACGTGCAGGTGTGCATTGGGCGATGGGCCCAGACCCCTGTGTGCTTAGGACTTAGACCGAAGTGCTGACCTCTCTGCTGTGCTTAGGTAGGGTTGCGACGTGTTGATCTTCCGAGGTCGGGCATGACCCTGGAAAGTGTGTCCGGCCCAATGGGATCAAGCGTGCTGGGTTATGTGGTGCACCCCTGCAGGGAAGTTAATCTATTCGAATAGCCGTGTCCCTCGGTAAAAGGACGACCCGGAGTTGTATTCCGACCTCATGACAACCAGAACCGGATACTTAATAAAACACACCCTTACCAGTGCCAGATACAACTCGGTGATTGCTCTCTCACTGGGTGATGTGCGGGAGGATCGCCGAGTAGGTTTATGCTATACGATGTTACTTGGTGAACTTACCATCTACTCCCTTCTACTGCTGCAAGACGGAGGCTGCGAGAAGCGAGGATACTTGTTACTTTCCAGCTACCCTCATCTTCTGCTGCAAGATGGAGGTTACGAGAAGCGTAGTCTTCGTTTGGATTAGCTATCCCCCTCTTATTCTGGCATTCTGCAGTTCAGTCCACAGATATTACCCACCTTACACATATATCATTGCATATGTAGTATAGATCCTTGATTGCGAGTACTTTGGATGAGTACTCACGGTTGCTTTGCTCCCCCTTTTCCCCCTTCTTTCTTCTTTCTGGTTGATGCAACCAGATCGGTGGAGTCCAGGAGCTAGAGGATCCCGATGATGTTTCTACATGGAGTTCGGCTTCGAGGAGTAGTTAGGAGCTCCCAGGAAGGAGGCCTTGCCTTTTTGATCATTGCTACTTTTGTGCTAGCCGTCTTAAGGCAAACTTGTTTAACTTATGTCTGTACTCATATATTATTGCTTCCGCTGACTCTTGTGTTTTCGAGCTTATGTATTCGAGCCCTCGAGGCCCCTGGCTTGTAATATAAAGCTTGTATTATTTTAATTTGTGTCTAGAGTTGTGTTGTGATATCTTCAAGTGAGTCCTTGATCTTGGTCGTACACATTTGCGTGCATGATTAGTGTACGGTCAAATTGGGGGCGTCACAAGTTGGTATCAGAGCCGACTGCCTGTAGGAATCCCCCTTTCCAACTCCTTGGCCGAAGTTGAGTTTAGTCTTTGAAAAACAAATTTACTAACTTGTTGTGTGGTTTATGGGCCCACAACACCATTGGGTGGTATTAGGATATTTTACTCCTCGTCTATACTCTGGGACTCTTATCTCTCTTCTATTCGGGATAAATGAAATTTGCTAAATCTAATATTAGGATCTCATTATCACTTTCACCCGGAGAGCACCTTATGATGGATGATCGTCCGCTGCACCAGAAGACCCTGAAGATACTCTCCGCTGTTAATCCGAGAACTTGTGTTCATCGCCTTTGTAATACATTGCCACCGATATATCCCTATGGATATCTGCATACACTTGTCATTCTCATGATCATTCCTCGTCGCTCTTGTTGTTACAAGATGCCTCGAAATATTCTCCGTTGTCCCGAGAATCCTTTGAGTTACTGTCTTGCAGTTTTATTTCACATAAAAAACACTTACGGTTATTTCCACACATTTATCGAGAAATCGTTCTTCTCGATTTTTCATGTGTCTCGCAATATTCTTCGGAATACTTTTCGATCTTTCAAACATCCTCTGCAGCATGTTACTCTTGAAATTCTTGCCTGCTTGCATTATGGTTAATTCCATGTGACTAGTAGTCTTCGTTAACATCCCTTGCCTTATCCATTTTGAGCCTATTGATTCAATGTGTGCGTATGCACACAGTCATCCGGTTATCCTTTCTAAAAAATTTCTTACCAACTCAGACGTCATTCCGGACATGAGTTTGTTCTCGGCAATTCAAACCTTTATTGATTGTCGAACTAAGTGTTTACAAATTATCCATCCTTGATCAGAGCATCTGCTTTTGATCCTTCCCTTTTGGAAACCATAATTTCTTTCTATTTCAAGCATCAGACTGATAAGGCGATTCTTGAATCTGATGCCTCCACATTCTTTCTTCCTCTGAGTGAGTACCGATACTCACATCAACTCTGTTGTGGATCGCCCGATCCATTGTTGGATTGTTATCCGACAGTGCCCTTCATATTCAATCACCTTATGAGTTCTTCCCCTGATACATAATGCCTTTGGTAAATTGTATCCTCTATTTGGCCAACCATGCTCTACTTTCGAGCTGGTGTAACTACTTTTGAAATTTGTGGTATATGTTACTAAGGTGCCTGATGGGTTGAACCTATGCCTTCCCCTGATCCGTGAGAACCCAAAAGTTTTCAAAAGACATACTCTTCCGTTGTTCTACCAGATAAAATTCCAACACTACAATTTTATCAAAGCGAGAGGTGAATGAAATGACATGCATTAAAGAAGTGGGAGTCGACCTTGAACTTTGTGTTCATGCCCATGAAAATGATGTAGACCGTCTCGAAAGCTTCTTGCAAAATCATTATGCAGCTGTATGATTCTTTCGATATTTTGAATTGATTCCTTACAGTTAAGGTTCCGACCATGCTGTCCTAATCTGATATATCTGATGGAAATTCATTCCAGTGCCTCGTCTATTTTTGACAAGGTCGAAGTATCTACTATCATAGGTCAATGACCCAGATCTACTTCTATCATGTTATACCTTCGAGTATTACCCCCTGGTATCTCGAAGATGTCTTGCCATTGCACCACATCTTACTAACTTTGTTGAAGTAATGCCTTTCCTTGTCGTAACCACTCTACGGGTTCTGGGTTGTTATCAACCGAGGACACCGACTAGTGAAATTATTCCGCACTACAAATAAAATACCCCTAGTATTTTACTGGGAAATTCTAAACTCAATTTGGTCATTCCTATACTATCGGCTGCATCCTGGTCTTACTATCTTTGCCTGTGCTACCTCGTCCCTCTCTGGTGCACAAATTCTTCAGTGTGTGAGCACGACTTACGTCGAGCTTTCAACATCATGTTGCTTGTCATGAAAGGCAACTTTAGTTCTGATCTTGCATCTTATATATTGATCCTATAACTTGCCACTTCGTCATTCCCTTGTTGTCGTTGTTGTTTGATTGCATCCTCTTGAAACCTCCTGGCAAATGTGTCGGATCACCTTCAACACTTTGACTTCTTCCAAGATGTCAACTGTGTTCATGATGAGAAATACCATCCTTGCCCTCGATGATTTTTATTATCATCGACAACACCCTTGGCTTCCTTTCATCGCGAACTTGTCCACATTATGAATACAACTTGCTCTCCTGCTGGTGTTGTGTTCTGCATTGAAGTATTACTGTCTTCTATGTCGAGAATGTTGTGGGGATTGCTCCACCTCTTAGAAATTCTCGGTATGATGATACTTCTCACCATCACCATTCTTGCTTGGTCCCCGTGTTGTTGTTTTTTTACCGGGGTACCAATATGCTAACAATGTTGCTTGAGTTCTGTACTTCTAGCAAGCCTATCGCTTTGAAGTTAACGATCGATAGTTCGTTCTTAGACTGTTGGTTATTGAATCATCACTCTAACATTGATCTTGCTGCCTAAGGTCATATTTCAGGCACACCTTTCAACTAATGATTAATGGTGTATGTTTTCCTTGAGCATACAACATTATATCATTTGAATTGACAAGTGTCATCTTCTTGTTCACATTATTGCGGAAATCCATCCGTTTGGAATTCTCGATGAATTGTCGCTGAGCCCATCAGCCACCTCCTCATCCTATCCTTGGTTTAATGATGAACTATTGTTTCGGGAACCCGCTCCCATAGTTCATTTCCCGAGGATCTTGCAATGTCATTTCGTCGATTGGTGTTGCACCTTTTCTTCTCAAACATCCCGAGTCTGAGGTATCATGACACCAATTGGATCTGAATCTCGGTCAGATATGATGGTTGGGACAACTTTCCAGTAGTTATAATGTTGGTCCCTTGCTGACCCGGTAATATGATGTCATGCCTAGCACCCCTGGCTGGAGGACCCATCATTATAATTTCTTATGCAAGGATAGCCATTCTTCCAGGAGGAAATGGTAAGACTTTTTCTATAAGTTGTTCCTGGTGAATCCTTTGTGTATCCAAGTCCGACCTTTGCTTCAAGACCATGCCAATGCTATCTCGAAGCATGTCTGTGGTACTCCGATTTTCAACAAGATCATTTGAAGCCCAATGCTAAATGTTTCTTGGTCAGTTATCCAAACACCGTTGTATGGGTAACATCATGATTAATCCTTGCCTCTTTATCTGAATGGTTGGATACTTGCTCTCCAACCCTGTATGCCGTGTTCTGCTTGTCAATGGGAAGGTTATACTCCTATTAATTGTGTGTAATCACAATTTTCCTTTCCATTTGTTTGTTTAACCTTTCTTCGATCTACATATAATCTAAGCAGTAATAATTCTCTGCTTATGTAAACACCTCGTGGTACAACTCTGTCAGTAAGACTTCGTTACTATTGTTGTAACATTCCATTAACTGCCGGTGAACGAGAACCTTGCCTATTGGTCCGTCTCGTGACAATGAGCAAGAAAATGGTTCTCATCGTTTCCCATCATTGGTACCGACATTGTTGCCAACTTGGCTGATAGACTATCCTTTGACATGCCTTGCTTTATGTGCAAGATGCCATCACCTTCCTACTCTTAACCCACATGGTGGGCCCATAACCCATAGGTCCACGGGATCGAAACCTGACTCTCCTGTACAACCCTGATTCTAATGTATTCTTTGCACTTGACTTCGTGTGTAATTCATGAGCTAAATTCTACCATGTTTCATCCTGGTATCAAACACCATATTATTCTCGTTGATCAAGACCCCATTCCAACTTCTGGTTAGGCATCGAATGACTGCCTACCCGATTGAAACTTTGGTACCATTGCTTATTGATCTCAATGCATTCTCTGAAATACTACTCGTAGGGTACTTCGCATATCACTTTCTAAATTCGCCGTCGGATGCACAAACTTTGTGGAGATACGTTCCTCCAAAGTTTTCCCCCTGGTCGCATTCGTAGGACGATGGAGATCCCGGAGAAAGGATGACGACTTGATCACGATGACTTGAAGTAGAGAGATGAAGACTTCAACGAAAGGGATCAACCTCTTCGAAAGGGCAGCCAAGGCCGCGAAGACTAGTTAGATTTTCTCTACCATCACTTTTTCCCCCTTACTCCACCGCTTAAATCTCGGGACGAGATTTCTTGTAGTGGAGGAGAATTGTGACGCCCGGGTAATCAAGCTACAGTAACCCTGTGGTAATGATGCCACGTCACCGAAGTCACTGTTGTTAATCTCGCGTTATTCAACCCTGTTCGAATCCAGAATTCAGAATCAAGTCAAACGGCACAAGTTTTCAAACACTCTAACTAAAATGTTCAAAGTGTGGCAAATACTCCCTAGTTGTTGGTCATGTTGAAACCCCTTTTTTATAATATGTTATTGATGCCCTAAAATAAATAAAACCGGGGCTAAATAATTATTTAAATGATTCCATGAATAATAAACCATTGCAACTATTTTATTCTTATGTGCCAAATTATTGAGGCTGTGGGATAATTACTAATGTTAATTTAAGGGTTAGTGTGGCGTTTTATAAAACTAAAAATTAAACTAAACTAAATAGAAAACAAAAGGGATTTAAAAGAAAAAGAAAAATACAAAAGAACATAAAGTTTAGTAGGGCAAAAGCCCCTGGCCCAACTGGGCCGAAGCCCACCTACACATTACTTAACACACCCCACACCCCAATCCAAAAACAAACAAAAAAAAACCCACCGACACTACATCACCACCCTCCTCGCTCCTCCTTTCCCTCCCGATCTGGATCGAGGGGCAATGGCGCTTCTCGCCACTAGATCGACCCCGCCGTCGCTGCTCGTCCTCGCTGCCTCGCCGGAACGCCTCTCCACCGGACTGCATCTCCGTCGTCGCTCGCCGGACCTCCCCGACTCCTCCCCGAGCCCGCTGCCGTTTCCCTACAACCCCACGGTGAGGCCCTGGGCCTCCTCTTCCCCTTCTGCTCTATCTGCTTCCCCGGTCGCTCCGCTGCGCCCACGTCCCCGTCCCGGCAGCCCACGCCCCGGCCTCCTCCGCCGTGCGCACGCGCGCTCACCGCACCCACGCGTGGTTCGGCCGGCAACCCTCGCTCGTCCCCGCCGGTGCCCTGCCTCGTCCTTGCCCGCGCCTGCGTCCCACCGCACGAGCCGCGCCCGCCCCTACCTCCTGCTCTCCTGGCGATGCCCGCGCGTGCTCGCCTGCGTGTGGTCGCGCCCGTTTTGTGCCTCTGTTTTAGCTCATGAGGAAGTTGTAGTTAATTCATGATCTTTTTAAGTTGGACAAGCTTCACCCCGAGATTGCATGTCTAATGTGCAAACCCATAATACGAGAAGGAACTGGCAAAGAGTGCGCCCGGCTCAAAATTAATATAACAAACAAACCCTCCTTCACACTTTGTTCATGAGAAATCAGAAAACTTTGGCAGTGATAAACAAAGGAGATTAAGAGGATGTGATCGTCCTCATTCGGGAGCCGTTCCTCGAAACTTGTCCATCTCAAGAAGTAATTGAGTTATCTGCTAGCATTCGTTGACGGAACATGCATAATCTAAAAAAATATTATTACCTCTGTTTTTAAAACTAAGAGCTCTGCTACATGTTTTGTCTTTGTTTCCGACCACGGGTTTTCAACCTTGCCAACAAAAGCCACGGTTCGAGAGTCTCCACCTTCTTTTAAAGCACCAACTACTGAGAGCATGATTGTCATTCTGAGTGTAATGTGCATTGTCCCAAAGTAGCATTGTCTTTTGCATGATTATGATATCGTTTATTCTGAAATCATTGTATCTAGTCATCACTTAAACCTTGGAGGTGCCCCTGCATTTATGTTTTGCTTCACTAAAGGGGGCGAGCGAGATATCACTTTATCATATTTGCACACCATGCTCATTACAAATCTATTTGATGTTTCAGTATCATATTGTAAAACTTTCAGTTCTTTGTGATTTTCTCATGAGGCAACTTAATTACTACAGATTCATTGTCTCAGTAAGCTTTTGTCATATGACTATGAAAAGACCTATATGGTTAATAGCATGTCACCACAGAAATTAGTCTTGTTATCATTTAACTACTCGAGGACGAGCAGGAATTAAGCTTGGGGATGTTGATACGTCCAAAACGTATCTATAATTTTTGCTTGCTCCATGCCTCTTTTGGGTGATATTGCTATGATATTTATACACTTCCATACACTTTTGATCGTATTTGGACTAACCTATTAACTCAGTGCACCCCAGTGCTAGTTTCCATTTTCTCCTGTTTTTGTATTTCAGGTTTTCCCATTACGAAAACTGCCAGAAAAATCCCGGAAAAATTATATAAAAAATCAGCGTTCCAGAAGCTTCCCGGTAGCCAAAGTAGAGCCGGAGGGGGGCCACCAGGGCTCCAGGCGCCTTGGTGGCGCGGCCCCCCTCCTGGCCGCGCCGGGGGGGGGGGGCGCCTGGGCCCCCCAGGCCTCCACTGATGCCCCCCTTTGGCATATATTTAATACGTGTCCCGAAACCCTCGAGACGGGAACCCTTTTTCGCGATCTCATCTCTGTTCCGCCGCCGCCGTGCTTCCAAGATCGGGAGCACCAGGAGAACTCTTCCTGGCACCCTGCCGGAGGGGAGGATCACCACCGGGAGCCTCTCCACCACCATGGACGCCTCCCGGATGAGTTGTGAGTAGTCTCCCTTGGACCATGGGTCCATGACCAGTAGCTATGTGATGTTCTCCTCCCCTTCTTGTGCTTCACTAATTAGACCTCGTGAGCTGCCCTACATGATCGAGGCACATATGTAATCCTTATGCTGTTGCTATGTTGATTTTGCTGGGATCCGATGGATTGTGAGATTATGTTCAGATTGTGTTTGAGTAATATATTTGATTTACCTCTTTTATATTTATGTTCGTAAGTAATTCTTGCATGTTCTCCGTTTCTATTTATTGCTTTGGCCAAGTAGTAGGTAGTGACTCCAAGAGGGAACGTTATGCTCGATTGTGGGTTCATGCCCCTCGATGACTAGCTTGAGTGACATAAACATTAGTCTAGGGGATGTGTTGTTGCCACAAGGGGGCAAACAACGGTGCTTGTGCCCGCGGGTGCAAGGATTGTTTACTTTACGCAAAGTTCTTTTAATGCAGTTGTCTGTTGCTTTGAGTTTACACTATGGGTGGGACTCGCAACTTAATACCAGCGAGATGTTCTGGATAGATATCTCAAGGTGGATGATTAGTAGTAGATGCAGATGGATTTCGGTCTACTTGCCTTGGCGTACCGCCCATGCTTTGAACCTCTACCTTTCTTGCAACATAGTTAGCATTGGTTTGCGCACATAATTCTGTCAATTGCCCAACTGTAATTCGTTTATGTAATGCCCAGGATGGGACTATATCTCCTATGTGTCGAGGCACGACTTAGAGACATAACCCCATGCTGGAATGATCGCAAGTTTGGTATCTTTGCACAACTCATGTAAAAGATGGGGATGGAAAACATAAAATAGTTGGCTTACAATCGCCACATCACACAAATACATTACATGTTTCAAAACATCATACAATAAAACATCACAGCCCTCTAAGGGTAAAATCCAAATGACAAGATACCAAACATAATTTAAATCCACAGGTCGGTTCGAATCCTAGTAGAAGTCTCCACTACTGATCATCAGGATAACGAACATAGTAACGGCTACGGTCCTCGTCGTACTCCCAGTCTAGCTCGGTGACATCACCTGGATAGCTCACCACTGGACCTGCATCTGGTGTGGTGAAGTAACTGTGAGCCACAGAGGACTCAGCAATCCCATTCCCGGGTAACATGACTATTTAAGCCTTGGGAGAGGATAAGGCTGAAGAAAAGAATAAGAGTCTGCAGCAGCAACTAGCACTAGCTTACGTGAAAGAGTGCGAGAAGAGAAGTGCCTCGGTCGAGAGGTGATCACGAAGTGATCCTAGCTAAAGCTCAACAAACATAACCCCACCGTGTTCAACTCCCGAATCCCTATTCGGAAATTGACAGTCACGGTACACACGCTGATAGTGTATTAGAACAATGTGTCAAGTTATCTACAACCGGATATTAACAAGCTCCCATCTGCCACATAACCGCGGGCACGGCTTTCGAAAGTTCATAACCCTGCAGGGGTGTTCCAACTTGGCCCATGACAAGACCACGATCCGCGGAGTCGCAACTCCAAGGTGGGAAGACCCGAGTATTCTCAGAATCCCGTGCTCAAGATACTCCGAACTAAGGTAAGGCTAATCCAGCAAATCCTCCCGGCGTGCCGACACCCTGATAGTAGCCGCGCGTATCTAGTCTCAGGCCACGACCGGATGAGCACAGCGTACAGTGGCCGAAATACCCAAGTTGCCAAGGGGGGCCCCGCACACGACTCTAGTTTGGACCAACACTCACATCGAGCACTGGCCCAGGGGGGGTGAATTAATTAAGCCTCGGGTTAATTACTCCCTCGGAAAGTTTTAGTTGTTTAGGTGAATAGTACCAATGTTGGGACTTGCTGGAAAAGACTTAGCACTTAGCGGTTTATCGAGGGGGCCCCATAAACCCCAACCATGTGAGGAACGCATAATCAAGGAACATAACACCGGTTTAAACGGTTCCTAACGGCATGAGTGGAACAAATCACCAAGCAAAAGGCTTAGCCTTCCACCCATTGCCAATATATAGATGATTTCATTTAAGCATTTATATAGTGTGATATGACCCAACAAAACTTCAACATGAAGCAAGCATCTTCAATCTTCACCTGCAACTAGCAATGCTATAAGAGGGGCTGAGCGAAGCGTACTTAGCCAAGCAACGGTTTGCATAGGTAGGGTGGTTAAACATGGTCATGGTTACAAGTAGGAGGCTGACAGGAAAGACATAGGCATCGAGGCAAAACTATAGATCGAGACTACTAGCAATAGGCAAAGATAGTAATGTTATCGGGGTTCGGTCATCTTGCCTGAAGAGTTGTCGTTCGGATCGAAAGAAGGGTCCTCGTGTTCAACCTCGGTAGTAACCTCGTGCTCGTACTCGTACTCGGTCTCAGCTTCCGTCTCTAAACAATACAATCACACAAGGCATGAATCAACAAGATGCAATGCGCACACCAAAATGATGGATGCATGATGGATGCACTATGAGAGCACACGGAGCACGGAAAATAAGCATTCAAGCAAAAGCTTCAAAATATGATAACAATAGGATATTATGAATCTACACGGAAAATCAATCAAGTTTCATATAAGACTCGCTCAAAACGGAGCTACGGGCTAAAAGTTATGCCCGAAACAAGAAATAGGCGAAAGCTGAAAATTACAGCAACATAGCAACTTCGGAGCACAAGATAAATAAGCTACAGCACTCAAACATCATGGCAAAGATCATGAACAGAAACTAGACATATCCTACAGCAAATAAGTCCAAAAGTGCACCCCCAAAGGAGCCACGGATCAATAGCAACAAGCTTGGACATATTGAACTTGACAACAAAATCCTGACAGCAGAATTTTATTGAAACTTTGGAGCAAAAGTTAAATATACTACAATCACTCAAATTAGCATGTGAGAACATGAATGGATAGACAACAATATATACTACAAGGAACCATCAAGAATCACTCCATAACTATCATGGTTTGTCCTAGAATAGCACGCAAACATGGCATCTGAACATTACAGATTCCAGACTTGGTGAAATTTCACTAAGTGTTGAAACAGCAGTTTCATCATGGCATCTTTAAGAGCAAGTTTAAGTCACCTCAAAACTAAACATGGAAATTGGTAAGCACCACATCAAAGTACACATGATGGTGATTCCGAAACACACAAGCATGCATCATGGAGATAAACACAACGATAGCAATGAGCTCAACAAGATGACATCTCATAACAAGTTAAACAACAAAACAGCCACATAGCACTTTGCAATGAGGATAACCATGGCAAGATTAAATCTATCATGCAACCTAACACAAGCAACATGTAGAGCATGGCAAGACGAACACGTGGACATGTCATTTGCATCATTCGGATAAACGAGCTAAAAGATATCACTATGCAAAGATGGCATAAAGACAACACATAGCAGCAGTTTACAACGGGATGCACTCTTGCAACAGAAAAATAAGCATCTAGATGATCTCAAACATGCATGGCACAATGAAATGAAACGTAGTGCTAGTCACCACGAACGTCTGGACATGTCATTTGCGCAAAACGGAGCACCACACAAAAAGTTATCACAGGTTGAAATATGCACCAGACAGATAAAAACTACAGACTTAGAGGAAAACGGAGGCAACCTCAGGGTGGTCAACACGAAGTCAACGCGGGCGCGGGCGAAGCGGGTCGGGCGCGCGGAGCGGATCGGGCGGAGGCCAGAGCGGATCGGCCGGATCGGGGGCTGACTCGAACCCGAGCGAGCGAGCGGCGCGGGGAGCTTCGAGCGCTCGGGCGGATGGGCCGGCACGGCGGCTGGAGGCCCACAGGGGCGACCTGGTGAAGCGGGCGAGGCAGGCGGCTCAGCCGCTGGGGCCGGCGGCCTCGAAGGAGAGGCGGGATCGGGCCGGCCTAGGAGGGCGGCGACCCAGGCGCCTAGGGTTCTGCCCGTGCGAGGGATGCTGGCCCAGGCGGAGCCGAACGAAGCGGGGAGTGATACGTCTCAAACGTATCTACTTTTCCAAACACTTTTGATATTGTTTTGGCCTCATTCTTGCATGATTTGGACTAAACTAACCCGGACTAACGCTGTTTTCAGCAGAGCTGCCTGTATGGTTTATTTGTGTGCAGGAAAACGGATTTTTAGGTATCTCTGAAAAATCCACGAAAAATCACAGAAAATCCACGCACCCGAAGGAACCAGGAACCAGAAGTGGGGCCAGAGGGGGGCCAGGGGCTGCCCAGGCGCCCTGTGGGCGCCCCCCCCCCCCCCGGGCCGCGCCGGGGGGCCGCCTGGGTGGGGCCCACACCCCCTGGTGCCCTACCTTACCTCGTATTTTTACTCCCGACGCAGAAATCCCAGATCAGAAATTCTTTCGCAGTTTTTCGTCGCGGAGCCGCCGTCGCCGCTACAGCCCTCCCCGACGCCGTCTGACTCCACCAACGCCTCCGCCACTCCACGCCGCACCCGTCCGCCACCTCGCCTTCACCGGAGACCCGCCAGAGACGTCCCGCCGCCGACGCCCGAGCCGCCGCCGCCGCTGTTTTGTCGCCTGGTGAGCAAATATCTTCAGCCAATCAGGAACTGCCACTTGGCAAGTTGCTACAGGGCGTCTACAGGAGTTGCTCCACAGCGCCAGGCGATTTCTGTTTTTTTTGTCTTTTCTAGTTTTCCTCAAAACTTCAATTTGCTGTAGTTTTTATTCTGTAACTCCAAATTAGGTGATTCTTTTTCCTATGCACTCACAAAAATCATCTCTTTAACACAGTACCAATTTTGCACATGTTTGCACAATTAAAATTTGAATTCATTTGAATTTGAATTAAAATCTTCCGGAGGCCATATCTTTTAAACCGTTTAGCGGAATCGAGTGATTCTTTTTGCATTGTGACCGTAGTGCAATATAGATGATCTGTACATGTTGTTTTGCTGCTGTTGTTGAATTTTAAAATGATTTTTCTTGCTGTTGGCTTTATTTTGGTTTCTTTGGAGTTTCGGTGATTGATTTGTTATATTGTGTGAAACGTGTAGATTGTCCGGAGTGCGACGCGAGCTATTGTCAGGAGTGTGACCTTTTGAACCAGAACCAAGGCAAGTTACATGTTGATCATCCTTTACCTATTGTTTTCCTATGCATTATAGGTGATGACACACTATAAACTTATGCATTATAGGATTGTTATAATTTGAGCTATATTTTTGAATTATCTCCCGTCTTTTGCAAATCGTGGTAGGTATAGTTTTGCTATGCTGATAGATGGGGTTGGTTCCTGTATACATTGAGCTTATGTGAGGATTATTAATATTTAATAAAATGAGTAGTAATTCAGGACTTAACTCACCTCTGGGCGGAAGTGGTATTGATGGGTGGTCTTAAGAACATCATGGTTTATACCCTCTGAATGTAAGTGGACGGCCGCCCAGGCTCAAAAAGATCAGACAGACTTAATGACTAGTAGCTTCCATGCGCGACCACTAGCTATATGGGCTCTGGCTTAGTTGAGTAGGTTGTGGGATCCTCGCCCAGGTATGCTAGCAGATGTAGATATGGATAGGTGTACCGGCTACCGGGGGTGGAGGTGACTACTTCTGAAAGGCTTCGTCTCAATCTTCGGGTTGAGTCTAGTGGGTAAAGTGTGCAAAACTCTGCAGAGTAATAAAACTAATCATGATTAGCCGTGCCCCCGGTTATGGGTAATTTTGAGCGACTATGCCATTACAGTTGTTGGATGATCTTGACAGATGTAACACTTAATAATATTTGTGGCCAACTTAATAAATGGGTAGGTTGGAGTTGATTTTGCCAACTCAACCTTGTGCATTCAATGGTAGTAATAAATAACTAAATGAAAATTGACTATTTAATAGGTAGTTATGAGGACAAAATCAGCTTTCTGCAAAATAAAACCCCAAGCCTTCCTTTGTTGTTCTATGCATGTACATGTAGGTCTGCTTTATTACTTCTCCTGTGTAACTTGCCAATATATTCAATGTATTGACCTATACGGCTGCAACGTCTCATGTTGCAGGATTTTCAGACGAGGAGTAAGGTACCGTTAGGGTCGCGAGTCCGCACTCAGCATCGCCAGTTGGGCTATGATGGGACTCATCGTTATTTTCTGCTACTTTCCGCTGTGTGATTGAATAATAGCTAGCCATGAGCTATGCAGATTGTTTTATTTTATATACTCTGGATCATACGTTGTAATAAATGATGCACTTGTATTCTGGTATTCATCTATACTGTGTGTGCTAGCGAGTTCGATCCAGGGACTAGCACGGTAAGCACAGGGACTCAAATCCTTCGAGGTTTGGTCGTTACACATCTCCCTAGCCTACAGTGTTTTAAACCCTGCTTGTCACTAGTTGCTACTTTTGCCATTTACTACTGCTATTTACTTTTGCTGTTTCCTTTTACTATTACTATCATCACTATCATATCACTGTTACCACTTATCTTTTGTTGCAATTAAGTATATTTCAGGTGCGGTTGAATTGACAACTCAACTGTCAAAGCTTATAAATACTCTTTGGCTCCCTGTGTGTCGAATCAATAAATTGGGTTATTCTTACCCGCGAAGACTATCTCGATCCCTTACGGTTGAGGGTTATCAAGTACCATTTTCTGGCGCCGTTGCCGGGGAGCATAGGGATATTTACAAGTCTACTTGAGGTATCCTACCTGCTACACTTCATTCTCTATGAGTAAGAAAGGGGACCCCAATGTTCCGATCTTACTATCTACTACAAGAAGAGGTACTGCTCTGAGCACTAGTGCTACACTTGATTCACCTTCTGTTATGAGTAAGTTTGCCTCACCACCACCACATGATGCTCCTACTGAATCTGTTACTATGTCTGATACTCTTGATGATGCCTCTACTACTTTTGATGATATTAGTTCGCTTGGTTATGCTCTTGAGAAACAAATTGCTGCTGCTGCTAAAAAATCTGGAATTGAACTTCCTGTTGCTCGCTACCCTATTGGTGAAACTTATGATTATCCTGATTTGAGTAAACTCAAAGAGAGGCTCCTTGATGATGATTACTATATGCTTGATGAAGATCTATACAGGGAACTGACAGAGTTTGCTGGCTCTGACCCTGAAGTTATTAAGAAACTATTTGAAAAACACTCTTTGAAGAACAAAACCGTTCCTAATCCTGAATTTGCTACATCTCCTATATGCATTGATGATCCTGATTATGATTTCTCTGTTGATCTTTCACTTATACCTATGGTTGAAGCTGACCCCTTTTATGGCAGAGAAAATGATGATGCTATTGCACACCTGACTAAACTCGGTGAGTTGGGTAGCCTGTTTACCACAGATGAGAAGATACGATACTTTTATATCACCAAGCTTCTTCCTTTCTCCTTGAAGGAGGGTGCTAAAGCATGGTATGATTCACTCCCATGCGGTTCCATTAAGAGTCCTCAGGACTTAGCTCACTCTTTTGTTGATAAGTACTTTCCTGCTCACATGCAACATGCTGCTTTACAAAGAATTTATAACTTTAAACAGTTGCAGGATGAGTCCCTCCCTAAAGCTTGGGGGAGGTACTGCGGTCTGATTCGGGCTAGACCAGGACATGAAATCCCTAAGAATGAATTAATCGATATATTCTATACTGGTCTAACTGATGAATCTAGGTCCTATTTGGACAGTTGTGTTGGTTGTGTTTTCAGGAAAAGAACACCGGACGATGCGGAAGATTTGATGGGCAGGATTGCCAAAAACCATGAAGATTGGTCCATCCCTGAACCACCTCCACCAACAAAGAAGAGGGGCATGTTTGTTCTAAGCCCCGAGGATATGCGAGAAGCAAAGAAGTCTATTAAAGAGGAAGGTATTAAAGCTGAAGACGTGAAGAATCTACCCCCTATTGAGAAGCTGTGTGAGCCTACCACTCACCCTCCTATGGTAGAGGTACACTCTCTTTTAGATTTCAACGCAAGTGACATCCCTCATGGTAAGCCTCCTGATCAATGTTTAGATGAGTTTGATAATTTTATTATGAAAAAAAATCATTTTAATGAGAGGATAGAAAGTCAGTTGCATGATAATTCCCTTGCTATCAAAAGACTGCTTGGTGTTTTAGATAGAACAGTTAATGATGTTCAATGTCTTGTGAAGCATTTTCAAATGGTTCAAACTCAGCTTGATCAAATTTCTAATGTGCAAAGAGATTTGCTTGCTAACAATGCCAAACAAGATAATTTGCAGGCTTTCGGGATTAAGACCCGAGGAGGAACTAGCACTCAAGATCCTCTTTATCCAGAGGGGCATCCGAAGAGAATCGAGCAGGATTCTCAAATGCAGGAAGAAGAAATTGTTGGCTCTCCAAAGATAAAGAAGAAACATAAGGAGACTGACAATTCTAATGATCCTATTGCAGATGAAGAACCAACTATTGATCCCAACAGTGTATCTATCTCCGATGCTGAGACTGAAGACGGTGCTGAACCTAAAGGTAATAATAATGAGAAGAATGATCCGCCTGAAGTTCGAGAAGAAGAAGCACCTGACAAACGTAAGAGGTACACTAAAGAAGACTTCATCGCAAGAAAACATGGGAAGGAAAGAGAACCATGGGTACAGAAACCTATGCCCTTTCCAGGTAAGTCCATCAAATCTAAAGAAGAAGAGCATTATAATAAGTTTTGTGAGTGGATTAAACCTCTTTTTCTTCAAATCCCTTTGACTGATGCTATTAAGTTACTTCCTTATTCAAAATATATGAAAGATATTGTCACTAATAAAAGAAAAGTTCCTAACGATGCAATGTCTACTATGCTTGCTAACTACTCTTTCAGTGGCAAGATTCCTGAGAAGCTCGATGATCCAGGTATACCCAACATTCCTTGCTCCATAAAGAATAATTATGTCAAAACTGCTTTATGTGATCTTGGAGCAGGAGTGAGTGTTATGCCTCTCTCTTTTTACGAGAGGCTATGTTTAGAGAAACTAATTCCTACAGATATCTCCCTTCAGATGGCTGACAAGTCAACCGTTGTTCCGATAGGTATTTGTGAGGATGTTCCCATAGAAGTTGCTAATTGTTTAATTCTTACTGATTTTGTTGTGCTTGACATGCCCGAGGATGGGAGCATATCCATTATTCTTGGTAGTCCTTTTCTTAACACCGCAGGTGCTATTATTGATTGCAATAAAGGGAAGGTTACCTTTCATGTGAATGATAAAGAACACACGGTATATTTTCCGAAGAAGACCGACAGGAGGCATGGCCTCAACTCTATAGAGAATATCGAGACCGTGAAAATTGGAGAATGGGACTGTCCACTACATGTGCCTCACAAATACAAAACTATCATGGTAGGGACAATGTCCATCAAGGTAGAGGTTCAGTGATTACTTCGTAGGAGGTGAGACTTTTTGCTCTATATAGCGTCTGTTTGTTGGTAAGACTTGATCAACCTTATTAGCAAATATGGTTTATATAGATAAAAAGTTGAGCTTGTTATGTTTTCACTTGTTTTTAGTTTTGTCCTACTAGCTGTACCAAGTATTTATGTTTTTGAAGCTTCACAATATTACTAACTGCTTCAAGTTTTCAGAGAGTTTCGCAGCTTTTTGAACTTCGAAAAAAATTCAACAGTGAAGTTTTCAGAAAAATTCCAGAAAAATTATAATAAAAATTTCCACGTCGGAGAGACCCGGAAAGGCCTAGGGCCAGCCAGGGGGAGCCACCAGTGGCCCAGGCGGCCAGCTGGCGCGGCCCAGCCCCTGGCCGCGCCCATAGGGCGCCTGGGGCCCACGGGACCCCCCTCCAGGTATGTCTTCTTCCTCCCTCTCTCTCTTTCTCCAAAAACATGAGTTCTGCTCCCGTTCTTGTGTTCTTGCTGTTCTTGGAGGCGATTCTTCGATCTATCTCTACAGCCCACCATTTGAGCTGAAATTTTGAGCAAATACTCCCTGGTATGTGACTCCTCCACCCCTCCAATTAGATTTTTGATTGGTGGCTTTATTTGTGAGTATTTAGTAGTTCTTGGTGCTGTAGAGATGAGCTTGCATGCATATGTAGAAAGTTATTTTTCAAGTTTTGATGCAAGTTTATGCCTTGGGCAAGTGAGTTGAGTAGTTTGCCTTAGCTCACTTTGTTTTAATCCTCGTTTTTGTAAATTGTAAAAAAAAATTCAGAAATGAGTTTGTTAGGAAGGGCAAAAGGGTGGCTTGAGAAGAGGAGGCCCGCACACTCCGATCGAGTTACTAGAGCCGCAGCTTCACCATCGACTGCTAGGGTGAGCTATAATGAAGATCATGTGCCCCTGGAGTTGTTGGAAGACACAAGTCCAGCACGTGCGATGACGTTTCCATGTGATGAATTCATGGAAGCTGCGGGAATCAAGGATGAGTTTTATAATCTTTGTGCTAATGCAGGTTTGACACGGCTCGTCACGAGCCGTGTTACTCAGTATCAAAAACTCACCTCCATTTTCATTAAATAGTTTTAGATATAATCCTGATTCAGGTGCTATTGAGTTTAAAATTTATAATGATCTTATCACCATGACTTTGGGAAATTTTTGTGAAATAATAGGTGTGCCGAACGTTGGGAGGACGGTTAGGATGGCCACTCAGGCCTCCAAGCTGAAAACCGTCATCAACTCCCTCTGCAGCATGGGTACGAGGGATATTCATCGGTCGAAGATCTCTAGCATCTTATTTCCTCACCACGGGTATTTTGCATATTATATTGCTAGAGGGGTGTTAGCTCGTGACAACATGAGCAACATTTCTGCTCCGGATATTGCTATCCTGGCAGCAGCCCTCTCAGGGAGGTCTGATTATAATCTGGGTACCTTAATTGCTCGACGCCTTGCTATGAACGGTAACAGGGGGGATTTATATGGTGGCGTTTACGCCACACTTATCTTAGAGCATCTTGGAGGCACCCCATACCCTGATGATACTCCTTTTACTTATTTAAGCTTTGATCTTGTTACTATGAATAGGCATAAGTTTGTTACCATGGGTTCTGAGCTTGATAATCTTATTTATATCTTGCGTTTCGGAACTGCCGCGGAACGCGAGATCCGTCTACCTGCACCTCTTTTGTTTGATTTTTCTCGCAGGAACGGATGGTCCTTTGATGTTGTTCAGTTTGATGAGTTCATGGTCCAGCATCAGTTTCATAACCCCATGGAGGGGGTTGTGCCCGACGAGGAGAGGCACGGTGAGATACCACATTTTCAGGAAGAGACCGCCACCGAGTTTGGTGAAGGGTCTTCCTCTGTTGGCGCTCGGAACCTTCCTCGTGGGAGACTCCGAGGAGTTCAGTGTATGCGCCGGCATCCTTCTACGACCCTTGGACTCACCACCATACCCCTAGAGCAGGAGGCTCCTGGGGGCAGTAGCTGCTACCAACTTAGGCCAAAAGCCTAAGCTTGGGGGAGTACGTGCCCTTCTCACTTTTCCATTGTATTATCCGCTTTATTCACTTTGATCTTTTCGAAGTTTTTGCCCGTTCTTCTTTATTTCTCTCTTTGCAAAAACAACAAAAAGATTTTCTCTTTCTTTTGCTTTTAATCAACCTCTAAAAAAACCAAAAAGATTTCCTTTCTATCTTTAGTTTGCTTTGTTTTCAGAGTTCGGCTCGAGTCCGTGATGGCATTTAATTATATTTCCTACATTCGATCGTGCAAGTGACAAGCAGTGATGACGAAGATCGACTGAAGGGAAGCAACAGGGAAGACCGGTATGAAATCTTATTGTTTCTACTTTTGTACATATGCCTGTACTTATGATCTAGAGACCAGCTTGTAGCGACATAGTGCTATGTTTACAATGCTCTTCCAGTGGTTCATGCTTTCCTTGTGACTAGTCTCGAATAACTAGAGTATATAATGTGTTATTGAAATGATCTACATGCATTGCACTGTTCATAGTCTGGTATACTAAGGTGGTATTTCCCTTTAGAGAATTTTTGGATTGACTTGGCACATGCTTACACATGTTTAAGACTAAAAAGTCTACTCTGCCTTGATGATCTTCGAGTTTTAGAATAGTTATATCACTTTCATGCCCGATTCAATGTTACTTTGCCGCTCTGCATGATTATGACCGTTATTGCTCTCTAGTTGGTCGCTTCCCAGTCTTTTGCTAAACCTCCACCTGTACTAAGCGGACTGACTGCTTGTGCATCCAAAATCCTTAAAACCAGTTATGCCATATGAGTCCACTATACCTTCCTATACATGGTATTTACCTGCCATTCCTAACGAAGACTTTCATGTACCATCTCGAAACTAATCAAAAGCATTTCTCTTTTGTGCCTATGTTTTAGCTCATGAGGAAGTAGTAGTTAATTCATGATCTTTTTAAGTTGGACAAGTTTCACCCCTGGATTGTATGTCTAATGTGCAAACCCCTAATACGAGAAGGAACTGGCATTGAGTGCGCCCGGCTCAAAAAGATAATATAACAAACAAACCCTCCTTCACGCTTTGTTCATGAGAAATCAGAAAACTTTGGCAGTGATAAACAAAGGAGATTAAGAGGATGTGATCATCCTCATGCGGGAGCCGTTCCTGGAGACTTGTCCACTCAAAAAGTGATTGAGTTATCTGCTAGCATTCGTTGACGAAATATGCACTTCTCAAAATATGTTTACTTCTGTTTTTAAAACCAAGAGCTCTGGTACATGTTTAGTTTTTGTTTCCGACCACGGGTTTTCAACCTTGCCAATAAAAGCCACGGTTCGAGAGTCTCACCTTCTTTCTTCAAAGCACCGACTAGGAGAGCATAATTGTCCTTCTGAGTGTAATGTGCATTGTCCCAAAGTATTACATTGTCTTCTGCATACTTGTGATATGATTTATTCTGAAATTCTTAGTTCTAGTATCCTTTCAAACTCTGGAGGAGTCTCTGCATTTATGTTTTGCTTCACTCATGGAGGCTAGCGAGATACCACCCTAATATGCTCAAGCTATGTGCAATGTAATCTTGTCTTGATTTTCAGTAATATATTATTTACTTTTAAGTATATGTGACTGGTCACTTGAAAGAAGGATTGCTCCTTGCATTGTCCTCATAAGTACTGTTTCAATACTTGCTAAACTCTTTTCGTAGTACATGCTTATATACATCTAATGAAGCAAAAGAGTTTGTCAAAGTTTTCTTTGTCGCGTCCAGTTCGTTGAACTGAATTGCTTGAGGACAAGCAATATGCTAAGCTTGGGGGAGTTGATACGTCTCAAACGTATCTACTTTTCCAAACACTTTTGATATTGTTTTGGCCTCATTCTTTCATGATTTGGACTAAACTAACCCGGACTGACGCTGTTTTCAGCAGAACTGCCTGTATGGTTTATTTGTGTGCAGGAAAACGGATTTTTAGGTATCTCAGAAAAATCCACGAAAAATCACAGAAAATCCACGCACCCGAAGGAACCAGGAACCAGAAGTGGGGCCAGAGGGGGCGAGGGGCTGCCCAGGCGCCCTGTGGGCGCCCACCCCCCTGGGCCGCGCCGGGGGGGCGCCTGGGTGGGGCCCACACCCCCTGGTGCCCTACCTTACCTCGTATTTCTACTCCCGACGCAAAAATCCTAGATCAGAAGTTCTTTCGCAGTTTTTCGTCGCGGAGCCGCCGCCACCCTCTGTTCTTCCTCGGGAGGGCTAATCTGGAGGCTGAATTGGCCTCCGGAGAGGGGAGATCGTCGCCATCGTCATCATCATCACCACTCCATCATCCCTCCATGACTTCCCCTTTCATGTGTGAGTAATTCCCCCGCTGTAGGTGAAGGGGATGGTAGGGATTGGATGAGTTAGATCATGTAATAGTTTATCAGATCGTTGGGGCATGTTGCCTATCATCTACTATGGTGTTTATCATCTTTGCTACAACTTGTTATTCTTAATGCTTGACACTTAGGGCCCGAGTGCCATGATTTCAGATCTGAACCATATGTGTTTGCATGAATATATTTGTGTTCGTGATCCTATCTATGAGTTGTTTGCACCTGTTACGGTCCGGAACCGGCGATCCCAAAAGTGACAGCTTGGGACACCAAAGGGGATGATCCGTAGTTTGAGGATTACATGTATCCATTGAGTTCATTGCTTTGTTCCGGTGCTCTTTGACAGGAGCACCTTAATCTCCATTAGTACCTTTTGGCCCCGTTCGTAGCGGGATGGTAGGACAAAAGATGTTGTGCAAGTTCTTATTGCAAGCACGTACAACTACCTACGGGATACATGCCTAATGTTTGATATTTGCCTAGATGATCATTATTTTTCCATGTGCCGTGCCCCAAGTTAGAATATATCTCATCCATGCAGCGCCCAACCATCCATCTCCCTAGCCTACACTGTTTTAAACCCTGCTTGTCACTAGTTGCTACTTTTGCCATTTACTACTGCTATTTACTTTTGTTGTTTACTTTTACTATTACTATCATCACTATCATATCACTGTTACCACTTATCTTTTGTTGCAAGTAAGTATATTTCAGGTGCGGTTGAATTGACAACTCAACTGTCAAAGCTTATAAATACTCTTTGGCTCCCTGTGTGTCGAATCAATAAATTGGGTTATTCTTACCCGCGAAGACTATCTCGATACCTTACGGTTGAGGGTTATTAGGGAGCCTCTGGCTTCCCCGGATCGAGGAAGTGGCGGCGGCGTCTGAGCCCAAGCGAGGCGGCCGACGGAAGGAGGCGGGCGGCCGGCGCGCCTGGCCGACTGGCGGCCTGAGGGGCGGCGGCTTCCGGCGAGAGGGCCGACGATGGTGGGGGCCCCGCGGCGGTGGTGAGGAGAGGGCTTGGAGGCGGTGACGGTGGAGATGGCCGGCGGTGGCGCGGATTCCGGCGAACTTCCGGCGAAGTCTCCGGCGAGGTGGGTGGTGGCTGTAGGTGGAAGGAGAGGTAGGAGATGGACTAGGGTTTCCTTGATTTGGGGCAAAATTTGGGGGAGTGGACAAATATATAGGCACAAGTAGCTAGGGTTGTCCAAATGGAGTGCGGTTTTCGACCACACGATCCGGATTGGATGGCCTAGATGATAGAAGTGGCTAGGAGTGGTTGGTGGGCTGTTGGAGGGATGTCTTGGGCCTCAAAGTGGAGGCACTTTGAGCCCACGAGAATAACTGTTGGGGTAGCAAACGGACTCCAAACGCGACGAGATTTGACAGGCGGGTTACACAAACCAAAACAACAACACACGACAAGTCTCGCGCCAAACCGGTAACGTCACACCGCCAAACACCAAAGTAGGCCTACGGGACACCACGAACACGTGAGGGAGCTCCAGAACGCGAAACGGACAACGGGAAGGAACGCGTGGAACCGGATGCAACCGACAACACAATGCAATGTGATGCACATGACTACATGCTATGAATGAATGCCACACACGCACATAACAAAACGACAAAAAACCCGAAAGACAAAGAACCCGGAATGGAATTGATGAAGCCAGAGATATATTATATGCCCAAAAGGGGAAGTATTACATCCGGGGCATTACAGTTTACCTCACATAGTTGTTTTATCGTCTTTTGGAAGAGACACATCACTAGTGAACATCATGGGACCCCGGTCCATATTACCATCACTGATCACATCCGCTATTTACTTTCTGCTTTTACTTACTATTTGCAGCAATACCTATCACTATTATCACTTGCGTCTGATCCTTTGTAAACGACAAGGCCGGAGGGATTGACAACCTCTCTGTACTCGTTGGGAGCAAAGTTATTTGTATCTGTGTGCAGGTCCACGTTGATTGCTAATATCTGGCGCCGTTAGCAGTTGACACCTTCTTGTTGAAACTGGGAGTCTCAGGGGAAATCGATCCTTGGTATCTTTGCCAAGGGAAAACTTCCGCTACACTGCATCTCAAACCTTCCACTTGGGGTAACCAACGAGGGGCGAGAAGCCATCAAGCAAAGTTTTCTGGCGCCGTTGCCGGGGACTCCACTCTTCAAGATAGGGGAGTTGCACGCTATCTTTTACCTTTGCTTTTTAGTCTTGTTAGTTTACCTTTCAGTTTTTGCTTTAGTTTCCTTTATCGAAAATCACAAAAATAGTTATCTTGCTTGCTTGCTGCTATGGGTTCCACCGAGAACACCAAGTTGTGTGACTTCACTAGTCATAACAACGATGCACTACTAGAAAAAAGGCTATTAGTGGCGCACCCAATATTGCCATTAGTGGCGCACCATAGGTGGGCCACTAATACCACGCCACTAATAAGGAATACTAATGGCGCACCTCTGATGCGCCACTGTTAATCCAAATAACAGTGGCGCACCACTGGTGCGCCATTGGTATGCCACCTAGTGCGCCACTGGTATTGCAGCAGGGGTCCCTAATGATGCGCCACTGGTATTCATATTGGTGCGCCACTGTTACTTAACTGGGTGCGCCACTAATGTGCAAGATGGTGCGCCACTGGTATTGCAGCAGGGGTCCCTACTGATGCGCCACTGATATCCATATGGGTGCGCCACTGTTATTTAACTGGGTGCGCCACTAATGTGCAATATGGTGCGCCACTACTATTAATTCTAGGAATTTCTTTTTGCATTTCTGGTATTTGCACAGGTTACAAAATACAATACATCACAGAATATAAACAGCACATAATACAATTCATCACATTAGTCTCCGAATTCGAAATAGCGAACAAAGTTCAAATATTAGACAAGTTTAGGTCTCGAGACCGAGTAGCGAGTTTGTCGTCACATTACAAAGTTGATATCATCTAAACTACCATCACATAGAAGAGAGCTGCGGTCACGATGAGCATCATCGCGATGAAACTAGTCTTCATCCGGTTCCTCCTCCGCTCCCTCCTCTCTCCCTCTAGATAGCGCTCGTATCTAGCTTCCGCCTCCGCCCTAGTGGTGTACCCTTTGTAACTGTTACCGCTGAAACGGTGAACCTGTCTCCGACACTCCTCCCAGTCGTCATAGACTCCGGGAACCCTACCCTTGTACACGACGTACGACGGCATCTCTATGCACTAGACAAACAAAACGTTAGTAGCAATTCATAGATAATATATAAGTATGCAACAAAAGGATCGGAAGAGAAAAGCAACACATTAATAGCACGGTTCATGGTCCTACTAATAAATAGCATCGATTACATATAAGTTGAACGACTGTCCAAACTAAAGAGACATACAAGTTCATTAAAGTTTAATTACAACACGAGCTAATCGACATTTCAGAACTACATACCATCAATACTTTCTTCGACTCGACTCAGGGACCGAAGCGTGGATGAAGCCGCCGTCATCCGTCGGCGTCATGAATGTGCGGTCGTTGTCAGCCTGCATTTGTAGCGTTGTTTCTATTTCACTGTTGGACGGTTGATATTTGAGGTGGAACTGCCCCGAGGTACGAAGGACATCTTGACAGATGGTTTCCGCAAACTCCGACTGGATGCGAAAGAATTCTTGTCTGATGTCCATGTCCTGGATTGCCGACAAGCGTGCGGCCCAATCTTGGAGACCCTTTGGTAGCATAAGGTGATTATGGTCCCGTACGATCGCCCGCATGTGATGGAGGGCGTAGTAGGCATCCTTCTGACTGCTAGGCGGCTGCTTGACGCAGGGGAACGTCGTTACGTGGGTGAACACGTGCTTGCCCTACCTACACATTTCCTTCCTGAAGGTGCCTCCAGATTTGGCGTAGCCGGGGAGAGCATCATCAAGAACTTTCTTGATATTTGTGTAGTTTTTCTTCGACTGACGGTCCGAGTCGAAATACGTGGCCGTGGAATATTTCGGGCTTAAGAGGATGAGTGTGCAACGTGTGTCACTGCACAAAACACAGAATGTTAGGAAAAAAAAGAACGATCGAAATCTAAGAAATCATATGTTACGGGGCGGTGAGGGGATGACTTACTCGGGAAAGTAAGGCACGAGGAAGGTATCCTTATCTTTGTTCGCCATAATGACGCCTTCGAGGTATGAACTCGCGACTTGCCGGTCCCCAGCGCTGTCCAAGTGCTTGGCACGCATGTAGAAGGGGTCGACTATCACGATATCCGGGGTCTTGTCTCTAATGATCTGCATCTCCATATTGAGCGAAAATAGCCGAATGAAGGTGTAGTGCAGCGGATGAAGGTTAAACATAGCGAAGATGTCATCAAACCGCAGGACGATCATACTCCCGATGGTGCCATCGACAAAGCCCTTGCCCTCTGGCACCTTGGCCACGAAAACCGGGTATGAGTCATCTTTCTCGGAGAGACGCCGCTTCTCCATAGAAAGAACACTGTCATGCAGACTCCGCATAGCACCGGTTGCAGCCTTGAACAGATTAGCCGGTAGCATCGGCCTACCCGCCACATGCACCGCCCTCATGATATCCTTAGGTATTGGTGGCCCGTCCTGAGCACGGATCGTACTCGGTGCCGGCTGGCTCGCACCCTTGTTAGTTTTTCTTTTCCGTCCCTTCTTTGGCTTCTGCTGATGTAATGGGATCGAGGTCTGCTCAAAGACCACCTTCTTGAGTGTGGTGCGGCTGATAATATTTCCCACCTCGGCTGTTTGAGTCTCGGTGAAGGCGGCAGCTGGAGGCGTCTCCTGAGAACCGAACAGACGACGCCTGTTGCAATTGGGTTTCTCCGCGGTACCAGCTAGATCGCGATCGACTTTTGCAGGGTTGGGTTCTTGAGAAGGAGGCGCCAAGAATTCGTCACCGTACCCACCATGTTCGTTGAAGTAGTCATCGACGTTGACAAATGTACCGTCGTCGACGTCCGGATCCTGTGCCATATGCATGCCCGGATCAGCTGACGGCGGTAGCGTTGCGGCGGTCTTGCCATGGCTTGGCGCTGGCAGGACTGGCGGTGTTGTCTGTGGGGTGGTGACCCCCGCCCCCAAACGAATCTGGCTCTTCGGCCAAAGCAATGGCCAGTTGAAGCAGGCGCCGAGGGTCATCACATCGTCTTCGTCGGCCCCATGGGGTCGATACGGAGGTAACAAGTCGTCGCAGCCCCGCAGCACCCGAACCAGTTGAACCCTATACACGGTGGGTGGCATCGGATTATGGTGGAACACGCGGTTGCCCGGTTCAACGATTTTGGCCTTGGCGACATCGATCAACTTGCCGTCCACGAAGTGCAGGAGAGTGGATGGAACTTCGTTGGCGGCGCCCTGCGAAAACATGTAGGGCGTCAGGGATGCCCAGTCAAAGGCAAGGAGATGAAGTCATCGGCCGAGGCTTAGTTACCGTGATGGCGTCGAGCTCGGCTAATGTCGAGGCACCGCCAACGGCGGGCGTGCAAGTGACGGAGGGGCCGCTTGCTGCCGAGGTGCCGGCCGGCGTATTCTTCCCACACCCGGGTGCATCAAGCTCCAATGCCGGCGCCGGCACCGGAGACACCAATGACGCCTCCGCCGGAGACACCACTGCCGGCGCATTGTGCGAGTTGCTGCCCGTCAAGCTGGGAATCGGGGGGGGCCCCTGTTGGCCGCCCGCAAACCACCCCCGCAGCCCCTCAACCAAGGTAGGCATAATGGCGGTGATCGTCGCTCCCAGTTGGTCTCGCACTTGGTCTCGCACTTGCTCTTCGACTATCTGAGGAATCTGCGCCACTTTTGCCTTGAGTTCTTTAACCTCCTGGCTTTCCAAGCTGGTCTTTCTCTCCTTTCGCCCAGTCTTATAGTATTCCGACCATTTCGTGGACAAGCCTTCGCCGGCCACACGACCAGCTGACGTCGGCTTAGTTAACTTATCCTTCTGTTTCATTACATTCAACGCCCTATTTAAAGTGGTGTCCCAAGGGGCAGACGGGGAGCTCTGAGACCCCGCGCTACTGCTTTCAGTTTCCTGCGGAAGGAACGTGAACCATTTAGAAATTTGGCTTCATTAATTAGAATGCAACCATATGGAGCTAATTACGCGGGGGTGTATTCCTTACCAGAACAAGCTCAAGCGCCTTCACATTCGGATCCGTGGTAAGCTCCTTTGTTACCGGGTCCTCCTTGTACCGGGCTCTGATATAGTTCCTGGTCTGCTTTTCATGGCGGTATTTATCGAAGAGGGGCGGTAGGCCTTGCTCGACACGCTCCGCGTCCTCCTTGTCCCATTTAGGTTCCGCCACTCTGTAACCGCCGGGACCGAGTTTGTGGACCCCTAAGTTCAATTCCCGCATTTCTTTCCCCCACTGACTTGATTCCACGGATGCGTTGCTCTCGCACTTGGTCTTGAACTCCAGGTAGTCAGCTTTGCTGATCGAAGGATTTTTCTCCTTGATCTTCTCATAACTATCACCTCTTTCAATCATTTTCTTCACCCGGGCTCTCCAAGAAGCCAGGGCCGTGCTCATCTTCGTGAGGGCGGCACTGTTCACTTTATTCCCTAAGAGGCGTGTGTTTGCGAAGTCACCGGGGAACTTGTATCGTTCGTGCAGCTTCGTGAAGAGGAGGATCCGCAAATTCCCTCGTTCACGTTGCCTTAGGTTCTCGGTGTTGATCATGACGGTGCTCCGGACAATGCACCCGAGTTGTCCCGCGTACCCACTGACTAATTCTTTGGGCGCCGTTGGATGCCCACTGGAGGACACTTCAGTAAATTCCTCCTTGACGGTGCCGAGCACGTTCGGGCGCCGGTCCTTCCATTGCCTCTTCGGTTGGCTGCCATCTGTGCGTTCGCTGCCATCATCAGTGGTGGCATCCCCGGCGGCACCATCAGTGGTGTCATCCCCGACGCCACTAGGGGTTGTGTAGTCGGGATCGGTGTCTTCCGCGGCGTCCTCATAGCGGTGAGGGTATTCCTCCATCTCCTGGGACAGCTCCCAGAATGGCTTGCCGCCCGAACCGCCGGCCTCATCGTTGTCGGCCATGTTCGCTCTAAATAGGAAAAAAGTTTGGTCAAAAAGTTGGTTATTGTCAAGGAACAAGATCTCATCATTTAGGGTTTGTGAGGAATTATCATGGTCTCATCACTTAGGGTTTGTCGACACCGAGGCATCCTAAAAGCTACGGTTTTATCATTTAGAGTGTCGTTGATAGAAGCTATTCAGAACTAGTCCTACTTAATTCTTGATCCTACTTAATTAAGTACTAAGATACCCCGGCCCATGCATTAGTCGCAAGTACCCCATATGTCCTATTTTTAGCAAAGTCATGCTAAAATTCACGGAAAATTTCAGCATGACCTTTGCTGAAAATAGGACATATGGAGTACCCGAACTTGCCGGAACGGAAGTTAATCGACATTCCGGCAAACTCAAGGGCCTCTCGGGGTACCTGCAAAATCATCACGACACGATGGTCGGAGACAAAACCCAGCAAACTAGCACCACAATGTGCCTCTACTTTCATATGGATGAAAAGGCCACAGACCATATGGTCCTCTGCTTTCATATGGACAAAAAAGGCCTACATATAGGCACAACAGAGCAGCAAGACCATCACTCAATTGGTGAACAGAAACTATGTTTGAATCTGTATAATAACAGAGCAGCAAGTCTATTGTCCAATACTGAAGCGGAATTCAGTTTGCCCTAGGACCTGGTGCTATTCTGAACAAGTGTACTTTCAGAACCATGATAATAATTTAAGTAAAGTAGTATAAGAACCTGTATAGGAACATGGCAGTAGCCATATAACTAGTGCTTATATACCTACAAGAGTGTAACAGGACCAACAGCATAACTGCATTTAAAGAAAATACAACAGTAGTATAAACCTACCAGTAGAAGTGTAGAACTAGACATAACAGGAAAATCACATTCAGTCTTGTTTTCTTCAGTTATCTTTTTTGAGTTATTTTACATGTCCTAGGTAAAATCTGCCACTAGTAACTAGTTGTTTCTCAAAATATTATCTACAAACATGTTCCACTGTCTAATACATAGCCGTGTAGACAGCAAAAAATGTTCCATACTTGAAATTTTTTCCTGAAATATGTGTTCAAATCACACAGCCGCACAAGGCTCATCACAAGATAGCTACTTCAGCACAAAGCAAATCTACCACTATAGGGAGTCAGAGGCCACCATGCCAAAAAATGTCATATCTTCCATATGCACAACAACAACGACGGCACTAGTTGAAAACCAATGCAATGACAACTTAGACAGTAACAACCTTAATTACTTCAGACGATTACTGATGCTTTGCAGCTAACAAAGTAACCTAGCTCATATAAAACAGACCGTGTTCGTAGGCACAAAAACAACCACAGTACTTAGTTGAAAACCGATGCAGTTAACAACTTGCATAGTAACCACCATAATGAGTTCAGCCATTAGTACTGATAACCATACTAGTACTGCTAATGCATTTCATGGCTTGAATGGGTTCAGTGAGCACCATACCAACCAGTAACTGAAGCTTACTTTCACCTCGCTTTTGTTAACTGACCGTTTCTTTACCACACACAATACTTTTCCTCTATAGTGCAACATGTTTGTAGACATATGAGCCGGGACACAAAACAAACCTAGCTATCTCTGAACTACTTGCAGAGCAACCAACCACGCCAAATTGCACACAGGCTACATGTTACCGATATCCTGAACATTGGCTGTATCACATTTTTGGATATGGTTTTGTTCCTTGTTTCTTTTAAGTTGTTGATATATAGCTTTTGCGTGCATATTGGTATTTTTTTAATCTATATTCTTTTCTGCGGTAGTATGTTATACTGGCGTGTGTGCCTTAAAACATTTTTGTAATGAAAAACAATGTCTGAATTGTGGATTGTTATTTTTAATTGCTCTAGGCAAATAATAAACTTTGAGATTTATATGTTTAAGTAACAGACTTTCCTGTTGATTGACTATTTCAGAGTAAAGGAAGATGCCTTCACTTCAGAAAGCTTTACCTCCAGAACTTGCTGATAATGCGCTTAGAGTAAGGCTCCTATCACACCTTTCTAATAGACAAATTACCCCCATCATGACCTATACATGGTATTGGTAATCAGTAGTAAGTTCTGAAATTTCATTTCTGTAGTCACAGTAGCCCTATCAGTTGTTTACCCTTTTAGCTTCAGCTTTTGCAATTCATGTCTAGTACTCTTGTGCAACTAGCTCTTCATCATCACTAGAATTGGTCACACAAAATAATAAATATATGATGGCATTTGAGGAGAAAATGTTATCAGTACTTATAAGCTCTTTTCTTATGTTGTAGTTATACCGTGAATGCTTAAGGAGGGCTAAGTTCATCGGTAGTCAGGTAAGCATACTTCCGTTTGAACTATCATATTATCTTGTACATAATATTTCTTAGCACACACTCAGCTTGCTCCGTTCTCCTCAAGTATCTTTAACCTGAGAGTTTCCAGGAGAACTAACAGTCTGGTCACTCCATCGTCAGTTCATGTGTCACTTAAGCATCTGTGCATAGATTTTGAATTACTTCACATTGTTTTCTTCTAATAAAAACTGCTCCAAGGAATCAATGTTCTCTAGCAGCATAACATGTAAGAGGGCTTATTGTTTTCAGGCACTTTATACGTTGCACCCGGAATATGCAAATTGTGTTTTTCCATTTACAAGATGGAGAACCAGCTCCACAGTAGAACAGCTCCATTTACAAGATAGAGAAAAAGCACTGCCACGAATATTTCCGGTTTTGCAAACTTGTGACCGATTCAGCTCCATGGGAATGGAACCAGTGAACATGTTGAAACTGCCTCAATACACCATGAGAAGAAGAAAAATCAAGTAGCACATCTGTTTTCACACAGGTTGGAGCATTTAAAATAATTGCTGAAGATTTACACCTCAACAAAACAGCTAGCGCTTAGCATGTATAGGTCAATTACATCCAGCAGCACAGTAAAATGCAACTGATGAAAAAACACTGCAAGAAAAAAAGTTATATAAATCAGCAAAAAAGGCTCACCGGGGCCGGGGCGGCTACGGGAGGGGCGGGGTCGGGGCGGCTGCGGGAGGGGGCGGGGTCGGGGCGGCAACAGGGC
>LR738709.1:98549587-98629079 GCA_902687465.1 Secale cereale
GGTCAGAAAGCCCTTTGCTATGCTTCCATCTGGACGTGCCCTGTTGCGAACGTATCCTTTGATGACACCATTCATCCTTTCGAACGGCATCATGCTGTGCAGGAACGTCGGCCCGAGTTGGATGATATCCTCCACGATATGGACCAGCAGATGCACCATAACGTCGAAGAATGCGGGCGGGAAGTAGATCTCAAGCTCGCATAGTATCACCACGATCTCTTCCTGTAGCCTTCTGAGTTGCCTCACGCCAACAGACTTCCGAGAGATGACGTCGAAAAAGTTGCATAGGCCAAATAGCGTGTCACGGACGTGCGCGTCCATGATCCCACGGATTGCAACTGGAAGTATCTGCGTCATCAGCACGTGACAGTCGTGAGACTTCATCCCGCTAAACTTCTGCTTCGCTGAGTCTAGGTATCTGCTTATCTTCCCCGCGTAACCGTAAGGAAGTTTTACTCCTACGAGGCAGGTGAAAAACTGCTCGATCTCCTTCTGACTTAAAGTGAAGCACGCGGGAGGGTAGTCATATTCGATCTTCTTGGCCTTTTTGCCTTTGCGATGACTTTCCGTGTCCTTCGCCTCATCATCATCATCATCATCATCATCATCATTAGGGCGCCAGAGCTCCTCCGTGATGCCCATTTTTTGCAAGTCTGCCCTTGCTTTCGGCCCATCTTTGGTCCTCTCTGGCATGTTGAGCAGGGTACCAAGCAGACTCTCGCACACGTTCTTCGTGATATGCATGACATCAAGGCTGTGAGGCACACGGAGGATCTTCCAGTACGGCAAGTCCCAGAAAACAGACCTCGTTTTCCATACCTTCAGCAGCGGCTCTGGCGCCTTTCGCTTCTTTCCCGACGGTGGGCACTCTTTCCAATTTTTCAACAGCTCGTCTATTTCCTCGCCGCTCCTCGTACGTGGGGGTCTTCGGGGTTCGGTTTCACCATCGAACAGATCCTTGCGTTTTCTCCATGCGTCATCGTCGCGAAGCCACCTTCGATGTCCCATGAACACGGTTTTCGAAGACCCGGGATCTCTATCTAGCTGGCGATACGTTGTGTCATCCATGCACCTGACGCATGCACAAAATCCGTGGACCACCTGCCCCGCGACATATCCGTAACCGAGATAGTCGTGCACCGTCGTGAGCAGTGCGACTCTCATAGGGAAATATTCTTTCGCTGCGGCGTCCCACGTATTGGCTGGCGTTTTCCACAGCGTGTCTAGCTCCTCTTTCAGCAGCCCCAGATACAGATTGATGTTGTTCCCTGGTTGTTTCGGCCCTTCAATTAGCATACTCATGTGAATGTACTTCCTCTTCATGCACATCCAGGGGGGAAGGTTGTACATCCACACAAACACAGGCCAGGTGCTATGTGTGCTTCTCTGGCTGCCAAACGGATTGACTCCATCGGTGCTCGCGCCCAGCACGATGTTCCTTGGATCGTCCCCAAATTCTGTGTCTTCGAAGTTCAACGCTTGCCACTGGCTCGCGTCCTTAGGGTGACTCAGCATCTTGTCTTTTTTATTTATCTCCGGATCATTTCCGTCATCTTCTCGCTTCTTCTCCTCCCTATCCGCGTGCCAACGCAGGAGCTTTGCTAGCTTAGGGTCCGCGAAATACCGCTGCAGACGAGGAGTGATCGGAAAGTACCACACCACTTTTCGAGGAGCTTTCTTCCTCTTCTTGTATCGACTGACGCCGCACACCGGACATATGGTAGACTCCGCGTGCTCGTCCCGATAAATGATGCAATCGTTCATGCACACATGGTATTTCACGTGCGGTAAATCCAGAGGACACACGATTTTCTTCGCCTCCTCGAAACTGGTCGGGCACTTGTTCCCCTTCGGAAGACGTTCGTGCCAGAATGACATGTTCTCGTCGAAGCATGCGTCGGTCATTTTGTGTTTTACTTTCAGGCGGGTATCCTCGGGCCTGCATCCTTCATACAATGGAGTAACCGCGTCTGTCTCCAGTTGATCCAGCTTGGCTTTCTCTCGGGCGGCAGCTCTTGCGTTACCCGTCTGCTTGCGAAGCAGCTCTTGAATATGAGGGTCATGCACCCAGCCCATCGATGGTCCATCGTCGTCTGCTCCGGCATCTTCATCTTCATGATCATGCCCTTCGTCTTGATCTTCCTCATCATCATGTCCGGCATCTTCTACATGATGACCGTGTCCTGCATCTACTTCGTGATCATGTCCTGGAGATTCTTCGTCTTCTCGCCCGCCCTCGCCGCTATTGTCTTGCTGCCCTTCCTTTTTTCTGCTTGCCCGGCCCCCATGGATGACTTCATAGTCATCTTCATCACCTTGCCACCGATAGCCATCCATGAAACCACGCAAGAGCAAGTGGTCCCGCACCTGCCCGGAATCCGGGTCCGCAATAAGGCTCTTCAGCTTGCATCTTCGACATGGACATCTTATCTCCGTCTCGTTCTTTTGAAGCATCTCGGCCTTCGCGGAGCTCAAAAACCTATTTACGATGCCTTCGGTCATCGTGCGGACCATGGTCGCCTGCGGGGTAGAGCAAAATGATATTTTAGAACAAAAAAAATTTGGCATGACTTTGCCTAAAAATAGGACCAAAAAGAATGCACATAGTGCCAAATTCTCGCCGAAACGGAAATGAATCAACATTCCGGCAAAATATTGGCAACTATCGCATTTCAAATACCGTTACCTGCAAACACAAACATATGCAACACCACAAACATACGTACATCTCTAGGCCATAAAAAGTGTGTATGTTGTTGGAGACGGAGAGAAAAGTAGATCTAGAACATAAAGAAAGCTTTCCCCTTACTTACCTATCAAAAAAAGGAAATTTAACCACTTAATTTGGGTGAATCAATGGTGCAAATGAGGTGAGGAGGAGGAGCAAGACGACCAGATTTGTTTTGGTGGAGGGGGGAAAGTGAGTGTGTGGTAGGTGTGGCTGCCTAATTAGCTACTGCTCCCAGGTTACCAGTGGCGCACCCCTTCACTGGTGCGCCACTAGTAGCCAGGAATACTAGTGGCGCACCAGTGAAGGGGTGCGCCACTGCTATGGTTTTTTTTTGGACCACCATGCCCAGCCTTACCAGTGGCGCACCAGGGCAAGGTGCGCCACTACTATCAAAAATAGTAGTGGCGCACCTTGTCCTGGTGCGCCACTGGTAAGCCTGGGCATGGCTGGTTACTGTTCAAAAACATAGTAGTGGCGCACCCCACACCTGGTGCGCCACTAGTAATGTCACTATTAGTGGAGCACCTGTTTGTGGTGCGCCACTGCTATATAGTAGTGGCGCACCACATCTCTGGTGCGCCACTAACAGTGATATTACCTATAGCCTTTTTTCTAGTAGTGATGAATTTATCTGCACGCCTATCACTACACCTGCCACTTCAGCACCTTCTTATGAAATTAAACATGCTTTACTGAACCTAGTTATGAAAGATCAATTCTCCGGTGCTGGAGATGATGCTGCTTTACACTTGAACAATTTTGTTGAACTTTGTGATATGCAAAAGTACCAAGAAATAGATGGTAATATTGTTAAGCTTAAGCTTTTTCCTGTCTCCTTGAGAGGAGGAGCTAAAATTTGGTTTCAATCTTTGCCTAATAATAGCATAAATTCATGGGACAAGTGCAAATATGCTTTTATTGGAAAATACTATCCACCTGCTAAAATTATCCAACTAAGAAGTAACATAATGAATTTTAAGCAATTGGATAATGAACACGTTGCCCAAGCTTGGGAACGCATGAAATCACTTGTCAAGAACTGCCCTACTCATGGTTTGACTACTTGGATGGTTATCCAAACTTTTTATGCAGCCTTGAACTTTACCTCGCGGAACTTGTTAGATTCGGCCGCGGGAGGAACCTTTATGTCAACTATACTTGGTGCTGCCACGAAGCTTCTCGATGAGATGATGACCAATTATTCCCAATGGCACACCGAACGCGCTCCAACAGGTAGGAAGGTAAACTCTGTCGAGGAGATTTCCTCCCTAAATGAAAAAGTTGACTTGATCATGTCTCTACTTTCGAAGCAATCTTCCATTGATCCTCGTGATGTTCCTTTAAATTCTTTGATTGCTCAAGAACAAGTAGATGTGAACTTTATCTCTAGAAACAATTTTAATAACAATGCTTATAGGAGTAATTTTGGTAGCAATCCTAGACCGTTCCCCTCTAATTCTTATTAGAACAACAATGCTTATCCTAGCACCAAGAACTCCACTACTGATCTAGAGATTATTCTTAAAGATTGCATCACTACCCAAAAAGCCTTTAATAAGAGTGTAGAAGAAAAACTAAACAAACTAGATGATCTCTCTTCGAAGGTAGACAATTTAGCCCATGAGGTAGAATTGCTTAAAATTAGAACTTCTCCTCTTGAGGAGAGGAAGGTCACTCCTATGAATGCTATTCAAGTGCAAATTAATGAAAACATTAGGATGTTGGCTAAACTTAAAGAGAGATGGGCTAGAGAAAGGGAGGAAGAAGATAGAATTAAGAACCTTCCTACCCACCACATTGTTGCTACTATCCAAGTTGTTAAGGATATCCAAACTCTTAGCACCCAATGCACTCCTGGTTCCATTGGACCTACTAATGGTGATGCTATGACCATAAAAACTACCAAACAAGTGAACCTAAAGGACACCACTACCACTTTACTTGATAGTAGTGGCCTTGATTTTGACAATTGCACTCTTACCGAAGTTATTGATTTCCTTCACAAGATGTCTAGAGATCCCCGCACTAGCACGCTTAACCTTGCCTTCACGGAGCATATCACTAATGCTCTCATCAAAGCTAGGGAGGAGAAACTTAGAGTAGAAGCCTCCATACCTAGAAAGCTAGAAGATGGTTGGGATCCTATGATTAAAATTAAGTTGAATAACTTCTCTTGCTATGCTTTATGTGATGTTGGGGCTAGTACCTCCGTTATGCCCAAAAGAATATATGATATGCTTAAATTGAAACCTTTTGATTCTTGTTCTTTTTTGTGTTCGTCTCGTTGATTCTTCCATAAAGAAACCTTTGGGGAGGATCGACGATGTTCTTATCATTGTCAATGACAATTACGTTCCCGTTGATTTTACTATTATGGATATTGAATGTGAACCTTCTTGTCCAATTATTTTGGGACGTCCTTTTCTACGCACCGTTGGTGCTATCATTGACATGAAAGAGGGGAATATAAGATTCCAATTTCCTCTCAAGAAAGGGATGGAACATTTCCCAAGAAAGAAGATTAAGTTACCTTTTGAGTTCGTTATACGGGCTAGCTATTCTTTTACTCTTGATAAAACTTGATCTCTTTGCATTATGCCTAGCTTAAAGGCATAAAAGAAAGCGCTTTTGGGAGGCAGCCCACAATGAATAAATTTTTATTTTGCTTTTGTTGTGTCTTGATGTTGTTACTACAGTAGCATCATCATTGTATCTTTACCTTTCAGTTTTGTGCCAAGTGTAGCCTCTGATTGCAAGAAAGTTCAAAAGTTGTGACGTGCTGTCCAGGAAACAGATTCTGTCCTTGGATAGAAAAATTCGTATAAAATCACCAGATCTTTTTTTTGGTCTGAATTTTTCGACAGCGTGCTCTATACAATTGTCTTTCGAGCGTCTGTTCTGAGTTTTTTGATTAGAGTTGCAGAAGTGCCCCGAAAAAATCATTTACTACATGTTGATCTGTTTTTCACAGATTCTGTCCTGTTTTGCCTTTCCTTCATTTTGCAAACATTGAGCTTGGCTTTTTCTTTGCAAAAACCTTTTGGCAATCTTGAGAAACAGTAGACCATCAAGAATATCTTTATTTCCAGCAAGGAACAATTATTTTATTAAGGGTACTAACCTCGCTAATCAGTTTATGATGAGTTATGTATGAAGGGAGTTTTCAAGTGTGCGAGGGAAGATGATAAAAGATTCAGGAGTGTCAAACGCTCAAGCTTGGGGATGCCCCCATGCACCCCCAAGAAATATTCAAGGAGACTCAAGCGTCTAAGCTTGAGGATGCCCCCGTGCATCCCCTTCTCCATCAACATTATCAGTTCGTCTTTCGTTCCACTATATTTTTATCACTTCATGTGTTATGTGCTATGCTTGGAGCGTCTTGCTTTTAGTTTCCTTTTTAGTTTTCTTTAGCTTTTCATAACGAGTCGGAACTCAGCTTTCTTTGTGTGGGAGAGAAACATGCTCCACTTCTACCTAGAACATAACATAGAATTTTCATGTCTATCTTTGATGTGTGTGTTCTTTGTCTTTCAATAGCTACTATCATGCTTAGCTCTTAGTTTTCATGCTTATCTTTTTAAAGAGCTTTTGTTTAGTTGGTTGCTTGAACTCTCTTTAGTTATCATGCTTATCTTATTAAGAGAGTTTGCTTCTGTTGCATTGGTTGATATGTCTATGATAAAAATGCTACGTGCATAATGGCGCTTAGTAATTCATGTTTTCTTATGGTTAGTCTCAAATAGCTGGGGGGGGGGGGGTTCCCAATGTGTTATTGGAGTACCAACATGATTTGTTTGCCTATGATGTGGTATGGTTTAGTAATTTCTTCCTTCAAGAATTTATTTTGATTGACTTGGCGTATGCTCACGCATATTTAAGACTGTAAAGAATGTCTGTCAAGCCTTGATGATCTTTTATTTCTGAGTAGCGATATAACTTCCATGCCTGATTCAATGTTGCTTTGTCGCTCTGCATGATTATGACCGTCATTGCTCTCTTAGTTGGTCGCTCCCAGTCTTTTGCTAACCTTCGCCTGTACTAAGCGGACTGACTGCTTGTGCATCCAAAATCTTTTAAACCAGTTATGCCATATGAGTCCACCATACCTTCCTATACATGGTATTTACCTGCCATTCCTAATGAAGACTTTCATGTGCCATCTCGAATTATTCAAAAAAAATGCATTTATGTTTTGTGCCTCTGTTTCAGCTCATGAGGAAGTAGTAGTTAATTCATGATATTTTTAAGTTGGACAAGGTTCACCCCGGGATTGCATGTCTAATGTGCAAACCCATAATACGAGAAGGAACTGGCAAAGAGTGCGCCCGGCTCAAAATTAATATAACAAACAAACCCTCCACACTTTGTTCATGAGAAATCAGAAAACTTTGGCAGTGATAAACAAAGGAGATTAAGAGGATGTGATCGTCCTCATTCGGGAGCCGTTCCTCGAAACTTGTCCATCTCAAGAAGTAATTGAGTTATCTGCTAGCATTCGTTGACGGAACATGCATAATCTAAAAAAATATTATTACCTCTGTTTTTAAAACTAAGAGCTCTGGTACATGTTTTGTCTTTGTTTCCGACCACGGGTTTTCAACCTTGCCAACAAAAGCCACGGTTCGAGAGTCTCCACCTTCTTTTAAAGCACCAACTACTGAGAGCATGATTGTCATTCTGAGTGTAATGTGCATTGTCCCAAAGTAGCATTGTCTTTTGCATGATTATGATATCGTTTATTCTAAAATCATTGTATCTAGTCATCACTTAAACCTTGGAGGTGCCCCTGCATTTATGTTTTGCTTCACTAAAGGGGGCGAGCGAGATATCACTTTATCATATTTGCACACCATGCTCATTACAAATCTATTTGATGTTTCAGTATCATATTGTAAAACTTTCAGTTCTTTATGATTTTCTCATTAGGCAACTTAATTACTACAGATTCATTGTCTCAGTAAGCTTTTGTCATATGACTATGAAAAGTCCTATATGGTTAATAGCATGTCACCACAGAAATTATTCTTGTTATCATTTACCTACTCGAGGACGAGCAGGAATTAAGCTTGGGGATGTTGATACGTCCAAAACGTATCTATAATTTCTGCTTGCTCCATGCCTCTTTTGGGTGATATTGCTATGATATTTATACACTTCCATACAGTTTTGATCATATTTGAACTAACCTATTAACTCAGTGCACACCAGTGCCAGTTTCTGTTTTCTGCTGTTTTTGTATTTCAGGTTTTCCCATTACGAAAACTGCCAGAAAAATCCCGGAAAAATTATATAAAAAATCAGCGTTCCAGAAGCTTCCCGGTAGCCAAAGTAGAGCCGGAGGGGGGCCACCAGGGCTCCAGGCGCCCTGGTGGCATGGCCCCCCTCCTGGCCGCGCCGGGGGGGGCGCCTGGGCCCCCCAGGCCTTCGCTGATGCCCCCCTTTGGCATATATTTAACACGCGTCCCGAAACCCTCGAGACGGGAACCCTTTTTCATGATCTCATCTCTGTTCCGCCGCCGCCGCGCTTCCAAGATCGGGAGCACCAGGAGAACTCTTCCCGGCACCCTGCCGGAGGGGAGGATCACCACCGGGAGCCTCTCCACCACCATGGACGCCTCCCGGATGAGTTGTGAGTAGTCTCCCTTGGACCATGGGTCCATGACCAGTAGCTATGTGATGTTCTCCTCCCCTTCTTGTGCTTCACTAATTAGACCTCGTGATCTGCCCTACATGATCGAGGCACATATGTAATCCTTATGCTGTTGCTATGTTGAGTTTGCTGGGATCCGATGGATTGTGAGATTATGTTCAGATTGTGTTTGAGTAATATATTTGATTTACCTCTTTTATATTTATGTTCGTAAGTAATTCTTGCATGTTCTCCGTTGCTATTTATTGCTTTGGCCAAGTAGTAGGTAGTGACTCCAAGAGGGAACGTTATGCTCGATTGTGGGTTCATGCCCCTCGATGACTAGCTTGAGTGACAGAAACATGAGTCTAGGGGATGTGCTGTTGCCACAAGGGGGAAAACAACGGTGCTTGTGCCCGCGGGTGCAAGGATTGTTTACTTTACGCAAAGTTCTTTTAATGCAGTTGTCTGTTGCTTTGAGTTTACACTATGGGTGGGACTCGCAACTTAATACCAGCGAGATGTTCTGGATAGATATCTCAAGGTGGATGATTAGTAGTAGATGCAGATGGATTTCGGTCTACTTGCCTTGGCGTACCGCCCATGCTTTGAACCTCTACCTTTCTTGCAACATAGTTAGCATTGGTTTGCGCACATAATTCTGTCAATTGCCCAGCTGTAATTCGTTTACCTCACATAGCTATTTTATCGTCTTTTGGGAGAGAGACATCACTAGTGAACATCATGGGACCCCGGTCCATATTACCATCACTGATCACATCCGTTATTTACTTTCTGCTTTTACTTACTATTTGCAGCAATACCTATCACTATTATCACTTGCGTTTGATCCTTTGTAAACGACAAGGCCGGAGGGATTGACAACCTCTCTGTACTCGTTGGGAGCAAAGTTATTTGTATCTGTGTGCAGGTCCACGTTGATTGCTAATATCTGGCGCCGTTAGCAGTTGACACCTTCTTGTTGAAACTGGGAGTCTCAGGGGAAATCGATCCTTGGTATCTTTGCCAAGGGAAAACTTCCGCTACACTGCATCTCAAACCTTCCACTTGGGGTAACCAACTAGGGGCGAGAAGCCATCAAGTACCCGCAAGTGATTCGATGTGGGGGCTGAAAGGACAGGTGGCTCCATCCAGGTATTGATGGGCCTGAGTTCCTGACGGCCCCCCGAGTGGATCTTTGTGGCGGAGCGACAGGGCAGGTTGAGACAACCAGTGGAGAGGTGGCCTGGCCCTGGTCGTTGTCCGCGGTTATTTCATAATAACACGCTTAACGAGTTTGGATATTTGATCTGAGTCTGGCCGTTGGCCTATACGCACTAACCAGCTACGTGGGAATAGTTATGGGTACTCGACGTCGTGGTATCAGCTGAAGCCTTCTTGACGTCAGCGACTGAGCGGCGCGTGCCGGGTTGGACCGCGTAACGTAACTTCCTTAGTAATGGAGGTTGCTAGGTCTGCTCACCGGCCGCCCTCGCAACGTGCAGGTGTGCATTGGGCGATGGGCCCAGACCCCTGTGTGCTTAGGACTTAGACCGACGTGCTGACCTCTCTGCTGTGCTTAGGTAGGGCTGCGACGTGTTGATCTTCCGAGGCCGGGCATGACCCTGGAAAGTGTGTCCGGCCAAATGGGATCAAGCATGCTGGGTTATGTGATGCACCCCTGCAGGGAAGTTAATCTATTCGAATAGTTGTGTCCCTCGGTAAAAGGACGACCCGGAGTTGTATTCCGACCTCATGACAACTAGAACCGGATACTTAATAAAACACACCCTTACCAGTGCCAGATACAACTCGGTGGTTGCTCTCTCACCGGGTGATGTGCGGGAGGATCGCCGAGTAGGTTTATGCTATACGATGTTACTTGGTGAACTTACCATCTACTCCCTTCTACTGCTGCAAGAGGGAGGCTGCGAGAAGCGAGGATACGTGTTACTTTCCAGCTACCCTCATCTTCTGCTGCAAGATGGAGGTTACGAGAAGCGTAGTCTTCGTTTGGATTAGCTATCCCCCTCTTATTCTGGCATTCTGCAGTTCAGTCCACAGATATTACCCCCCTTACACAGATATCATTGCATATGTAGTATAGATCCTTGCTTGCGAGTACTTTGGATGAGTACTCACGGTTGCTTTGCTCCCCCTTTTCCTCCTTCTTTCTTCTTTCTGGTTGATGCAACCAGATCGGTGGAGTCCAGGAGCCAGATGATCCCGATGATGTTTCTACATGGAGTTCGGCTTCGAGGAGTAGTTAGGAGGTCCCAGGCAGGAGGCCTTGCCTTTTCGATCATTGCTACTTTTGTGCTAGCCTTCTTAAGGCAAACTTGTTTAACTTATGTCTGTACTCAAATATTATTGCTTCCGCTGACTCTTGTGTTTTCGAGCTTATGTATTCGAGCCCTCGAGGCCCCTGGCTTGTAATATAAAGCTTGTATTATTTTAATTTGTGTCTAGAGTTGTGTTGTGATATCTTCTAGTGAGTCCTTGATCTTGGTCGTACACATTTGCGTGCATGATTAGTGTACGGTCAAATCGGGGGCGTCACACTGGCGTACCGCAGAACGGAGGTAACGGCCTTGTGTTCGACCGACCACGGTCGAAATGAGATCCTGTTCATCGGGAGGGGTCTGGCATACCGCAAAACGGAGGAAACGGACCTCCTACGGTCGAAACGGGGGTCCTGTTGATCGGGAGGGGCGTGGCGTACCGCAAAACGAAGGAAACAGACTTATGTTGGAGTGCTACGGTCGAAGCGGGGGTCCTGTTCATCGGGAGGGGCGTGGCGTACCGCAAAACGAAGGAACCATACTTGTGTTGGAGCGCTACGGTCGAAACGGGGGTCCTGTTCATCGGGAGGGGTGTGGCGTACTGCAAAACGGGACTCCACGGGATACTGTTCATCTCCACCGTCGACCACCTCCAACCTCCACGGGCTACTGTTCATCCACCGTCGACCTCCTCCTGCCTCCACCTGCGACTGTTCAGCCTACATCGCGCGCTACTCCACCGGCTACTGTTCAACCAGCGCTCTCCATGGGCTCCAGACCACCACTCCACTTGCTACTGTTCATCCAGCCCTCCACCGTCTATTGTTCATCCAGCCCTTTACGGGGTGGTCCTGTTCATCCAGCCCTCCACGGGGTTCCTGTTCATGCAGCCCCAACAGACTCAATCGATCGGGGTCTTGTTTAACACCACGGGATCCTAATCATCCACCCCACCAGGAACTGTTCATCCAAACCCCCAGTAACGCTCACTGTTCATGCAGAGGCAACATCGACCGGCTTCAGTTAGCAGCAGTAGCGATGGAATCGTTCGATCGGGTTCAGTTAACAGCCATCGATCGATCGCTCGGGTTCAGTAAGGCGTAGCCTGTAGTGCAATTGCTCGGGTTCAATTAGAGCCCAACGCCTCGCTCGGGTTCAGTTAGAGCCCAACTCCTCGCACCCACGCGTGTGCATGTACGAGAGAAACGCGCATCACTCGGCCCCGACCATCCACCGTAACTGGGAACACCCCGATATTTTCCTCATCCTCGCTTCTACCACGGTTTTTTCCGTCATGAACGGCCCAAAAAATGTCATGCAGCTGCGTCTCCGGCCGCCCAAGACGAAAAGCCCATTTTCTGTCATGATTTTTTGTCATAGAAGTAGGACACCACCACATCTATGATGATACCGTGTTTTGTCACAATTATTGCCATAAAAGTGTTATAAGTATGACATAATATTTTTTTCGTTCGTCCCAAAATGTTACGGATGTGTCTTTTTTTTTGTAGTGTCTGTATTATCGTCCGAGTAGTACTCCAATTAGTAGACGACTTGGTTAGCTCGTTGCTATGTTCAGCATATATATGCGTGTATCCTAGACCTTGTAACACAGCAAGAAAATATCAAAGCAATAGCGACCCGCCCCTGTGGAAATCAAAAATACGTGGTTCAGTTTTTCTGTTCGCTTCGCCGAAACAAGAGATCGATCCTGTTGTAGCTAGTCAAACTAAGTTCATGTATGTACATGACTAGACGTGTGTATGTGCACTGTTCCCGAAAGATCAATCAAGCTGCCTTTGCTATCTTTGCATGTAGGCGTGAGTGTCTCTCGGTGATTTGATCTAGCAAGTTCAAAAGTCAACACCCTCAGTCTCTGCATCTAGAAGATGCATGCAGTCATATAATTAATTATTCATAAAAAACCATACAACGTGATACATTAATAAGACTGAAGCCATCAGCTTGTCAACACAGTTTCTACTCCTATCCCTTTGATGAAGGCGTGCCGAATATCCGTGTCTAATATCAAACAGACATCGCATCAAAGCCTAACATCTAAAGCCGGGTGTCTCATCCAAACTACTACCTGGAATGGGTCACACACCGATCTGGCACACTCTCAGTGAGCACCACACGCTGCAAGGGTCATCACCTTCATCTTCCATCGGTCCATCCTCAGAGCAGAACTGATGCACCGACCTTACCAGACCTCTCTGCCATCAACGCCACCATGACGCCATACAGCTTCCTCCTCTTGCGCGAGTCCATCTTCGCGCATTAGACGTGGAGTCTCCAGTGCGCCATGCCGCCGAGACCCACCATCGACGATACGGTTGATACCACACCGCTCCACCTACATGCCATCTCGCGTCGACTCCGAACTTTCAGCAACTCCACCACCCTGAGCAGTCCCCGGCCGACGCCTTCAAGAAGGAACACGACACCAAAGTGCCATCGTTGCCCAAAGAGAGGAATAGAGGCTTTGACCTGCGCTCATGGCAGAGGTAGGGGGCGTATAATCCACACCAAATCCTCCAGGAAGGGAATCGGCGCCGAGGGCATCGACTTTGGTTGGCCGCCACACCGGCCTGGAGTTTCCCCTTGATCCATGCCCACCCACCAGATCCGTCCAGGCAGTATCGACGTCGACCGTAGTCGCTACCGTAGCCAGCACGAACCGTAATATATCGAGTAGGAGACGGTGCCTCCCATGGAACTCCGGTCGGCCATCGAGGAGCCGTCGTAGCGCCGCCGCCTCCATGTCGCCCACGCAGCCGTGGAGGCCCCCACATCTGCACCCGCGACTGCTGCCCGCTAGGCATATCGCACCGTGTACCACCGATCAAGGCCGCCGCCCCAAGATCCCCATGCCTCCAGAGGCACCAGCGAGCAGATCTGAAACAGATCGACCACCGGCCACAATAGGAGCGCCCCAAACGCCCCCCACGCGACCACCAGGGGGAGTCACGAGCGCGCGGTGCTGCTCCTGCCATCGCCCCCTGAGTCCTCGTCGGCGCACCCCGTCGCCAACCACCGCCGAACGCCACCCGCGCCGGATCCGACCGATGTGGGGAGGAGAGGTCCCGCCGCCGCCGACCCCAACCAGGCTAAACTTGCCAGGGTGAATTACTAAAATTTGGCATGATCCATAAAATAATTTTGACATGGTTCATAATTTAAAAGAAATCAATCGTTAATTACTTTAAGAAAGCATAGTCAATGACTCAAATTTGCCATGAACCAGAATCTAAAATTGCCATGGTGAATTACTTTAATTTGCCATGATACATGCACTAAAATTTGCCATGGTTCACACAAAAATATTTTTCGTTGTTAAAATACTACAATTGCCCTGGTCAAACAACTAAAATTGCCATGGTGAATTACTAAAAATTGTCATGATCCATTAATTAAATTTGTCTTGGTTAATTACTAAAAAATTACCCAACCACGCCGCTGCAGGCGATCATTACACCATAATCTATCAAGGTGTAGCAACCAGGTGGATATTTTCAACTTGCGTGGGCCCAAGTGTCCCGAAAATACTGCTTGAAATTCGTTCCACATGAACGCTGAACTGTGATTTGTACGCAGATGCAGCAGAGTATTTTCCATTTGCTTCGAGAGACCAAGTGACCTCATTTGGTAACCCTTGTCTCATCTCCGACGCTACTCGTCTAATCGACCATTCTTAGAGCATCTCTAGTGGATGGTGTAAATTTGGACGTGTATATCTTCATATACACGTCCATATACACCTTGCTAAATTTTACACCTACCAGTGTTTCAGTGGAACGTGTATACAGGAGTGGAAATCAGGACGTGTATATTCCAACGGCTATATTTCCAACGGCTATATTTCCAACGGCTATATTTCTGGTCTATATAAACCGCCCCAATCACCTCTCTTCCAACATTTCTAGTTGTGCCTCATCTTCTCACTTCTAGATTTCTCTATCTTCTCTCACGCAACACAATGAACACATCCTCTTGGGACATGAGTTCTTCGTCATCTTCATCGGGCGACGATGAACTCATACTTGCGGCATTAGCTGATCGCGAGGAAGAAGATAGGAAGAATGCTCGACGCCATGGGGGTTCCAAGCATGGACGCCAGTCAATCGATCGAGGAAGAGATGCCGGATTTATTCATCTGTGGAACGACTAGATCAATAGCACCAGTACAGCAAGATGGTCTGAGTGTTTGACTAGATCAATAGCACCAGTCCTAGTCTTTAATTGTATTTATGTGTGAAATCTCAGTAGCAAGGATCAATTCGTCACCATGTATATATGGCATGCGCCACAGAATTGTTTCCAGTCACAAGATTCATCCATTTGTATGTTTCCACAAAATTCAGTCCAAGCAAGTGATTTGTTGCTTGTTTGTTGCCAATCTTAAAGAGCTCTTTCAAGAATTTCTGGCAGTTAGAACTTGGAACAAGAAGGTAAATGGCATTGGCGTTGAGCGGGTCAAGGACGACGATCTGCGGCGCCGCCTGCGCCGAGTTCTCCTGCCACGGGTAGCCTCCATCGGCCAAGACCTGCCTGAGCTCCACCTGGTGCTCCGGCGTCCAGCCGCTGCCCTCGTTGTCGAGCGCAAAGGAGCTGAGCAGGAACGGCCCGTCCGGAGTCACCTCGGCGTAGCGCAGCCGCCCCTTGCTCACGTCGATGCGCCGGTGCTTGGCCACCTCCCGCAAGAACAGCCCCTGGTCCTCGACCTTCCTGAGATCTCCATCCTCTTCTGTGCGCGCACGCGCAGGCAGCACGCTGCCAGTCGGCAGCTCGACGAAGCGGATCTCCGGCCGGTCGGCGAAGGGGTCGACGGAGACGGCGCCCAAGGTGAGGTCGACCCACCACAGGCGGCCGCCGAAGGCAACCGTCTCCTGGTTCACCTCCATCCTGCGCGGGGGCGGCGCTCCGCACGGCACGCCCATCACCGTCTCCCACTCCCCTTTCTCCGAGAGAAACCGCTCGAGGCCGGCGCCAAGGAAGGCGAGCTCGGCGACGGCGAATCTATCGGGCGGCCCGCGCCCGAGCCAGCCGTCCTCCCTTCCCGCGCGCCCGCCGGCCCCTCTCTCCTCTGCACCGCGGACGGCCTCCCATCCCCACGCCACGAGCTCCTCCCTTCCTTCCTTCCTTCCTTCGAGCTGCTCGGGTGTGCGCGGGACGACGAGCGTGGCTCGGGCGTGGTTATTTCCACGCCTCGTAGTGTCGTGGCTCGGGCGTGGCCGTTTACACGTCCATATACACGAGCCGCTGGTAGCAATTTTTCAGCCAACATGGTCTATATTTGCTATACACATCCATATAGATGATCCACTGGAGATGCTCTTAAGAAGTTGCTCCCCACTACTTCCTATTCTCTCACCATGCACACTGTCCACTTCAGCAACTATGCCATCTCAGCAAAAACTGATCCCACCAGGCCATGTCATCACTTTCCTGGCCTTCCCATGAACCATCAGCTAACATGCGTTCCTCCCCTCAAAAAAAAGAAGCTAACGTGCGTTCCCTGCCACAAACGAACTAGAAACCCACGTCCAGAATATCTTTGCATCTCCCAACTTTTCTCCCCGAAGTGTGAGCCTTGTTCGGCCCTTGTTCTTTCGCCTCTTCCTCCACCTTCCACCCATGGTTCCCTTCATCTCCCCCAATAATCAATATCTACTTCAGACCTGCAGTCCTTCCGGTTCTTCCTTCTCCCCTCTATTTATGTATCCCTCCATCTTGCCTTTGTTGCCGACCTAAACCGAAAGATGTAAGATGGTCGCCGGCGCGAACAAGATTGGCCCAAGCGTACACCTCGCCCTTTACCCAACCTCACTGAACCATGCGCGCCACCCATGACGTCCTCCGCAGCATCACCTGCGGCAGAGGTGGGGGGGGGGCTCTTCTTCCTCTTTATCTTCAACTATATTAACAATTTTATTTTGAGTCAGCTTGGTTCGAAGATCTGATCCCAAACCAGAATAGATGAGAAGGGAGAGGGCGACGGCTGCAATGTTTACTTTGGCGGCGCTGATGGAGGTCCAGATCCCGATCCAAGTAGTGCCTCCGCCGTCCAAGGTAGGAGCAGGAAGATGATGTCGCTTCATCGTTTCTGTGTCTAGATCTCCACGTCCATGTAGTTTTCCTCGAGGCCTGGATACTGCGTGATGTGCAGGACAATTAGTGATGCATATGTGATTTGCGTTCCTGGTGTGTATATAACTGCATATGCACATTATTTTTTCATCTTTTTGGGATTTCATTTCTCGACTTCAGTGATTGGTTTGTGGCCTAAGCTTATGTACAGATTCTAAAGTGTATGGATGTGTTTGCCAGATGTCTCTATATTATGTGCTTTTGCTTTGATTAGTCTTCTTTACATCCTCTGCACGTATTCTCCATTGGTTGACTGGAAGTGGCTGACGTTGAAGGATAAATTAGTCTTAATTTTGAGGGCTCCACTCTATATCTTATGTTTACATGCATTGTAAAACTCTGAATGTAATTCACATGCATCAAGCCTTGCCAAGTAACCCTTGTGAAAGGTGTGTCAGCGGCGAAGCAGTAGCTATAGCGTGGGGTGCGTCACCTCTGTGGTATTGTAAGCAATCACGGCCTTGGACAAGCTCGCTGGAATCTAAGCCAGGTGAGGACACCAAGGTTCCACTCGCCTACTAATTAAGCCATCTATTTACACACAATACAGTTTGTGGATATTAATGCTGATCTCTATATGCTACTGGTATGAACAACTAAAGATGAATCACTAATGTGCATAGAGAACTTATTATAGATAAACATACATTATTTGGGATGAAGGGAATCAGATCCAGAGTTCCAGAGTTCTGCTATCATATACAAATAATGCAGTTTCGATATATATATCTGGTGTGACAAAATTGTTCATAATATGCATCTCACTCCATTTCAAATATTCTGACTCGAGATTAGTATATATTTAGGGGGTGAAGGCATCATGGTTTGTCCAGTGATGATAATAAAACATTGACTTTTTTTTGCATGTGCACGCCTTTAGTTCTTGAATTTCCATGTTAAACTAAAGTAAATGTCATTTTACAACACATTCAGTTTCTAATTTATCTACGGGAGTGGAACTGGATGGAGACTTATGTGATGTGCTTATAAAAAGTTCAAAATACAAGCACCAAAACTAACAAAGCACCTCACACACCCCGTTACCATTCTGAACAATGCATAGCTTAAGAAAATGGCAAACTATTATTTATTTGTGAAACTTTGTGACGCTATGCCCAAATCATTTGGATCATACATATATAGTTCTAAATTCTTGATGATCAGAATGCGCATGATTTACTGAGCGATGTTCGAAAATATATTATAATTACCTCTGTTTTACAACTATTCATTATCTATTCATGTTCATGTATATATAACAAAATCTCATCGAAATATATTGCAAGCAATTTCCGCAGCAACGCGCGGGGTATCGTCTAGTTATACTAGTGTTTCTGTGTGCAAGATCTTTGATCCAAGTGTTCTCTGCCAGTCAGCACTAACCGCTAACGGCATATGTAGCTATCCCCACAAATTTTGCTTCTCAGCTGTCCATAGACATGTCTCGCCAGTGTCCGGGCAAGTCCGTTTCAAATCCTTATGCTAAATATGAGATGGGCTTTGGGCCCATTTAGCAATTACAGAAAAATCCCTAAGGGCCCATGCTTCCTAGCAAGTGGTGGGAGTTTAGTCCCACATTGCTAGTTGAGAGAGATGTACACCAACTTATAAGGTGAGACATTCTCCCACTAGTATGCGTTGGTGTGAAGGAAGGAGAGGTGTTCCACACGCGCGCTCCTCCTCCTCCGCCGCCCGCCCGTCTCGTCACGCCGCGCCGCGCCGCGCCGCGGGAATCTCGCCGAGCCGATGTGTTCTTTTTGTCACGCAGGATTGAAATTTGAACAGTCAACTGAAAATGATTAATGGAAAATGAATACGAGCTGAAACGTTTCGTCTTAAGTACGGTCGTTACCAGAATTCATTGTGATTCATTATGTGCGGTCTTAAGTACGGCCGTTACCAGAATTCATTGTGATTCATTATGTGCGGTCTTAAGTACGGCCGTTACCAGAATTCATTGTGATTTATTATGTGCGTTTATGCTGGACCGTTTGTCTCCTCCTCTGCGCCTATATAAGAGAGGTCGCTCCTCTCCAGAGAAGAACACAGATCACATCTGCTCTGCCACCACCACTTCTGTCGTTCCTCTCGCTGTTGCTGTCGCCGGTGACTCCATCCCGTCTTCCGCGTACACGGCCGACGGGAGAGCAGGCCTCCGAAACCCCGCCTCTCCAGATCCTGTACGGGAGAGGGGCGATTAGGTTTTTGGGGAGCGTCTTCTACGCGACTGCTCGCCTCGGTTCGACTGCTTCCTCTACGTCGACTACATCTTCGTCCGCGTCGCCTTCGCTTTCACCATGAGCACCAGCACCGACGCTGACAAGGCTGCTGCCGACAAGGCCGCCTCCGACAAGCGCATCGCCGACGAGGCCGCCGCCTCTGCTGCTGATCTGGCCAACTGGCCTACTGGAGGGTATAACATGCTTACCCTTATCCTGATTATTTCCATGTGTGCAGTACTGGTGATTTGCGTAGATGTTTCTACTATATGTCTAGTATATGCGTACATCATGAATTTTCAGTATGTCATTAGCACTGTCTATATCATGTTCATGATTTATTCTTGGATTAAATTAATCGAACAATTGCTTAATTTCTCAACAATCCAAAAACCTAATCTGTGTAGGCAATTTTCGATCCATGGTTTTTCTGTTGCACTGAAACCTGCCCCGTTTACGGGGACGTACTTTAAGCGTTGGCAGACCAAAACCGTCTTATGGCTCACGGCGATGAACGTGTTCTGGGTCGCCGGTGTGACTCCCACGGGAACGATTGCTCCTGAACAGGAGAAGGCGTTCAGGGAGGCCACCGTCGTCTTTGTTGGATGCGTTCTGAGCGTGATCGGAGATAAGTTGGTTGATGCATATTTACATATGCGGGTTGCCAAGGACTTGTGGGAGGCGCTCGAATCTAAATTCGGCGCAACCGATGCTGGAAGCGAGATGTATATTATGGAGCAGTTCCACGATTACAAGATGGTTGAAAACCGTCCTGTATTGGAACATGCTCATGAGATACAGTGCATCGCTAAGGAACTTGAGGTTCTGAAGTGTGTGCTGCCGGGCAAATTTGTCGCGGGATGCATCATCGCTAAGCTACCCAATTCCTGGAGGAATTTTGCTACCACTCTAAAACATCAGAGGCGTGAATTCTCAGTTGAGGATGTCATTGGCCATCTGAGTGTTGAGCAGAACTCGAGAGCAAAGGACTCGAATGGAAAAGGGAACGAAGGGACCTCTGTCGCCAACATAGTGCAGAAGAACTTCAACCCCCACAAGCCCAAGGGAAAGACTGGTGTCCAACAGAATACCGAGTTTAAGAAGAAGGGCAAGAAGCCTTTCAAGAAGGATAAGAAGAAGGGTGGCTGTTTCACTTGTGGTTCTGATGAACATTGGGCTGTCAAGTGCCCACACAAGTTCAAGAAGCCAGGACAGGACTCCAAGACTGTCAACATGATTGTGAGCAACAATGAGAGTGGGCCATCTGGGTATGGTAATTTGTTTACTGTATTTTCAGTTTGCCAGTCTACCGATTGGTGGATTGACACAGGTGCAAATATTCATGTGTGTGCTGACATTTCATTGTTTTCTTCTTATCAGGCCACAGGAAACGGGTCCGTACTGATGGGGAATGGCGCGAGTGCTTCTGTTCATGGTGTTGGCACGGTCGATCTGAAGTTTACTTCGGGAAGGATCATGCAACTGAAGAACGTGCAGCATGTCCCCGCCATCAAGAAGAATCTCGTTAGTGGTTCCCTTCTATGTAGAGAAGGGTTTAAGCTGGTATTCGAGTCTAATAAAGTAGTTGTTACGAAATATGGACTGTTTGTTGGAAAAGGTTATGAATGTGGAGTTCTATTCCGCTTTTCCCTCGCTGATCTTTGTAATAAAGTCGTGAACAATATTCATTCAAATGTTAATGAAACAGAAGTTTGGCATTCACGTCTTTGTCACATTGGTTTTGGTTGTATGACGCGGTTAGCAAAGTTAAATTTAATCCCAAGTTTCACTTTAGCCAAAGGTTCTAAGTGCCATTCGTGTGTGCAAGCAAAGCAACCTCGCAAGCCCCATAAGGCTGCGGAGGAGAGACACTTGGCGCCATTAGAACTCATACATTCTGATCTTTGTGAGATGAATGGTGTGTTGACTAAATGTGGAAAGAGATACTTCATGACACTGATAGATGATTCTACTAGATACTGCTATGTATATCTTTTAAACACTAAAGATGAGGCTCTACACTACTTTAAAATCTATAAGGCAGAAGTTGAGAATCAACTTGAAAAGAAAATAAAACGAGTCCGGTCAGATCGTGGTGGAGAGTATTTCTCTAATGAGTTTGATTCCTTTTGTGCGGAACATGGTATTATTCATGAGAGGACGCCTCCCTACTCACCTCAGTCAAATGGGGTTGCCGAACGGAAAAACCGTACTCTAACTGATTTGGTTAACGCCATGTTAGATACATCGGGTTTATCCAAGGCATGGTGGGGGGAGGCTATATTGACATCATGTCATGTCCTGAATAAAGTTCCGACAAAAGACAATGAGATCACTCCCTATGAACAATGGGAAAAGAGAAGAACAACACTCTCATACTTACGTACTTGGGGCTGTTTGGCGAAAGTCAATGTGCCGATCTCCAAAAAGCGTAAGCTTGGACCAAAGACTGTGGATTGCATTAATTTGGGCTACGCTAAGAATAGCGTCGGCTATAGATTTCTGGTAGTGAAATCTGAGGTACCTGACATGAAAGTCGGTACGATTATGGAGTCTAAAGATGCTACATTCTTTGAGGATATTTTTCCTATGAGAGATATGCAAAGCACTTCTAGACTGGAATCTGATGAGACTCCTGAACCTGCCATTCCGATGGAATATTATGAACAAACACATGATGAAAATCCTGAGGAGGAGGACAAGGAAACCCTTGGTAGGGGCAAGAGACAGAGGACTGCAAAGTCCTTTGGTGATGATTTCCTTGTGTACCTTCTGGATGATACTCCCACTTCTATTTCAGAAGCTTATGCGTCTCCGGATGCTGACTACTGGAAAGAAGCGGTCCGTAGCGAGATGGACTCCATCTTGGCTAATGGGACATGGGCCTCGCATGGTCTTCTCGTCCACCAGATTGATGTTAAGACAGCTTTCCTGAATGGAGAGCTAAACGAGGAAATCTACATGCAACAGCCAGATGGCTTTGTGATAGATGGTCAGGAAGGAAAAGTGTGTAGGTTGATAAAATCTTTATATGGCCTGAAACAAGCACCTAAGCAATGGCATGATAAGTTTAATACAACACTGACATCTGTTGGCTTCGTTGTTAATGAAGCTGACAAATGTGTATACTATCGCCATGGTGGGGGCGAAGGAGTTATACTGTGCTTGTATGTTGATGACATACTGATATTCGGAACCAACCTCAAAGTAATTGAGGAGGTCAAGTCGTTTCTATCTCAGAACTTTGAGATGAAAGACCTTGGTGTGGCTGATGTTATCTTGAACATCAAGCTACTGAGAGATAATGAGGGTGGGATTACACTTTTGCAATCCCATTATGTTGAGAAGGTGTTGAGTCGTTTTGGATACTCGGACTGCACACCATCTCAAACACCATATGATCCTAGCGTGTTGATTCGAAAATCCAAAGGCACGGCTATAGATCAATTGAGATACTCTCAAATCATTGGTTCACTAATGTACCTAGCTAGCGCTACGAGGCCTGACATCGCTTTTGCTGTGAGCAAACTGAGTCGGTTTGTATCAAAACCGGGTGATGTACATTGGCATGCTGTTGAAAGAGTTATGCGTTATCTAAAGGGTACTATGAACTATGGACTTCACTATACCGGATACCCGTCAGTACTTGAAGGGTATAGTGATGCGAATTGGATCTCTGATGCTGATGAGATGAAGGCCACAACTGGGTATATGTTTACTCCTGGAGGTGGCGCTGTTTCCTGGAAGTCTTGCAAGCAAACGATCTTAACGAGATCGACAATGGAAGCAGAATTAACAGCATTAGACACATCTGGTGTCGAAGCGGGATGGCTTCGAGATCTCTTGATGGACTTGCCATTGGTTGATAAACCGGTTCCGGCTATCCTTATGAACTGTGACAATCAGACCGTCATCACCAAGGTGAAGAGTTCAAAGGACAACATGAAGTCCAACAAACACATAAGAATGAGATTAAAAGCTGTCAGAAAATTGAGAAACTCCGGGGTGATAGCGTTGGAATATGTCCATGCGGCTAAGAATCTGGCAGATCCCTTCACAAAAGGGCTATCACGTGTTGTGATAGATAATGCATCGAGGGAGATGGGCACGAGACCCACATGAGTTGCCATGGTGGTAACCCAACCTATGTGATCGGAGATCCCGTGAAGTAGGACCTGGGAAAACAAGCCAGTGGTGAACTGAGGAGAGTAACTATACTAACCCACTCCGCTGGAGATGCAATACTCTCAATACTATATGGGAGGATGACTACTGTCTTAATGTGTTCCAAGGCTTATATGTATAAGCAAGATGCTATCCTACAGAGCGATCTTTGGAGGAACACACCTATATGAGCCCGACTGCTGGTCACAGTCTATGAGATTGGGGTGATCTCTAGTAAGCTCATGAACAGGCCAGGAGTGTGACTTATATGCTCCACCCGAGGGGTCAGCCTTCGGCAGCCTAGTATCAGTAAGACATGTGGTGAAACTTCTTTACGCCAAATTGACAATTCAAGGCTTAGTCCATTGTTCAGTTGTGGAGGGGTGTAGCTATTTGCTCTAGGTGGATGTTCAATCTTAACAGGTCTCCACTGAAATACTGGTATATCAAAACAGAGTTTCGAACAGAGGACAACACCATGGGCCTTTGGGATCTGGTGGGGGATTGCTGAATATGAGATGGGCTTTGGGCCCATTTAGCAATTACAGAAAAATCCCTAAGGGCCCATGCTGCCTAGCAAGTGGTGGGAGTTTAGTCCCACATTGCTAGTTGAGAGAGATGTACACCAACTTATAAGGTGAGACATTCTCCCACTAGTATGAGTTGGTGTGAAGGAAGGAGAGGTGTTCCACACGCGCGCTCCTCCTCCTCCGCCGCCCGCCCATCTCGTCACGACGCGCCGCGGGTTGCGGGAATCTCGCCGAGCCGATGTGTTCTTTTTGTCACGCAGGATTGGAATTTGAACAGTCAACTGAAAATGATTAATGGAAAATGAATACAAGCTGAAACGTTTCGTCTTAAGTACGGCCGTTACCAGAATTCATTGTGATTCATTATGTGCGGTCTTAAGTACGGCCGTTACCAGAATTCATTGTGATTCATTATGTGCGGTCTTAAGTACGGCCGTTACCAGAATTCATTGTGATTTATTATGTGCGTTTATGCTGGACCGTTTGTCTCCTCCTCTGCGCCTATATAAGAGAGGTCGCTCCTCTCCAGAGAAGAACACAGATCACATCTGCTCTGCCACCACCACTTCTGTCGTTCCTCTCGCTGTTGCTGTCGCCGGTGACTCCATCCCGTCTTCCGCGTACACGGCCGACGGGAGAGCAGGCCTCCGAAACCCCGCCTCTCCAGATCCTGTACGGGAGAGGGGCGATTAGGTTTTTGGGGAGCGTCTTCTACGCGACTGCTCGCCTCGGTTCGACTGCTTCCTCTACGTCGACTACATCTTCGTCCGCGTCGCCTTCGCTTTCACCATGAGCACCAGCACCGACGCTGACAAGGCTGCTGCCGACAAGGCCGCCTCCGACAAGCGCATCGCCGACGAGGCCGCCGCCTCTGCTGCTGATCCAGCCAACTGGCCTACTGGAGGGTATAACATGCTTACCCTTATCCTGATTATTTCCATGTGTGCAGTACTAGTGATTTGCGTAGATGTTTCTACTATATGTCTAGTATATGCGTACATCATGAATTTTCAGTATGTCATTAGCACTGTCTATATCATGTTCATGATTTATTCTTGGATTAAATTAATCGAACAATTGCTTAATTTCTCAACACCTTATTTGTGCATGCATGCAGTCATCTTCCTCACTTTGTTATCAAATTGTTTGGTCATACGGATATGATTGATGGGATGGAAAATTTTTGGAAAAGAGAGAGAATAAAGAAATAGAAAAAGATGACCCGGGGTGGCTTTGATCGTCGGCGCGGTCAACAATGGTCCACACCCCGAGCCTAGCTACGGACCAGCAAAGCCATTTCGCATACGGCTGGACCGCGTCCTATGTAGCGGATTGGCTGAAGAATGACCGGAGCGTCCGCGAGCCCTCATATCCTTCCCATATATGTGATGGATATGAGGGTTATCAGACATCTCAGTCGTACGAGGACAATGTGAGGGGTCCGGTTGGGTGCTTTGTTTCCTTCTCTCCTGTCCGGAAGGTGACACGACCGTCCTCCTAGACATATAAGGGACATTTGAGGAGCCCGGTTGTAAATGCTCTAAGTTAGCTTGTTTTTATTTTTAGGAATACATCAACCCATTAAACTTGTACATAGATGACATATGAATCAATCGTAGCTGAATTTATACATAATTTACTGAGCTCATGAACTATTGAATTACAAATGCATTATAAATGTGGCAGTCCAAAGAAAACCAAGAAGAACCAAAGTTTTAGCATGTTTGACCAGCATGCCTCCCTTCAAATGTTCAAGAAACAGGACTAATAAAAATATGAACATTAGACTCGATCTCGTAGAGGTGATTTTTGGGGGCGGAAATTCGTCCCTATTAAAATTGTGCCACCTAAGACGGGTTTGTAGAGAAACCGGCTCAAATAAACGTCTCCACGGAGAAACTGACTAGGGCATGTACAATGGTTGATAAGATAGTTTTATCTTAAGTTTTACATGTAAATTAGATATGACAAAAAAAGATGTCTACAATGGATCATCTCTTAGCCTTATCTTCAATAATTATTTGTTCCTAAAAATATGGTGAGACAAATTGTGCTAAGAGATCATCTCTTAGCTTTTCTTAAATAAGAGAAGACAAGCTTTCTCTTATGATTTCTCTCTCATCCACCTCATCATTCATCCCACGTGGCACTCTTAAGATAGAACCATTGTACATGCCCTAATATACAGGAAGTAGGGCTTCTTACGACAAAACAGTTCTATGAACTAAGATGGGTTTGTGTAAGAAATTGTTTCGATAGTTGACCGGTCCAAAAGCCCACTGCAAGGAAACAACTACGTAAAAGACAAAACTAAATGTTGGCCTCCTTTCTTACCCATGATGCCGCAGAGCATGTCCCGCCGAGTCTCAACGTGGCGATGACATCAACAAATCATTTCTCCCCTCTAGTTAGGGTTTCTTCTCCCCTCGGCGGCGATCTAATCGCCCCGTAGGGTTCCGGCTACCCTCCCCCCGTCTACGCCGAAGCGCTGTGCTCGGACCGATCACGGGGTACTCTCGGAGTGCTGCCCGGTCTTGGCGCCCGCACTTTTGGCTTGGGGTCAGGCTAGGGTTACAGGACAACACCCGATTCGATCTTCTCGGGTTAGAGAAAACATGGCGGCGGCGGCTTCCAGTTCTAAGTCAAGGGACTTGGAGACGCTCATGAGCGAGCTGGGACTCCAGGAGGAGGACATGGATGATGTTGTGGTGGAAGAGGAAGACCCTTTGCCGCCGGAGACGATCAGATGGATGGCCATAGCACGTGTCCACACGGAGAAGAAATACAGTCAGTATGGCTTCTACAAAACAATGAGAGTAGCTTGGGACCTCGCGCATCCAGTTCAGATACGGCCCTTGGAGGAAAATTTGTATACGATGCAATTTGCGTGTCTTGGTGACTGGGAACGAGCGATGCAAGAGGGACCCTGGAACTATAAGGGCAATGCAGCCATCATGGCTGAGTACGATGGATTCACTAAACCATCACAGATGAAGCTTGATACGTTGGAGATATGGATGCAGGTGCACGACCTGCCTGACGGCTTCTATCCCCTCATAAGCGCCCTTGCCAAGAGGGTAGGAGAGGTCATCTATGTTGAACCGAAGTCGCATGACTTTGAAGGAAATTTCTTTAGGGTGAGAATCAAGATCAACGTGTTCAAAGCCCTGAAGAACGCAGTGAGCCTGGTTCACAAGGGAGAGCGGCAGATTTTCAAGGTTAAATACGAGCGGCTCCCGGACTGGTGTGCCGTCTGCGGCCACCTGGGACATCAGTTCAAGGATCATGGGGACGGCATACACCCACAGTCGGCCCTAGTTTTCAAGGAACTCCGAGCAAACTGGTTCAAGGGGTCTGGCCCTGGCCCGGGGCAGAATCGTGCAGCATGAAGGGGAGGCCGTGGAGGTCGTGGCAGAGGAGCAGGACGCACCAGCCAGTCGGGCAGCAGGAGCTCAGCATCAGAGGATTATACTGGCGAGGATAGGGAGAATGACACCGCAATGACAGAAGCAGGCGACAACCGCAAGCGCACCACGGGAGACTTGGCCAAGAAGAGTCAATCCTCAAACCCCCAGGCGCAGGTGGCGCCTGCAGCCCCGCTGAAGACGGGGGAAACAGCTCTCATGCTCTTAGCACCACCGGTGGCGATCAGCCCGAGCTCCAAGCAGGATACCAAGCGGGCCAAGACAATGTCAGATGTCGAGAGCGCTCCAAAACTCTCTTTAGCGACCAAGTTTCAAGATAACATATTGTAGTCCTCCGAGGTGGAGGGTCGCCGGGCGCAATGAATACCCTTTGTTGGAACTGTCGTGGTGTGGGCAACGCCGCGACAGTTAACGAGCTTCGCGAGTTAGCGAAGAAGTTTGCCCACCCTATTCTCTGTATTGTAGAAACTCAGATTGAAAGAGGTAGGGTAGAAGCACTTACTGGAACTTTGGGATATCATAATGGTTTTTCAATAGATAGTCAAGGGAGGAGTGGAGGCATTGGTATTTTCTGGAACAATCCAATAAAAGTGGAGGTTCTTGGTTATTCTGTTTACCATATTGATTGCTCGGTTCTCGACCCTAGTAAAGATCCATGGCGACTGACGTGGGTTTATGGGGAAGCCCAAACCCAGTTAAGACATCAAACCTGGACAGTGATAAAAAACATAAGTAGTCTGAGTACGTTGTCGTGGCTTTGCATTGGAGATTTCAATGAAGTTTTGCGTCCGGATGAGCACGTTGGAGTGGGACAGCGCAGTAATGCTCACATTCAGGGTTTTCGAGACACCGTTGATGTGTGCATGCTGATGGACTTGGGGTACAAAGGATGTCCTTGGACTTTTGAGAAGAAGGTTGCGGGAGGCACTTTCACTCCCGTCAGGCTTGATAGGGCTCTGGGATCCGCAGAATGGAGTGCTCAATTTCCGCTGGCTAGCCTGTCCCACTTGACAGCGGCTACTTCAGACCACTGCCCTATCTTTTTGGAGATCAACGAGGCCGTTGCGCCTCCAAGATACAAGGCCTTCAGGTATGAAACCATGTGGGAAACTCATGAAAAGTGGCAAGAGACAATTGTAGAAAAGTGGAGCTCAAAACACTCGGGTCACACGGTAGATGAGATTCGGCGCAAAATGGCGGCACTAGCAACAGACTTATCAAGGTGGAACAACGACACTTTTGGCAGTGTGCGTAAAGAGATACGATCTTTAAAACTTGAACTAAAGCGCCTCAGAGGTGACCCAGCAAGGGTAGGGCCAACACACGTCGAGATAAAAATCAATGACAAGCTGGTCGAGCTATATCACCGGGAGGAACTGATGTGGCGACAGAGGTCTCGGATCGAGTGGCTCGCGTCGGGGGACAAGAACACACGATTTTTTCACCTTAGAGCCAGCATTAGACGCAAAAAGAATATGGTGAAAGCACTGGCTAATTCGCTAGGCGTGCTCATTAATGATGCGGGAGAACTCAAAGCGATGGTTAATGATTTCTACCAGACTTTATACACATCTGAAGGAGTAACTGGACTTGATGAGGTCATGGCTCACGTCCCGGTTAAGGTGACAGCAGGGATGAACGACATTTTATGCGCACCATATACAAATGAGGAGGTGAAGGTAGCTCTCTTCCAAATGTTTCCGACGAAGGCACCGGGCCTAGATGGTTTTCCAGCTCATTTTTACCAACGGCACTGGTCACTATGTGCAGATGAGATAACAAGGGCCGTGCTCAGAATCGTCAGAGGAGAGGAGAGTGCGGAGAGCATAAATGACACAGTACTGGTGCTAATACCAAAGGTAACGAACCCAACTCTCCTTTCTCAATTTCGACCCATAAGCTTATGCAACGTCCTCTATAAGATAGCGTCAAAGGTGGTGGCAAACAGACTAAAGCAAATACTTCCTGACATCATATCTGAGGAACAGTCAGCTTTCGTACCAGGCAGGCTCATTACTGACAACATCATATGTGCATATGAGTGTTTACATTTCATGAAGAGGTCGAGGGCAAAGAGTAACAGCACGTGCGCTCTAAAACTTGATATGATGAAGGCCTATGACCGCTTGGAATGGCCATACCTGAGGGCTATAATGTCCAAGCTGGGATTTGCATAGGCATGGATTGACATAGTGATGAACATGGTATCGTCAGTGTCTTTCTCAGTTCTTTTTAATGGTGAGAAACTTGATCAGTTCCAACCTTCGAGAGGTATTCGACAGGGAAACCCTATCTCCCCTTACTTGTTTTTGATTGCAGCAAAGGGCCTTTCGTGCCTTTTAAAATCCAGTTCTCAGTCATCAGTGCTAGGAGGAATCAAGGTGGCACCAACAGCCCCGGCTGTAAACCACCTTTTGTTTGCGGATGACAGCCTGCTGTTTTTCAAAGCCAATGTTGAGGGTGGGAATGCGGTGTCAAACCTATTGAATGCTTATTGTGGTGCCTCTGGCCAAAGAGTGAATAATGAAAAGTCCACAATCTTTTTTAGCAGAGGATGTCCTTAGGCTACAAGCGATAGTGTGAAACTTTCTGTTCAAGTCCATAGAGAATCTCTGAGTGAAAAATATTTGGGAATGCCAACAGATGTGGGGCACTCTAAGAATGGCACTTTCAAATACCTTCGTGACCGTGCGTGGGACAAGGTTAAGGGTTGGATGGAGAAGCTCTTATCGTCAGCAGGGAAGGAAGTGCTCATAAAATCGGTTGCTCAGGCAATCCCGGTTTACTCCATGGCGTGCTTTAGGCTGCCGAGAGGTCTGTGCGACAACATCACATCCATCATAAGACAGTTCTGGTGGGGTAGCAAGCAAGGCAAACGGAAACCAACATGGGTGTCATGGAGATCATGACGAGACCAAAATACATGGGAGGTTTGGGATTGCGCGATCTTGAGATTTTTAACCTTGCTTTGCTGGCTAGGCAGGCGTGGAGAGTTCTGAATAATCCTAACTCTTTGAGTTCTTTGATTCTGAAAGCAGCATATTTCCCTGATACGGGACTGTTGGAGGCCGAACTGGGTGCTCACCCTTCGCAGATATGCCGTGCTATACTTGATGGAAGGGATATCATGAAGCAAGGAATCATCAGGAGAATCAGGACAGAAGAGGACACTATGATCTGGGAACATAATTGGATCCCAAGGGATGATATGCCGCGGCCCTTAGCCTCTCTGGTTCACAATCCTCCAGCCCTAGTGCATGAACTCATCGATCAAACAACAGCCACGTGGAGAGAGGAGCTGGTACGTAACGTGTTTATACCAATTGATGCAGAGGCCATACTAAAGATTCCGTTATGCACAAGGAGAGTCGATGATTTTTGGGCATGGAGCAAGGAAAAGAGGGGTGTCTTCACAATTCGATCGGCATATCGCATGATCCAAAGGACCAAGCTCAGTCGCGAGAATTGGATATACGGTACCGAGGGCCCTTCCAGCGCCGAGGAGAGTAGCAGCTGGACGTCTCTTTGGAATACCCAGGTTCCGAATAAAATCCGTGTTTTCCTATGGCGTTTGGCAAGGGAGTCTATTCCCACATACGATATACTACACCACCGCAATATGGCTTCCTCGCCGGCGTGCCAGTTCTGTGGGGCGGCGGACTCTTGGAGACATGCCTTGCTCGATTGTGTTATGTCGCGAAGCGTATGGGCCCTGGCCCCTGAACACTTGGTTGGCCAAATGAGCTCCTGTGCTAACCCAAGCGCAAAAGCATGGTTGTTCACCATGAAAGACACTTTATCACATGTGGAGTTCACTAGGCTTGGCGTCACTTTATGGGCAATTTGGAGCTCCAGGAGGAAACTGATCCATGAAGGGCTGCACCAAACACCTCATGCGACTAACGCTTTCGTGGTTTCTTTCATCAACGATCTCCAGGTTCTAGCGAAACCACCAGGCGAGCCTAGGGCAGCTCAACCACGTCCGAACAGATGGGTACCACCACAAGCGGGGACTTGCAAAATCAATGTTGATGCTGCACTCATGAGGACCAGATCAGTAGGGTCGGTTGCAGCGGTATGCAGGGATCGGCATGGAGGTTTTTTGGGAGCGTCCATGATTACATTTCATGGCATCGATGATGCAATGACGCTTGAAGCTTTGGCTGTCCGGGAATCTCTATCATTGGCGGAGGATCTCTATGAAAACAGGATATCAGTGGCCTCAGACTGCAAAGTGGTCATTGATGACATTGAGCATAACAGTGCAACAGTTTATGGAGCTATCATTAGGGAGATCGTCGATCGTTCGAAACATTTTGTTAATTGTTTCTTTAGTCATGAGTTTAGGAGCTCGAATGTCGAGGCTCACAAGCTAGCGAAACATGCTCTCTCACTGGGTGTTGGCCGCCGTGTGTGGTTAGGCAACCCAGGTGATCTATCTTTCGTCCCTGTAAACATTGTGACGAGTTAAATAAAAGTTTCGCGAGTTTGTCTAAAAAAACATCAACAAATCATTTGCGTGTACTGTGGTTGTGACGAAAAATTACATGTTAGCATTTATTAAGAAAATGAAACTAGTACCACATTTAGTTCCCTGGCCTATCATTACATGTTTTTTTAGTACTGTACACACGCAAGCGCTCATATATACGTGCATGTACTTACCCTTATGAACGTACACATGCATACCCTACCCCTATGAGCACCTCCGAGAGAGTGAGTCGACGGAACACCTTCTCCCACTGAACGCGCATAATCCAAAATCCCGAAATAAATTCAGAATAAATGCGAGCATCAGGACTTGAACCCTGGTGGGCTGAGGCCGTGGGATACCACTGTCCACCTAACTGTTAAATTATGATCCAAATTATACCGTATTGGACTAGACGTAGTACATACGGTGTGTGCCTTTGCGTTGGTACCGACGCGTACGAGTACAACTCGTTTACTTGTCCTACAAGGACTCTCATGTATTGCCCTCATATATACTCCGTGTAGTCGCACCTAAGACGGTCTGTCGTCTCGTGTTTGTAATACTCCTCCTCATAGTGATTGCGCCTTCGTGCGTCTGTGGTTTTCTTCTGCAAGGGTTTTCACGTTAAATCCGTTTCTCTCGTGTCTCGTTTATTTCTCGTTATTATCTAACAAGTGGTATACAAAGCCAAGTCGTAGATACGAGATTTTTGAGACGAGAGAATTAGGGTTACGTGTGCCACCGCACGCGTCTCTGGCGGTCCGACGAATCCGAAGTCGGATCGATATATGCTGCTGCCACCGTCGTACGAAGCCGAGACCGACAGAAGTTCCATCACGGCCACGTATTCCCGTGTACGTACAGGCTTCAAGTTCTGAGGCAGCCACCAGCTTTTATTTCACCGTGAAGCCAAATCATGGAGCAGCGATCCGCCGAGTCGCCGTGTTCTACTCCACATGAAGACAAGATCTATTGGTAGTACTACTCACCTGAAGCTACGTACCTGATCGGCTAGTACTCAGTACTAGTTTGCTCTTTCACCACTGATTGCTATATCCACCCAAAGACATACCACGTGCTATTTACTCTGCTTTGTTAGATCCATATATTAATTGTGTCAAGATTTTTTTTTACCGGCTTGTACTATTTTGTGTTCACAGATTTATCTACTCATGACATCCATGAAGTACAATTTTCCGCTGCTAGATCGTGACACAAGGTTTACTCTATGGCAAGTCAAGATGCGGGCGTTGTTGGCACAGGCCGATTATGATAATGCACTGGATAGTTTTGGAAAGAACAGAATTCAGGATTGGACTGATGATGAGAAAAGAAGGGATCGTTAGGCTTTGTCACAAATTCAACTCCATTTGCATAATAATATTTTTGCAGAAAGTTTTGAGCGAGAAAACTGCCGCCGCTCTATGGTTAAAGCTGGAAGGGATTTGCATGAATAAAGATCTCACCAGCAAGATGCATCTAAAGCAAAAATTATTCCTGCACAGGTTACCCGAGTGAGGTAATGTTTTGAATCATATTTCAGAATTTAAAGAGATCATATCTGATCTGGCTGCAATGGAGGTTAAGTATGAAGAGGAAGATATTGCTTTAATGTTACTGTCAAGTTCTTATACCAATTTTAGAGACACTATATTATACAGTTGTGATACTCTCACACTTAATGAAGTTTATGAAGCTTTGAACTCTAAGGAGAAGATGAAATTAATGGTGCCTCATGATGGTTCAAGTTCATCCCAAGCCGAGGGATTATCTGTTCGTGGCAGGACAAAGGAGAAGAACTCACATAATGGAAACAGAGGCAAAAATAAGAACGGTAACAAGGACCGGTCGCAATCCAGAGACAAGAAGTATTGCAGGTATTGCAAGAGAGACGGGCATGACATCTCCGAGTGTTTCAAGTTGCAGAACAAGGAAAAGAGGAAAGGTAACAAACAAGGTGAAAATTCTGCTAACGTTGCTCGTGATGATTGTTCTGATGATGCTCTTGTCGTTATTGCTGGCTGTGCTGAGACCAATGGTGAGTGGGTACTTGACACAGCTTGTACTTTTCATATGTGCCCACATAGAGATTGGTTTACTACTTTTGATTCCACTACTGATGCTGGTTCCGTTTTGGGTTTTGATAATTTACCATGCAAGATTGAAGTCATAGGTTCCGTTCGAATCAAGATGTTTGATGGCACAATCAGAACTTTGACAGATGTTTGGTATATTCCGAAGATGAAGAGAAATCTTATCTCTGTGAGTGCCCTTGATGCAAAGGGGTACAAGTATTCAGGTGGAGATAGTGTTTTGAAGGTCACTAGAGGTTCCCTTATTGTGATGAAAGGTGACTTAAGTTCGACCAATGGTCTTTATTACCTTCGAGGTTCTGCCGTTTCAGGTAACGCTACTCCAATTATTTCAAAGAATTCTGATTATGATGCTGCTAACCTTTGGCATATGCGTCTTGGACATATGAGTGAACTTGGTTTAGCAGAGTTAAATAAGAGAGGTCTTCTTAAAGGATACGAAACTGGTAAATTGAAATTTTGTGAGCATTGTATCTTCGGCAAGCACAAGAGGGTGAAGTTCAATACTTCGACTCATACAACTGAAGGTATTCTTGATTATGTGAATTCTGATTTATGGGGACCATCTCGCAAGAAGTCATTAGGTGGTGCTAGTTACATGATGAGTATAATTGATGATTATTCAAGAAAAGTTTGTCCTTATTGATACGTCCAAAATGTATCTATAATTTCTGCTTGCTCCATGCCACTTTTGGGTGATATTGCTATGATATTCATACACTTCCATACACTTTTGATCATATTTGGACTAACTTACTAATCCAGTGCACCCCAGTGCCAGTTTCTGTTTTCGGCCGTTTTTGTATTTCAGGTTTTCACGTTTCGAGAACTGCCCAAAAAAATCCAGAAAAATTATATAAAAAATCAGCGATCCGGAAACAACACTGCGTCCGAAGGGCAGCCTAGGGGGGGGGCACAGGGGCTCCAGGCGCCCTGTGGGCGCCCCCCCCCCCTGGGCCGCGCCGGGGGGCGCCTGGGCCCCCCGAGGCTCCCCCGATGCCCTACTTTGGCATATATTTAAAGGACCTTCCGAAACCCTCAGAAGTGGAACTCTTTTCGCGATCCCATCTCTGTTCCGCCGCCACCGCCGCTTCCAAGATCGGGAGCACCAGGAGAACTCTTCCCGGCACCCTGCCGGAGGGGAGGATCACCACCGGGAGCTTCTCCACCACCATGGACGCCTCTCGGATGACTCTTGAGTAGTCTCCCTTGGACCATGAGTCCATGACCAGTAGTTATGTGATGTTCTCCTCCCGTTCTTGTGCTTCACTAATTAGTCCTCGTGAGCTGCCCTACATGATCGAGGCACCTATGTAATCCTTATGCTGTTGCTATGTTGAGTTTGCTGGGATCCGATGGATTATGAGATTATGTTCAGATTGATCTTGAGTAATATATTTGATTCACCTCTTTTATATTTTAGTTCATAAGTAATTCTTGCATGTTCTCCGTTGTTATTTATTGCTTTGGCCGAGTAGTAGGTAGTGACTCCAAGAGGGAACGTTATGCTCGATTGTGGGTTCATGCCCCTCGATGACTAGCTTGAGTGACAGAAACATGAGTCTAGGGGATGTGCTGTTGCCACAAGGGGAAAACAACGGTGCTTGTGCCCGCGGGTGCAAGGATTGTTTACTTTACGCAAAGTTCTTTTAATGCAGTTGTCTGTTGCATTGAGTTTACACTATGGGTAGGACTCGCAACTTAATACCAGCGAGATGTTCTGGATAGATATCTCAAGGTGGATGATTAGTAGTAGATATTGATGGATTTCGGTCTACTTACTTTGGCGTACTGCCCATGCTTTGAACCTCAACCTTTCTTGCAATGTAGTCAGCATTGGTTTGCGTTCGTGGTCCTGTCAATTGCCCAGCTGTAATTCGTTTACCTCACATAGCTGTTTTATCGTCTTTTGGGAGAGAGACATCACTAGTGAACATCATAAGACTCCGGTCCATATTACCATCATTGATCACATCCACTATTTACTTTTCGCTATTTACTTACTATTGCAAAAACTATCTATCACTACTATCATTTGCTTTTAACCCTTTGTGAACTACAAGGCCGGAGGGATTGACAACCACTCTGTACTCGTTGGGAGCAAAGTTATTTGTATCTGTGTGCAGGTCCACGTTGATTGCTACTAATCTGGCGCCGTAGCAATTGACACCTACTTGTTGAACCTAGGAGTCTCTGGGAAATCGATCCTTGGCATCTTTGCTAGGGGAAAACACTTCTACTAACTGCATCTTACACCTTCCACTTGGGGTAACCAACGAGGGGTTCGATGCCCATCAAGGAGTATTTTCTGGCGCCGTTGCCGGGGACTCCACTCTTCAGGATAGGGGAGTTGCATGCTATCTTTTACCTTTGCTTTTTAGTCTTGTTAGTTTACCTTTCATTTTTTGATTTAGTTCCTTTTATCGAAAATCACAAAAAAAATAGTTATCTTGCTTGCTTGCCACTATGGGTTCCACCGAGAACACCAAGTTGTGTGACTTCACTAGTCACAACAACGATGACTTTATCAGCACACCTATCACTACACCTGCCACTTCAGCACCTTCATATGAAATTAAACCTGCTTTACTGAACTTAGTCATGAGAGAACAATTCTCCGGTGCTGGAGATGATGCTGCTTTACACTTGAACAACTTTGTAGAACTTTGTGATATGCAAAAGTACCAAGAAATAGATGGTAATATTGTTAAGCTTAAGCTTTTTCCTTTCTCCTTGAGAGGAGGAGCTAAAATTTGGTTTCAGTCTTTGCCTAGAAATAGCATAGATTCATGGGACAAGTGCAAAGATGCTTTTATTGGAAAGTACTATCCACCTGCTAAAATTATCCAACTTAGAAGTAACATAATGAATTTTAAACAATTGGATAATGAACACGTTGCCCAAGTTTGGGAACGTATGAAGTCTCTTATCAAGAACTGCCCTACTCACGGTTTGACTACTTGGATGGTTATCCAAACTTTTTATGCAGGCTTGAACTTTACCTCGCGGAACTTGTTAGACTCGGCCGCGGGAGGAACTTTTATGTCAACTACACTTGGTGCTGCCACAAAGCTTCTCGATGAGATGATGACCAACTATTCCCAATGGCACACCGAACGCGCTCCAACAGGTAGGAAGGTAAACTCTGTGGAGGAGATTTCCTCCCTTAATGAAAAAGTTGACTTGATCATGTCTCTACTTTCGAAGCAATCTACTGTTGATCCTCGTGATGTTCCTTTAAATTCTTTGATTGCTCAAGAACAAGTAGATGTGAACTTTATCTCTAGAAACAATTTTAACAACAATGCTTATAGGGGTAACTTTGGTAACAATCCTAGACCGTTCCCCTCTAACTCTTATGGGAACAACAATGCTTATCCTAGTACCAAGAACTCCAATACTGAACTAGAGACCATGCTTAGAGATTTCATCACTACCCAAAAAGCCTTTAATAAGAATGTAGAAGAGAAACTACATAAACTAGATGATATTTCTTTTAAGGTAGACCACTTAGCCAATGAGGTAAAATTGCTAAAAATTGAAACTTCTCCTCTTAAGGAGAGGGAAGTCATCCCTATTAATGCTACTCAAGTGCAAATTAATGAAAACATTAGGATGATGGCTAAGCTTAAAGAAAGATGGGCTAGAGAAAGGGAGGAAGAGGAAAGAATTAAGAGCCTTCCTACCCACCACACTGTTGCTACTATCCAAGTTATTGAGGATGTTCACACTCTTAGCACCCAATGTACTCCTGGTCCCAATGGACCTATTAATGGTGATGCTATAACTATAGAAACTACCAACCAAGTGAACCTTAAGGACACCACTACCACTTTACTTGATGCTCGTGACCTTGATTTTGATAATTGCACTCTTACCGAAGTTATTGATTTCCTTCACAAGATGTCTAGAGATCCCCGCACTAGCACGCTTAACCTTGCCTTCACAGAGCATATCACTAATGCTCTCATCAAAGCTAGGGAGGAGAAACTTAGAGTAGAAGCCTCCATACCTAGAAAGCTAGAAGATGGTTGGGATCCTATGATAAAAATTTATTTGAATGACTTCTCTTGTTATGCATTATGTGATGTTGGTGCTAGTACCTCTGTTATGCCCAAAAGGATATATGATGTGCTTAAATTGAAACCTTATGATTCTTGTTCTTTTGGTGTTCGTCTCGTTGATTCTTCCATAAAGAAACCTTTGGGGAGGGTCGACGATGTTCTTATTGTTGTCAATGATAATTATGTGCCCGTTGATTTCACTATTATGGATATTGAATGTGATCCGTCATGTCCAATTATTTTGGGATGTCCCTTTTTGCGCACCATTGGTGCTGTCATTGACATGAAAGAGGGTAATGTAAAATTTCAGTTTCCTCTCAAGAAAGGGATGGAACACTTCCCTCGAAAGAAGATCAAGTTACCTTTTGAGTCCGTTGTACGGGCTAGCTATTCTTTTACTTTTGATAAAACTTGATCTATGCATTATGCCTAGCTTAAAGGCATAAAAGAAAGCGCTTTTGGGAGGCAGCCCACATGAATAAAATTTTTGCTTTTGTTGTGTCTTGATGTTGTTTACTGCTGTAGCATCATCATTGTATCTTTGCTTTTCATATTTGTGCCAAGTATAGCCTCCGATTGCTAGAAAGTTCAAAAGTTGTGAGGTGCTGTCCAGGAAACAGATTCTGTCCTTGGATAGAAAAATTCGTATAAAATCACCAGATCATCTTTTTGGTCTGAATTTTTTCGACAGCGTTCTCTATATAATTTTATTTCGTGCATCAGTTCTGAGTTTTTTTTATCTGAGTTGCATAAGTATCCCGAACAGATCAATTACTGCCTGCTGTTCTGTTTTTCACAGATTCTGTCCTGTTTTGCCTTACCTTCACTTTGCAAATTAAGAACTTGCTTTTTCTTTGCAAATTTTTTTTGGAAATCTTGAGAAACAGTAGAACTTCAAGAATATACTTATTTTCAGCAAGGTATAATTATTTTATTAAGGGTACTAACCTCGCTAATCAGATTATGATGAGTTATGTATGAAGGGAGTTTTCAAGCGTGCGAGGGAAGATGATAAAAAGATTCAGGAGTGTCAAGCGCTCAAGCTTGGGGATGCCCCCGTGCACCCCCAAGAAATATTCAAGGAGACTCAAGCGTCTAAGCTTGGGGATGCCCCCGTGCATCCCCTTCTCCATCAACACTATCAGTTCGTCTTTCGTTTCGCTATATTTTTATCACTTCATGTGTTATGTGCTATGCTTGGAGCGTCTTGCTTTTAGTTTTCTTTTTAGTTTTTCATAACGAGTCGGAACCCAGCATTCCTTTATGTGGGAGAGAAACACGCTCCACCTCTACCTAGAATATTACATAGAATTTTCATGTCTATCTATGTTGTGTGTGTTCTTTGTCTTTCAAACAGCTACTATCATACTCTGCTCTTAGTATTCATGCTTATCTTTTCAAGAGCTTTTATTTAGTTGGTTGCTTGAACTCTCTTTAATTACCATGCTCACCTTATTAAGAGAGTTTTCTTCCGTTGCATTGGTTAATGTGTCTATGATAAAGATGCTACTTTCATGATGGTGCTTAGTAGTTCAGGTTTTCTTATGGGTAATCTCAAATAGCTGGGGGGTTCCCAATGTGTTATTGGAGTACCAACTTGGTTTGTTTGCCTATGATGTGGTATGGTTTAGTAATATCTTCCTTCGAGAATTTATTTTGATTGACTTGGCGTATGCTCACGCATATTCAAGACTGTAAAGAAAGTCTGTCAAGCCTTGATGATCTTTTGTTTCTGAGTAGCGATATAACTACTATGCCTGATTCAATATTGCTTTGTCGCTCTGCATGATTATGACCGTCATTGCTCTCTTAGTTGGTCGCTCCCAGTCTTTTTGCTAACCTCCACCTGTACTAAGCAAACTAACCATGCAATACATAGCTCATGGGAAAGTAGCCTAAAAACTATTGTGGTAAAGAATATGTTGCTTATGTATCTTATTTCTTATAAGTTGCTTGCTGAGCGGTAACCATGTTTCTGGGGACGCCATCAACTGTCACACTTTTGTTGAATATCATGTGAGTTGCTATGCATGTTCGTCTTGTCTGAAGTAAGGGTGATTTACCGTGGGTTGAATTAATATGCATATTGTTAGAGAAGAACATTGGGCCGCCAACCAAAGCCATGCATCATGGTGGAAGTTTTAGCTTGGACCTTAATCCTCAATCTCTCATGAGAATATGCTTATGCATTAAAGAGGAGTCCATCATCTATTTTCTATGTTGTCCCGGTATGGATGTCCTCAAGTTGAGATCTATCAAAAACGAGAAATCAAATGCGATCTATCTCCTTGGACCTTTGTACAGGTGGCATAGAGGTACCCCTTTGTGACACTTGGTTAAAACATATGTAATGCAATGATAACCCATGGGAATCCGAGCTAATTAGGACAAGGAGCGAGCACTATTAGTATTCGATGCATGAGGCTTGCAACTTATAGGATGTTTTATACATGACACATATGAAGTACTACTACCGTTGACACAATTGCTTCCATGTTTTCAAAATAAAAAGCTTTAGCACCTAACCTTTCTTTTACCTTTATGTTGAAGCACCAACTACTGAGAGCATGATTGTCATTCTGAGTGTAATGTGCATTGTCCCAAAGTAGCATTTTCTTTTGCATGATTGTGATATCGTTTATTCTGAAATGATTGTATCTAGTCATCACTTAAACCTTGAAGGTGCCCTTGCATTTATGTTTTGCATCACTAAAGGGGGCAAGCTAGATATCACTTTATCATATTTGCACATCAAGTTCATTGCAAATCTTTTTGATGTTTCAGTTTCATGTTGTAAAACTTTCAGTCATTTGTGATTTTCTCTTGAGGCAACTTAATTACTTTAGAATCATTGTCTCAGTAAGGTTTTGTCATATGACTATGAGAAAGTCCTATATGGTTAATAGCATGTCACCACAGAAATTATTCTTGTTATCATTTACCTACTCGAGGACGAGCAGGAATTAAGCTTGGGGATGTTGATACGTCCAAAACGTATCTATAATTTCTGCTTGCTCCATGCCACTTTTGGGTGATATTGCTATGATATTCATACACTTCCATACACTTTTGATCATATTTGGACTAACTTACTAATCCAGTGCACCCCGGTGCCAGTTTCTGTTTTCGGCTGTTTTTGTATTTCGGGTTTTCACGTTTCGAGAACTGCCCAGAAAAATCCAGAAAAATTATATAAAAAATCAGCGATCCGGAAACAACACTGCGTCCGAAGGGCAGCCTCGGGGGGCCACAGGGGCTCCAGGCGCCCTGTGGGCGCCCCCCCCTGGGCCGCGCCGGGGGGGCGCCTAGGCCCCCCGAGGCTCCCCCAATGCCCTACTTTGGCATATATTTAAAGGACCCTCCGAAACCCTCAGAAGAGGAACTCTTTTCGCGATCCCATCTCTGTTCCGCCGCCGCCGCCGCTTCCAAGATCTGGAGCACCAGGAGAACTCTTCCCGGCACCCTGTCGGAGGGGAGGATCACCACCGGGAGCTTCTCCACCACCATGGACGCCTCCCGGATGGCTCGTGAGTAGTCTCCCTTGGACCATGAGTCCATGACCAGTAGTTATGTGATGTTCTCCTCCCGTTCTTGTGCTTCACTAATTAGTCCTCGTGAGCTGCCCTACATGATCGAGGCACCTATGTAATCCTTATGCTGTTGCTATGTTGAGTTTGCTGGGATCCGATGGATTATGAGATTATGTTCAGATTGATCTTGAGTAATATATTTGATTCACCTCTTTTATATTTTAGTTCATAAGTAATTCTTGCATGTTCTCCGTTGTTATTTATTGCTTTGGCCGAGTAGTAGGTAGTGACTCCAAGAGGGAACGTTATGCTCGATTGTGGGTTCATGCCCCTCGATGACTAGCTTGAGTGACAGAAACATGAGTCTAGGGGATGTGCTGTTGCCACAAGGGGGAAAACAACGGTGCTTGTGCCCGCGGGTGCAAGGATTGTTTACTTTACGCAAAGTTCTTTTAATGCAGTCGTCTGTTGCATTGAGTTTACACTATGGGTGGGACTCGCAACTTAATACCAGCGAGATGTTCTGGATAGATATCTCAAGGTGGATGATTAGTAGTAGATATTGATGGATTTCGGTCTACTTACTTTGGCGTACCGCCCATGCTTTGAACCTCAACCTTTCTTGCAATGTAGTCAGCATTGGTTTGCGTTCGTGGTCCTGTCAATTGCCCAGCTGTAATTTGTTTACCTCACATAGCTGTTTTATCGTCTTTTGGGAGAGAGACATCACTAGTGAACATCATGAGACTCCGGTCCATATTACCATCATTGATCACATCCACTATTTACTTTTCGCTATTTACTTACTATTGCAAAAACTATCTATCACTACTATCATTTGCTTTTAACCCTTTGTGAACTACAAGGCCGGAGGGATTGACAACCTCTCTGTACTCGTTGGGAGCAAAGTTATTTGTATCTGTGTGTAGGTCCACGTTGATTGCTACTAATCTGGCGTCGTAGGAATTGACACCTACTTGTTGAACCTAGGAGTCTCTGGGGAATCGATCCTTGGCGTCTTTGCTAGGGGAAAACACTTCTACTTACTGCATCTTACACCTTCCACTTGGGGTAACCAACGAGGGGTTTGAGGCCCATCACTTATTTCTTGAAGCATAAATGGCAAGCATTCTCAGCATTTAAGGAGTGTAAGATTATGATTGAAAGACAAACTGAAAAGAAGGTAAAAAATACTTCGCACTGATAATGGTATGGAATTCTGTTCTAAGCAATTTGCAAATTATTGCAAGTCTGAAGGCATTGTCAGACATCACACCATTCCTTATACTCCTCAACAAAACGGTGTTGCTGAGCATATGAACATGACCATTATTTCTAGAGCCCGTTGCATGTTGTCCAATGCAGGTTTGCATATGCGTTTTTGGGATGAGGCCGCTTCCACTGCTTGTTATCTCATTAACCGTTCACCATCTATTGCTCTTAATAAGAGAACTCCAATTGAGGTATGGTCTGGTTCACCTGCTGATTATTCACAGTTGAGAGTTTTTGGTTGCACTGCTTATGCTCATGTTGATAATGGAAAATTGGAGCCTAGGGCTATTAAGTGCATCTTTCTTGGTTACAAGTCTGGTGTTAAAGGTTTTAAATTGTGGAATCCTGAAACCCATAAGGTTGTTATTAGCAGAAACGTTATCTGTAATAAATCTGCTATGTTACATGATGTTTCATCTACTAATGTTCCTGTTGAGAGTGAACAACAGGCTACTATTCAGCATCCTACTGTTCGGGTGAAGCATGTTATTGATTCAGGTGATACATCTGGTAATGAAATTATCGATGCACATGATGATCCCGTCGTTGATGATGAACATGTAACTCCCACTCCAAATCAGCCTATTGTTCCACCCGGTTGGAATCTTGCACGTGACATAGTTAGGCGGGGTATTGATAAACCTAAAAGGTTAATTGAAAGAGTGCAATATTGTTTCTTTTGCTTTATCTGTTGCAGAGGAAATTGAAGGTAATGTTGAGCCTTTTTCATATTCCGAGGCTTTTATTTCTGGTGATAGTAATAAGTAGAACTGCTATGCATGATGAGATGGAATCACTTGAAAATAATGGCACTTGGGATTTAGTAAAATTGCCTAGGGAGGAGAAACCTATTCGTTGCAAGTGGGTTTTCAAGAGGAAAGAAGGTGTTTCTCCTAATGATGAGACAAGATATAAAGCAAGGTTAGTTGCTAAAGGTCACAGTCAGATTCCAGGTATTGACTATAATGAAGTCTTTTCTCCTGTTGTGAAGCATAGCTCTATTCGCACTTTACTCAGTATTGTTGCCATGCATGATTTTGAGCTTGAACAATTGGATGTTAAAACCGCATTCTTACATGGAGAATTAGAAGAGGATATTTATATGGAACAACATGAAGGTTTTGTTATTCTTGGAAAAGAAAAGCTTGTCTGCAAGTTAAAGAAATCTCTTTATGGATTGAAGCAACCCCCTAGACAGTGGTACAAGAGATTTGACACCTTTATGCTCTCTCGAGGTTTCAAAAGGTCTAATTATGATAGTTGTGTTTATTTGAAAACTTTCAAAGGTTCAACTATTTATTTGCTCCTTTATGTTGATGATATGCTAATTGCTGCAAAGAGTATGTTAGATGTTGATGAACTAAAGAAGCAATTGAGTAATGAATTGAGATGAAAGATTTGGGTGCATCAAAGAAAATTCTTGGCATGGAAATATCCAGAGATAGACCGTCTGGAAAAGTATATCTAAGTCAGAGGGGATATATTGATAAAGTTCTTCGTCGTTTTAATATGCATAATGCCAAGCCAGTAAGTACTCCATTAGCTGCACACTTAAAATTATCATCAGCTTTATGTCCTAAGTCAGATACAGATATTGAGTACATGTCTAGAGTTCCCTATTCGAGTGTAGTTGGTTCACTTATGTATGCCATGGTCTGTTCCCGTCCGGATTTATCATATGCATTGAGTGTTGTCAGTAGATACATGGCTAATCCTGGAAAAGAGCATTGGAAAGCAGTTCAGTGGATTTTCAGATACATGTGAGGTACTTCTAATGCTTATTTACGGTTTGGGAAAACTGGAGATGGACTTGTTGGTTTTGTAGATTCTGATTTTGCTGGTGATTTGGATAAGAGAAGATCACTCACAGGTTATGTTTTCATCATTGGTGATTGTGCTGTGAGTTGGAGAACAACTTTGCAGTCTATTGTGGCTTGTTCCACTACTGATGCCGAGTATATGGCTATTTTTTAGGCATGCAAAGAAGCTATCTGGTTGAGAGGTTTGTACACTGAGCTTTGTGGAGATTCATCTTGCCCTACCGTATTTAGTAACAGTCAAAGTGCTATATATCTTACAAAGAATCCAATGTATCATGAGAGGACAAAGCACATTGATGTCAGATTTCATTATATTCGAGATGTTGTTGCTGAAGGCAATTTGAAGGTATGCAAGATAAGTACTCATGATAATCCAGCTGATATGATGACAAAGCCAGTTCCGACCAATTAGTTTGAGCTTTGCTCAGGCTTAGTTGGTATTTCTCACTAGTCCTATGGACTTTGACGCACAAGGTGTTTATGCTGATTTGGATGGAGTTATTTACTTTCTTCGACTACTGGAGGGAATTTGGAGTTATTTACTTTCTTCGACTACTAGAGGGAATTTGGATCAAGGTGAAGATTGTTAAATTGTGATCCAAATTATACCGTATTGGACTAGACGTAGTACATACGGTGTGAGCCTTTGCGTTGGTACCGACGCATACGAGTACAACTCGTTTACTTTTCCTACAAGGACTCTCATGTATTGCCCTCATATATACTCCATGTAGTCGCAACTAAGACGGTTTATCGTCTCGTGCTTGTAATACTCCTCCTCATAGTGATTGCGCCTTCGTGTGTCCGTGGTTTTCTCCCGCAAGGGTTTCCACGTTAAATCCGTATCTCTCGTGTCTCATTTATTTCTCGTTATTATCTAACACTAACCATCCAACCACATGTTGGTTCGCGTCCACCATTACATGTTAACGCCCATTCGAGAAGTAAACAAAACCAAAAGAGCAAGAAAAGGAGAGGGAAGCCATAGCAAAGCATGTTCCTCTTAGGATATTTGTACCCAAATTGTCTCCTCTAAGTTGTGGTTTCGGCATCTTCGATGTATTTTTCCAATCCCTAGCTTTTACAACCCCAAATCTTGTTATTGAAATCATAGAAGTGTAATCTTGTCGTATGAGAGACTATGGTGCTATCTAGAGAAGAACTTGTTATATCCCAAATATAATAGTAGTGGAAGAAGATTTGATTTTTTTATTCTGGCTTTATGCACTAGTAGAAAAAGGCCCATTTGTCCCGGTTCCAGAGGCCCATTTGTCTCGGTTCTGGAACCGGGACTAAAGTGTCGGGACTAAAGCCCAATACCTTTAGTCTCGATTCGCCCACGAACCGGGACAGATGGCCCTCCACGTGGCCGTTGTCTGGAGTTCGACCTTTAGTCCCGGTTGGCACCAACTGGGACTAAAGGATTTTTTTATTTTATTAAAATTTGTTTTTTTTTTGAAATTTTTAAATTTCTGAAATATTTGGATTTTATCTCTAATCACACTTCATCACTGCTCAATTTAATCTCTAATCTCTAATCACCTCTCATCATTCCAAATCATCTAACTTCCCGGACGATCACCCATCATCTCACTACTTCAGCCCGAGCACGCTTAACTTTCAAGTTCTATTCCCCCATGTTTCCAAGTCTGCACTTGTTGTTTTCCTGACAATAGTAAATTGTCAATCATATTAACCCTTAGGAGTTGAAGTTGAGCATGAAGTCACACGTTACACCGTTTGAGTTTACAACTATTATTCTTAAAACCAATAATTATTTCGTAACACTGATATTTCTTGATTAAGTAGTTTGACCACAGTTTGACCAGATTTTACCAAAATTCAAAAAACTGAAATAATTATTTGGTAACACTAATATTCTTGAATAACTATTTAGTAACATTAATATTTCTTGAATAAGTAGTTTGACCATAGTTTGACCAGATTTAACCAAAATTTTAAAAGCCTGAAATTTGAGCATAACTTTTTTCCTTTTAGAATTTGAGGATTCTAAAAAATTGCAAAACGGCCTCTGGCGGTCAAAAATCGGATGCGGATTTTCGTATTGAACATTTTGATATATTATACGTTTTTCCGACATCGTATGCAAAAGATATAGTTGTATTACTTTTTCCTCACACTTTTTTACAAAACATGTCCAAATTTATGTTTTTTAATTTTCCTAACTAGTAGATGTAGTAACATAACTACATCTCGAAGGATTTTAATTTTTGAAGTTTTTATCAAATTTTTTTAAACTGAAATGACGATACACAGGGGGGGGTAGAGTTTGAACCCCTTTAGTCCGGGATAGTGTCCATCCAATCCTACCGTCGACTACATCTGCTAGCACCATCCCAGCAAGAGTCACAACTAAGGTTAACCAAGCCAGACTCACATTCTATTAAAATGGCAAAAAAATTACTTTTTAATATAGCAAAACTAATTCTATCAACTATTATTATAGGCTAAACAACTATTAATACAAAATAATATAAGACACTAGCAAAATTAATATTAATCTTAATTTATATTATTCTAAAAATAACCAAATTAATCTTACTGTGACAACAATCTGACATGTGACTAGGAGCAAAAAGAATTAAATTAAAAACTATTTTTAAACACAAATTATTCACAATCTAGTGTTTGAAACAAATTTGAACAAATTCATATTTAAATCATTCAAATTTGAAAACTAATGGCCCAAACAGAAACTAGACAAAATTTGGAATCTAATGCAAAAAAGAATCACTCAAAAATATCAAATATCCTAAAAGATATAAACAATTTCAAACAAAAACTAAGAACAAAAAAACAAATAGAAAAACATAAAATAACCCCTTTAGTACCGGTTGGTGTCTCAAACCAGGACTAAAGGTCTAATCTTTAGTACCGATTTGAGATACGAACCGGGACTAAAGGGCATCACACCGTTTAGTCCCGATTTGTGTCACATACCGAGACTAAATGTCTCATTTGAACCGGGACTAATGCCTTCCCGACGCCCTAGCCGTATGAACCGGGACTAATGCTCACATTAGTACCGGTTCTTAATGCAACCGGGACTAATGTGTACATTAAGAGTGGACGAAAGCCTTATTTTCTACTAGTGATGGTTTTTCACGTAAAATTTGATGTCTCTATGTTGGTGTTGCAACTGTAGTTTGGAGCGGTTCTTCAGACTTAAAACGTCGCGTGTGGTGATGTCTTTTGTGTGGCTAGAGTATTTCTTCGATGCATATTTTTTAGGATGTGGTTAGATCTCAGTTGACTGAGATTTAACTATGTCTCTATCAGGTGACATAACATGCAAGATAGAAAAAAAAGCTAGATTGTTTTTGCACGCTTCTTAATGTAAGATCGCATGGATATAGCATTGACTAAGACTTAACGAAATCTAAGTCGACTGAGACTTAACGAAGTCTATGAGTCAACTGAAACTTAGTAAGACTATATGTTATATATATTTTGGAACGGAGACGCCAAAAGCGTCCAGCTTTAAATTAATAAAGCCAACAGACAACGAACACAAAGTCTGAAAACATGGTACCATGACAGTCTAGCTTAAGCATTATATAACCAGCCAAAATAGAGTGAGGTCCAGCTCGTCAGCACGCATGCCGGAATAACATAAGTCATATAGCATACTAAGAAGACTAGAAGCAAAATGATATCAATCTTGAGCAGAAACTTGACGCGCTTCCAGCTGAATGCTACGGAGCCTCGCCATTGTCTCGATCATGCGCTCCCCATCACGCGGTTTTCCCAACGATGTCTAGGTCTGCAAGAATAAGTAACATTTGAACAGAACATCAGCCGGGTGTGAAGGAAATTTCTTTTCGATGGTCATCCTATTACGCATTGTATGTTATTCTGTATTGAGCAATGATTTTTGAATTAGTATGCGAGTGATATCGATATTTTTTTATTCCAATGCTGTTTGCAGATTACAGGTGTCTCTGTAACTATGAGCCGTGGTCACCTAAAAAAAACTACGAGCCGTGGTGTGGTGTTTGTAAATAATAACAATTGTCTTTCTTGTGGGATATGGAGTCTTGGCTACCGTGCAGTTCATGGCGTCGATCAGCTATATAACGAAACTAGACTTAGGAAACCAACTAAACAACTACCGATCTAGCGCAGACAGGACAGAACCGATCACGCACGCACGAGGGTTTTCCCGATCGATCAAACTACGAGCATGGCCGCGGACGCATCGCCGGACCAGCGACTCCCGCTGAAGGGGGCACAAACAGCCACGACAACGGGCGAACTCCGGCCGCCGTGGAAATCCTGTGGAGACGAGATGGTGATGGTCGGTGTTGCGTTACTAGTTTGTTTCTTCATGTTGCTTGGGTTCTTTCTCTTCGCCGCAATCCAGCCGCGCGAGCCCGAGTACTCGGTCGCCATCACCGGCGCTGAAGGGCTGGACCCAGCGCGGGACCTCGGGAGCTTCGACCGGCGGCCGACGCTCTCGCCCGTGTTCAACCTCACCGTCCACATCGAGTTGGTCGACGACAGCTACTATCGAGCGTGCATCGGCGGCCACCAGGCGAAGCTCGCCGTGTCCTACGGCGGCGCGCTACTGGCGGAAGCAGAAGGGTCCCTGCTGCCGGAGGTCTGCGTCGGACCTCGTGAAGGGCGCGGAGCCAACATCAGGGCGCGTGGCGTCGACGTGGCAGTGCCGCGGTTCGCGCGCGATCGCCTCGCGGCAGAGCTGGAGCGGGGCGAGGCGGCATTTGACGTTGTGGTGATGTCACCGCTGTATGGCCGCCAGGTGCTTGCCTGCAAGGCCATGATCGGAGCGGGTCTACGCGCCTGCGATTTTCAGTTTCTGCTCCCTTAAAGTTAGTAATACAAAGTTAACATTTATTTTGAGATGGAGAGATTTAAAACACACTTTCGTTTCCTGTGAATTTTTTTAAAGAGCTTATGTCGGTAACTAATTACTACTCGTTCGGATCCATATTAATTGGCGTACACTTAGCATAACTTTAGTTATAGAAGAGAGTACTTTATTTTTGTGGGATCATGTTTGTAATTATTGATTTGTTAGGAGTTCATTGTGACTCACTTGCATTAGAAAAAGGACTTTACGTGAGCCCCATTAGTTCCGCTTTGGAAACGGACTGGTACTAATGTGATCATTAGTTCCCGTTCCAACGCATAGGGGGCAGGCACCATCAGTCGTGGTTCGTGTTGAACCTCTAGTACCGGTTCGTGTCACGAAGCGAGACTAATGGGGTGGTGGCAGGCTGGTGCCCCACGATCCCCTATAGTCACTAGTAGAATAAGGTCCATTTGTCCCGGTTCGGTAACCAGGACTAAACGGTCGATACAAATGCTGAAGACCTTTAGTCCCGGTTTTTATACCAACCGAGACAGATGGGGCTTCACGTGGTCATTGCGGCTTGCTCAGGCAGGGCGGCCTTTTGTTCCGGTTGGTACCACCAACCGGGACAAATAAGCGTCCACGCGTCAGAAGTTCAGGGGCTAGTGTTTTAGTTTCTTTTTCTGAAAGGGGAGGGGGTTTGGGGGGTTTTGTAGGGTTAATTTAGGGGTTTCATATATTGTATTAGCTAGCTAATAGAGAGAAGTGTCCTCTCTTATCTCCGTGCTTGGTCGACGCTACGTACTATACGTATAGACCAAGAGGACTCGACACGCTAGTTAGTAAGCAAATGAAGGAAACCATTAAGTACAGAAGATCGTCATGAACATATACAGAGAGAAGTGATGATTGACCTCTCTCCTTCTCCGAGAGATTGGTGGAACAACAAGTTTTCGTATATCTATCCGACGCTACTGGCTATATATATATATATATATATATATATATATATATATAGGAAAACTGCCCGTGCGTTGCACCGGGATAAAAAAACACCTCACACTTTAAAAACTGCATGATCGTGTTCAAGGCTAATCGAAATCGATATTTTGTGGTTCAGTCTAGTTCAACTAATAAACATATAACACTGATTTTATAAAGCACAAATGTTTGCATTCATGTAAAGGTCATTGTCACATCCAAGGCCTGGTTCAACTGTCCAGTGGTATAATGTTTCAAACCCAACCTCGTGTGGCACATCTATTAGTGCACATTAGTGTCAACCGCAAATGCAGAGTAACATATCGACAGAAGGCGAAATAGAAATGGAGCAATATCATTTAAACTCGTGCCGAAAAAATGATGTTCACCTTAATCTCGTGAGTCAACCAGAAACCAACATCAAGAAGGAGCTTATTTCAAGATGCATCTAGCTGATCTGCTACATGTATACTTTTGGCAATAAGATTATGTCCTACTCCGTCAGGCACTAACAATTAATGACCATGTGGTTGTTCTCCTTCAACTTCTTTCTGTATACTCAAAAAGTCCACACTCTCCTTAAAATGGAGATTTGGGAATTAAGCAACAGTCCTAGTGTCCTACAGAAGACGAAAAAAAAAATCTAGGTTATCCAGCTAATAATAACACAAATTATGAGAAGAATGGCACATCTGAACATTGGTTAAGCATCTCGTCAAACACAACAAATGTTAGAAAGAAGAAGAATATAAAGCTTTACAAAACTACTAAATGCATGTCTGGAATAGATCAGGCATGCATAGAAGGTAGACTTACCACATCTCTGCTTGTCAGTGTAGCATACATTGCAAAGTAAAGGCGAACTTACCACATCTCTGCTTATCAACCTAGCATACATTGCAATAAACCCTGCATTAGCAAGGAATCGTCACAATGAGGACTATGGACTTCATAATGCAATAGCCAAAAAGATAAGGTAAAGATAAATTTATTTTCCTTTCACACAAAAGAAGTGGTCTGCACATGAGAAATAAACATTTTTTAGTTAATCAGATAAGATCGGTGAATGATAAGGTCGCCCCTTTTTTGTCTGCCTTGACATGAGGCGGGTGCCCATAGCTAGCCCCATCTTTGTGAGCATCCGATCTAGGGCGTCCTCCATCTCCGTGTCAGTCAGGGCCGGCGGACAAAGCATAACATGCAGTACTAATTATATGACCACAAAATCATCGAGCAAATGTTAACACATCTACACATATGTACATTGAGCTTTTTGGCAGAATTTTAACATATTTATACAACTTCTTATACAGTAACAAATCTACACATATATTCACATCTATACAGCAGTAGCAGTAGCACGACCTAGCAGCTAGGACAAAATACAGTAGCAGTAGTAGTCCTCAGGCACACGAAATCAACAGGCTTAAGGACTATATATATGCTGGTGTATGAACAGTCTGACAAAACTAATATGATCAACTTGTACTGAAAAGATTGTCAATCCAGCTAAGCACATAAGGACTCCAACCTCCTAAAATATTAATTCATTGATATTTTTTATCATGTGATTCCGTAAGTAATGCACCTAGCCTAACAAACCTCTTGGCAGCGTTCCTATCATAGCTTCCATTATCGATGGGTAGTACAGCTGGTACTTTTCAGTTTTGTATTGTAAGAAAGAAAGCCAATACACTTCAACGACAAAGGAAGGTAGAAAATATTTTGCAAAACAGAGCGTCTGATTGTGCTTCGTCCCTGGTTTATCTCTTGAATGTAAAGAAGTGAAACAATTTGCCCCGTGAAGCTATTTCACATTTAACATTGCCCCAGACCCTTTAAGTTACATGAAGCAACCATGATGTATATCTTGCCTTCAGCATGATCAAATTATAACTACTGAAAAAACTACACACACATGTGGTTTCCAATTGCCAAAGCCAAATATACCATTATTTCAGTCAGAAATGCGGAACATATATCAGATTAACGAATGAATTACTATCATCGATAAAGCAAACTGCTCACAGAACAATTCACACTCTGATATTATGGGCATATACTACAGCATTTTGAGAAGCATAGAATTAAGCAAAGAGACCATGAATCTTTTTTGGTACCTTTCCTCTGCAGCTATCACTTCAGGTATCAAAATGTTGATGTGCTATCTTGTGTCTGAAGTAGATTTGAATGCGAGCATACCTGAAAACTATGCCAATTCTTTTTTCTATTTGGACCTTCTTTAAGTATGTAAGTATTTTCTGGATAACAACTTTGCTTTACCTCAAAATTGATCAGCCGGCATGCCAACAAATAGAATTCAGTAAAGTATGCACTCATGTACTCCTAGATCCTTGCGATTCAAACAGTAAACTTCCAAAAATCACATGTACCTAACCTAACCCAATAAACATGGCAGAAGACCCACCATAGGTCCAAAAAATGTACACACTTCACCCTACAGACTACATGCTATTGAAAAAGCAGATATTAGTCTGATGCCACTTATTCCAAATCACCTTAATTGGTTGCACTACAGGGATCAAATAATACAAACTGATAGCTGCATATGTTCAGAAAAGAGTGTGAAAAACATTCACTAACGTGGTGCAGGCAATGCTGTTAATTATTAAGCGAAGGAAATTTCGGCAATAAATCCCAACCCAGAATCTGCTCAATTTTGGACTGGCCATCCTGCTGCTCCTTTTGCTATTGATTGTTCATTGAAAATAGTTTATTCTCAGATTTCACCTAATTATAACGTATCTGAAGAACAAAGGCACAAATCCTCGGCCGTCTCTTCTCTATAGCAGCAGCAAGACCCTCTATACATCTAGTCCTGTCAATCACATACATTGGAAAGGCAAATATCCATCCAAAGCCATAAGAAACAATAGTTATACTCCTATTATGGTTTGCAAAAATAGCTTTTCATGGAGAACGTGAGAATAATAATTGTTCAATATGAAGCTCTATGTTTGCTCATTTTAATGGCAAAGCCATTTAAACAATTCGCCCAGTTTCTGGAAGGGCTGATGCGGCATAAACTGTTCAAACTTCAAGATCAAACAAACTACTAAAGCGCGACATATAGTTATGTAGATGCGGCAGGAAGATTCGAACTAACAGAAAATACATTGTTCAAGGAAGCAAGTACAGAGAAATAGCAAGAAAATTTCAGCAAACCACCCTTTCCATGCCATCAACAGCAAGAGGCGTGCATCAACCAGAAAGCCAATCTTGATAGTGAGCGGCAAATCTAAAGGACTTGTATTTAGAAACATGAGCTTAACAGGTTATTCCACAATTGATTGACTAACACTTACCATGGTGACTTCAAAGCCACTCGAGTTGATTATTTGGCTTCAGATGTACGCCCAACTTTGAAAAAACAACAAGAAAAATTAAGAACCCCAATTCGTGATTGAACACCACAGATTTTATTCAGACACTTATATAGATGAAATGTTATCTTATTTACACCATGTATGATAGCGTAGTTGCCGAACATTAGTAAGTACTGCTTTGTTATTTATTTATAGTGTTAGTGTTGTGCTGCTAGTCCATAACTTCTTCGATCTTTCTTCTTTTGCGTATTTTACACCATCACCAGATAATTCTCAATTCAAAACTCAGTTGAAAGTATTAGCAATCCTATACGTATAATAGATATTCTACCACAAATAAATTCTACTCGGTTCAATCCAGCACAACCAAATTTGCAGCGGAACAGCAATATCTCGTAAAACTGCTTGACTCATATTTTGTTGGGGATCACCATTACCAGTGCACACTATGCTCTTGCAAAGTGTAACTACACAGTGAGTGCCTATTGACAGAACATCAATCACCCACCGAGTAGATATTTCCCGTCAAACCCTACCTAGTAGATACAACATCTGATGAAATAACATAGTATAATCATACTATAAAACTCAAACATCAGTACCTTTTTTGAACTTCGGAGTTGACACAAAGGGTCTTCCAATCCCTTGAACCCATTTACTGTCTCCTATCCATGGAGAAAAAGGGAAAAGGGTTTCAGCAGACTTAGACGGGCATCCATGATCAGGTTTCAGGGGGAGAAGACTCACCGTGGGCAGCCAGAGAGGGAGGGAATCCCAAGTGGCGGTGAGGAGGCGAGCCACTTCGCCGGGGCGGCCGCGGCGCCGTTTCTCTGGCAAGGGCGGCAGAGGGGAGACAGTGGAGATTCAGTCGCCTCAATCTCGGGGGACGACCGCGAGCGCTAAATCTGGTCTATTGGAACCCCTTTTTAGGATGAATTGGTCGTTGGTCGCCGCAACGGCGCCTGTACCGCCGCCTCAATAGGAGCTTGCTGCCAGGCCCGCCGGCCGGTCACCGGAGCCGCACAGAGTCGGCGGCCGCCTCCCTCACCTTGCGCCCCTTCCCTTTCTCCTTTCTTCCTCTCTTTCCTCTCCCCCTCACGCCATGCCTCTCTCTCTCTCTCTTTGGATGAGCAGAACGCGGCCGCCGCCAGCGCCACCGGGGCAAGCCGCCAGATCCCACGCCGCCGCGCCCAGATCCGCCCGTCTTCCTCAAGCAACTGGACGTTTTCTCACTTCAAAAGGACCGCGGATTGAATACTGGAAAATATAGGGTTTCGTCTGCAAAATTCCTACACGAAACGTTTTTTCACTTAAAAGGGATTGCGGGTTCAATTAACAAAAAGTATAGGGACTTTTCTGCAAAATTGTCGCGACGGCGTACGCCCAGAAGCAGTCGCTGGTTTATTAGTAGGTAGAGACTAGTAAGCGTGCACGTGCAATGCACGTATAACCGTGAGAGAAAAAAAGATCTCATGTATATATAGTGTGTGGATTATGCAAAGAGGTAGTTAAGTACACTTCCAGGCATGGAGAGAATGGATTCTCGCATGTAGTACTCCTAATTAACGTGGTGAAGAATTGTCTGACTTACATGGAGTGGGGCGGCGTAGAATCAAACATAGTTACTGCTAGTTGTTGCTATTCATAGACATTTTCTGCGGCTTCTGGTGAAGAATGAAGTCAATAAACCGTTGAAAATAAAGATAATAGGAGAGTGTTTTTTTTTTACATAGAGTGTTTCTTTCATAGTAAGCTCCGGCACAAACTTCGGTCAGGAAATTCATCTCATTTATATTTGGTTAGCTTTGCAGACATGTAATTACTCTCATTCTTATTTGGTTAGCTTTGCATACATATAGCCAATTTGTGCACAAATGCTTGACAAGGAACATAGGTAATAAAAAAACATATCACCCTATCACATATCATTTGAAAATTGCATTATCTAATTGAACTACAAGATCTGGCAGTAGTGGGACTTTTGTCAAAATGACACATATGAGCCATCATCTCATCTCATGGAACCTCGACAATTTTAAAAATTTATATCTAACCATAACACGTATAATTTGAAAATTATACTATTTGATCGAACTACAGAAAGTACAAGTAGTAGGATGCCTTTGTAGGCATAAACACCTTTTACTTTTGTTTCATCTTTCATATCCCTCGCATTCATGATGAACCTACATATATTGCCTTTAAGAGAGATGCTTGATAATGAAGGAGACAGGAAATCTTGACTATTGTTGCCGGCGCCATGACTCGTTGGTGCAGACGTGCCATGGCCAATCTAGTTCTGGTATGGATACCTAGTCCACGCCTTTCCCTTCGATCCTAAGTCTGAAACAGAATAAATAAGGAGTCCATAATCCACACTTCAAAATCAGTTTTGCGCAGGACTTACTGGAGCTTGTGCATGATTCTATATTTGATTGTTAAAGTAGCAGAGTAAATAAAATGAATACAACATGAGAAAATAAAATATATACCCAAGCTTGCACTTATTTACCGACATTACACTAAAAATTTTCCAAGAAAATAACACAGAAAAGTTGCTCAAAATAAACAGTATGGCGTGATGGCATACATGAATGTCACATACTCCCTCCGTCCGGAAATACTTGTCATCAAAATGAATTAAAGGGTATGTATCTAGATGTATTTTAGTTCTAGATACACCCCCTTTTGTCCATTTTGATGACAAGTATTTTCGGACGGATGGAGTACAACTATAGTAAGCCCCGCAGTTCAGTTTCTATGATTCTCTAATACTGAAAGCAATTGCCAAATATCATTGTATAGTTCTTTCAGAGTAATAAAAGGGGGGCTCGCTTCAACATCCAATCTAAATGCATGCGTCTCACTCAGAATTGCTACATGACCAGGTAATTATGCATGTGTCCTTACTTGTCCAGAACACAGGGGGCTCGTGCCTATTAGAAATTGAATTGGCAAGATATAGAACCACCTACTTTCCAACACCTTCAAATGAGATATAAAAATACAGAATAGAATATTCATGAAACAACGTTGCAGACAATACCGAAACAAGAAAAAGCTGGAGTTTCTAACAGACTCATCCATTCTTCACCATAACTGGAGTTTTCTCTTTTTTTTTAATAACTGTTAGATGTTGAAAGGATTAAGTCATCCTAGTGTTAAGGCCTCTAGGGCATTTAAATTTGATCTCAGTTAAGAAGATTAGTCCAAAATGATGCACCATCAGTATTCCCCATCGGATTTCAAGTACTCTTGAATTAGTTGACACCAAAAATTACTGTAGCACAGTATGGCTTGGATTCTCTTTTCATTTTGAAGTTAAACCGTGATAGGCTAGCATACACAACATGGAACACTCAGCAGAATGGAATGAATCTGCGCCCGGTTGGTTAGTCTCTTCCACTATGAAAAAATGAATTGGATTGTTATAAATTATGTGAAAATGCACACGCACAAAATCCTAACGAAAATTGCAAGACTATTGAAAGTGCACAAGACCCAATATCACACGTCAGTTCAACATGTGAAGTAAATACACAGAGTTGTTCCAAGGGACATTAGGATAACTACATACACAAAATGCAGTTTCAGAGTTGCAACATATGAAATTAATGGGAATTCAATCGTAGCAGTTACAAGTCAGTTTTCAGCACACGGCATATCAAATAAAAATGCGCATGATTTGAAATTTCCTTTGTCAGAACATCCAGCAAGGAATTTACCGGTGAGGTCTGCGATGAAGGCGCAACAGGGCCATCTTGTGGTATTGCTCCCGACATCAAGCAGCTACAGCCGTGCGCCACATGAGAGGCTGAATGATGGGGGTGACTGACGAGCAGCACGAGGGAGGGGACAGACAGTGCCGGGTCGGATACCGTGCACCATAGGATAGGCGAGCCGGCAGGGGCTGACGGATAGTGGCGAACGGGCCGGCAAGTGAGGTGTGGCAAGCGGCATGAGCCACTTGAACAAATTGTTTTTAAAACTACTGTAATGACTAATCGACTATACAAAAGGAGTTCACATGAACTGGACAGAGGATTCTGTTATGTATGTTTCCCAGAAGAAATGTAACAAACAATCTAAGAAAATGAAATTCCAAGTTAATTCTCACTATTTTTGTTAGTATGATTTTTAAGCACAATGCTTACAGCTACGGCACATACATCTATTAGCTGGAAGAATTTTCTTCTTCTTCCCTTCACTCCCAAGAGATTAGTGGATGAACAAAAGACTGATACTCATGCGGCACAAATTCGTCAGTAAAACTCCACATCACAGATCAAGAAGTGTGTGCTCACCAGATGGTTGGCCAGGATGACCTTGGTGCCCTTCCCCATGAGGAACTTGATGGACATCATGAGGCGCGGATGCGGTTGTCATCGGTGATGTTCCGGCCGTCGTCCAGCAGAATGTTCAGATCAACACGAAGGAACAGCTTCTTCCCCTGAGGTCCTTGTGGCCCAGGGTGCCCACGCTCCTCTTGGTCGCCATTTCCTCCTCCGTCCCCCCTTCCCCTACACCAATTACGATGATGTCGAGATCGATCGAGTTAATGCCAATTTAACATCACATTTCTTCCATTCGAAAGTGAGTTCATGAATCCTTGTGATGATTTTGTGGGTGTTCTGTACTACGTTGAATTCAAAATCTGCACGAATAGAAAGGAAACAAATTTAAGTTGCAGGTGTGTAACTAAAGAACCTCATCCTATGACGGAGGGATCACTTATCTGGTGGTGCAGCTAGAATCGCCTCCTCGGTAGGCGGCTTCTCTGCCTGCGCCATGGCTTCCTTCCGCAAGTGGTGGAACACGGCGGCCATGGTAGGAAGGGGAGCAACATCTCCATGGCCTCGACGCGCTCCCTTGGGCTTGTGACGCCCATTGTGGTGTAGATCGTGAAGCCGGCGACGTAGCAGGCGAAGCGGAGACGCGTTCAGAGGAGGATTAGAGGTTGTGGCTGAAGAGGATGCTGGAGGAGTTGCGACGGAACCTAGTGTCGCACGGAGGAACGCCGACAGCTGCTCCATCGCCGGTCGGCTGGATCTTACAGCGACGCCAAGCCGAATCCATCGCCTGGAACTTCTCCCGGAGTTGGGTCGCCGTTGTGTGGTAGCGCTCAGAGAGGCGATACCCCGCGGCTTGGTGTATGTCGGGGGCGGCTCCTCCTCCTCTGCCGCCGTGGCTGCCGTAGTTACTGCGCTCACCGCGGCCACCATAGTTGTTGTCCACACGGCCGCCCATCGTAGTCGTTGCCCCCCTGTTGATAGTCTCGGACGCGTCCGCCATCACCAACCCCTTTGTTGCCACGGCCATGGCCTCCACCATCACCGCCGCTGCCTTGTCAGACTCGTCCTCGGCCACGACCACCGTCGTCATTGCCCCTTTGGTACCCACGCCCTCTTCCGCCGCCGCTATAGGTTGCGGGGATTTGTTCTTTCTGATCTGGGGCCTAATAAAAAAAGGATGGGGAAGCCACGATTCCGGTGAAATCGAGACGAAAATCATGGAGCTGCGGGCGGGGATCGGGGACGCGAAAATTGGCAGACGATGGCGAGTCTGCTCGGCAGAACATTTGATCTGGGACGTTGATTTGGATGGCAGACTTTTGGTGTAACATTGACGGTGGGATGTGTTTAAGTTGATTGATCGGACGGTTCTGCTTATCCTTATCCTGTGTACAGTTTGTTGTGTGGAGTTAGGGGAATTGATGTTTGCTCTTTTAGTAGTAGTATAGATATAGATATATGCATAACGTGTACAATGTGTAGTATCGTAAAATACTAGCAAACGAAAAAGAATTAAATGGAAAACACAAAATTAAATGAAAAAGAAATCATAAAACCAAAAAAAAACCAAACCTTGTAATACCGGTTGGTTTTATCAACCGGTACTAAAGGGCTCCCGGCCCCCGGAGCTGGCTCGTGCCACGTGGTTGCCCTTTAGCACCGGTTCGTGCTGAACCGGTACTAAAGGGGGGGGGGCTTTAGTGCCGGTTATGGAACCGGCACTAAAGGACCTTACGAACTGGTGCTATTGCCCGGTTCTGCACTAGTGATGGTCAGGTCATCATAAGTACACATGCAATGCAAGTCACAACAATTATAAGGCAAAGGCACGCTCTGAAGGCTAATACGAGCCAGCATCGGGATCACGACGAAGTATCAATAACTTGCCAGGTGAACACGACGACACCGGTGAGCTCCTCCCTGATCAAGAACACGAAAGGATGGTCAGCGACGAAGTCTACACATTCGATCGGGCTAGATGTGGTTGGGTATTTCTTCTACCTAAAGTTTATAGACGAAGGTTATCCCAAAAGATGTAATTGGGTATTTGTTCTATGAAAAGTTCATAGACAAAGTGTTTGCCACAAAGAATGAACACTTTCTCAAGAAGGAGTTCTCTTGACGAAGAAGTAAGTGAGAGGGCAGTACAACTTGGTAAAAGATTATTGAATCTCTAGAGAGAGTAAGTAGGATCAATGAACCAGAAGTTTTTCAGAAAGTTCTCCGCAATACTAAAACTAGAAGTTACTTCATCAGATGTAGAAACTCTAAATCAATGCTTCTGAAATGTGTTGATAAGGAAGAGTTAGTGAACATTCAGAATAATCTCACAGTGAGATATTCATGTTAGAGGAAGATGAATCTACGCACTACAAGAAATCAATGGTGGCGCCCAGCTCAAAGGAATCACTTATAGTTATGCACATTGGAATGTCCTTCGTACACTACAATTAAGTTTCGAACCATATGTCAAATCTACAAGCCAGTGCACTATTACTAGGTGCGGCAAATCTCGCCAAGCCCTCTAATATGACTTGATGAAGTTGAGATTAGTCAATGAGTGTTCATGTGAGAACCATCCTTTATGGGTATTGTTTGGTTTGCTCATTAGCCTCCTTCTTAGCTTGCCCGAGGACCATCCTTTATGGTTGCCCGAGCAATGAAATACCTCATAGTAGTTACCATGAGTGGGATGTTAATCTCCATACCCGAAGTGATTCCGAAGACTCGAAGGAGCATTGATGGTGACAACATCATGTTGATCAAGATGACATGAGATGACGACGTCATTTGCGTAGAGGGAGACGTTCTAGTAGAGGTATCGAGTTGTGAGTCGCCGCAGAAGCCCTGCTAGGACTTCCAGTTCTGGATCCTATGGCAGGTGCTATAACTCTACCCCTACTAGCAATGAAATATACGCAAGCTCTGTGTATTCGTTGATATTTTTTTACCAGGAGAGCCCTTTTGCTCCAAGCCACTCGAGACGTGCTCGATGTCCCATGTCTTTTGTGACACATGCTTAAAGCTATACATCAAGGAGAACACAAAATGTGCCCTATTTGTAGACATAGGCTACCGGCACCGTAGCTAGATTCATTGAGATCGTACACTCCGTATTATTATTGGAATGTGATTCTCTTGTGTGCAAAAACTATCTTTAGATGTTACTTTTGTTGTAAGGATTGCATTACTAATGAATTATGCCACTACAAATTATACTAATAACAACATACCACTATACACAATGCAGTTATTTGGTTCCAGGGAATAAGATCCTCTATGTCGCTTGAGTTGGCGGGGTCCTTAAGCATGAGGTGAGGTGCTGCTTCTCAAGGAGACATGTCTCAGATAGCCTAGTTAGCCTAAGGAAAAAGTTAGGCATGTGATGCCTAAAGAAAGGAACACCTATTCCTCAAGCGCCTGATATTTTCGTTAACCAGTCACTTTTTTTACTGTGTGATTTTAATCTAACAGCTTAGCTTAATTATATACTCTTACATCTCATATGAAAAGAGGAGGTAAGAGGGACCATGTTAAAAAACCTCAGAAAACATCGATGGCCTGCAATACATGTTACTACATCATGCTAACAAAAAAGAACCATGATAAAGAAACAATATAATATATGTTAAGGGCCAACTATTTCATAGGGGCCTAATTGTTTTGAGGGTTAACACTAATTGATTTCTACAGCTAGATCGATATCTAAAGACCCAACTCCCTTCTTCTTCCTCCAGCCTTCTACGTACTAAAAAAAGAAACAAAAAAAATGAAGTTTTCCAAATAAGAATGAATTAGTTGCATTGGTTTTACCCTTAAAGAAGAACGAAAATGAAACTAAAAAACCTATGACAAAATTTGCAAACAATCTGCATAGCGTAATTACATTTCTTTTTATATTATGCAAGAATAAGCATATAACAGTGCAAAGAGTTGGAAAATGAAATTTTAAAAGAAACAGTAAATTAGTGGCATTGGTATTATTCTTAAAGAAGAATATATAAAAACTTTTAAAAATGATGGAAAAATTGCACACAATTTACACAAAAAGTGCACTCTTTTACATACAAAGAATAAGCATAAAAAATTAAAATAGTGTATTATTTGCACTCTAGTATAATTTACAAACATATTATATAGTATTTATGTGTATACATACAAAACACACAACATCCAGATATACACATAAAGGTAAAAAAACAGAAGCAAATACACATGAAAACGGAAGAAATTACCGAACTAGTTCAACCATTTGTTCAATAGAAAAAAGCGAACAATGTACGCAAAATACTAAAAATATACAAAAATTATTCTACTGAAGAATGAATGGTATTACCAAAAAAAGGAAACCAAAATTTAAGAAAATGATGACAAAAAATTGGATAAGCAGTAAGACATAATAAAACAAAACTAAATTATTTTTTTTTTGATGAAATAAAGAATTAAGGTCATTGATATCACCTAAAGGGAGATAGGAAAAAAAAAGAAATGAAAGAAAATGAAGAAATAACTTAAAGACATAACCATAATGGCCGGGATTCATAATTGCACACAAATAACATAAGGACCAACAGAAAAAAGGCAGTAATAATCATCCAGCAATTAGCACATTATTTTTTTTGATCTAAGAGCATCTCCAGCCGTTGCGCCCCCAAGACGTGCCAAAAATCGCCGCTTGGGGGCGAGCCGGTGCTAATTTCGGCTTGGGTGCCAGTGCACCCCCAGCCGCCGCCCCTCAGGTCACCCCCAGCCGCCGATATCGGTCCAGTTTTGGCGCTTTCAGCCCATTTTTGACGCTAGATTGGCCCAATTTCCGGCGCAAAACGGCCCACCTCTCGACGTGTTTCGGCGCCTATTGAAATAAAATCACAAAAGGAAGAATCTAGGCGCAAATAAAATCATCACAGAAAATCAAATAGTTCACCACATAGTTCTACAAATTTATATTTCAAACAAATAATAAAAACACTCATATTTCATTGCACGTCGAGCTAGGTGTTGCCCTTGAGCCTCCATAGGTGCTCCACTAGATCCTGCTGCAGCTGATGATGCATCTGTGGGTCTCGGATCTCCTGACGCATGTTGAGAAAGGCCGTCCATGTTGCAGGGAGCTGGTGATCCACTTCGGCTAGAGGACTCTGCCTGTAATATGGTTCAGTGTCAAACACTGGCTCTTCCTGCTAGCTCTCAATGATCATGTTGTGCAAAATGACACAACAAGTCATGATCTCCCACATTTGATCTTTCGACCAAGTCTTAGCGGGGTACCGGACAACAGAAAATCGAGATTGGAGCACGCCAAATGCTCGCTCGACATCCTTCCCGCAAGCATGAGTGGGAGGCCTACCTCGTCCACGAGGCCAACTACCCCGCGCCACCCGACGTACGCGCTCCGTCGCGGTGGAGGCTCAGCGTCGGCCGGGTCCCTGTCCCCCCTCTGCGCGTCCCCGAGATGCCTGCCTATTTCCACGCCGAGATCGAGCATGCGCGGGCGTCCCTGACGGTCGCAGAGCGGGCGCTCCCGGAGTACGCCACCGGCAACCACGCAGCGTGGGCGGCGTACTTCAAACGTCGGTAGGAGGAGCGGCTCGCCTCCATCAACAACGCGCCGACACCGCGCGGCCGCAACAACAGCGAGGGCCGCCGCCTGTGGTGGGGCGTCCCGGGCCGCACGCTCAGCGGCATCCTCGCGCACCTCGAGGGCAGCAACGACCCGCCGTTCGAGTACCCGACCGCTCGGAGCGGCGACGCGTGGCTGCCGTGGAGGATGATGGGATGGTCATCCTACTCTTCCTCCTCCTCCTCCCGATCCTCCTCTCACTCCTCCGGCGCGCCGGCGTTGGTCAACGTCAAACCAGAGCCGGCCGAGACGCCGCTCGGTAGGCGCACCCGCGGCGCCGGCCTCGTCACCAACGACGGCGGCCGTGGCTCCTCCTCCTCGGCCCCTCCTCGCCTCGTCAAGCCGAAGAGGGAGCCAGGGCTGGCGACGGTTAAGCCGGAGCCGGGGCTCACCGCCGTGAAGCCGGAGCCTGCTCTCGCCGAGGAAGCCGACGAAGAAGTGGCCGCCTTGAAGTGGGCGCGCGAGGACTACGCGCGCATTGAGCTGGACCGCCAGCGCCGCGCGCTGGAGGTGATCGCCGAACGCCGCAGCCGCGAAGCAGCGCGCCGGGGCGAGGGGTCGAGCAGCGGCGCCGGCCGTGTCAAGGAGGAGAAGCAGGAGGACGACGCCGGCGACGACTACGCCCTGCTCAGCGCCTACTTCGGCTCGTAGTTTAGGGTTTTTTCCGTCCATTTTATTCGTGTAAAAAAGGTCTAAATTTCGCCGAAATATGTCGTGTTTGTTGAAATTTGGCCGTATTTGCTAAAATTTGGCCGAACTATGGGAACGTTTGGGGCCCGACCTGAAGGCAACGACTGAGAAAATTTCGCCCCCACGCCAAAAAAAAACACCGACGCCTTAAGCGGTGATTTTCGACGCGTCTCGGGGGCACAACGGCTGAAGATGCTTTAACAAAAGCCGGGATGACTTGTCGTCGTGTTGAGATAGAGAGATGTCATTTGACATGCCCCTCCACCTATCGAACGTGCATGGCTAACCACCGACAAGAAAGCCAACAACGGTACACTGTGGACACCGCTAGCTAGCCGGCTAGGCGGCTAGGTACTGTAGTACCTACCCAGCGCAGAACAACCGAGCAATTCAGCATTGCTGGGTGGAGGACGCGCACGGAGGTAGGGGCACCGCACGGTAGGATCCATGGAGCGCATCGGCAACAAGGTGACCAGCAGGGCCGAGATCACGGACGCCGCGTCGGCCACGTTCGCGGACTCCACCGTGATCCCCGACAGGTATGCCCGGCCAGATGAGGTCAGGGACGGGGTCGTCGTCGGCAGCGACGAGAGCTACGAGCTACCGGTTGTAGACATGGCGAGGCTGCTTGACCCGGAGTTCTCAGAAGCGGAGATCGCCAAGCTTGGCTCTGCGTGTCGAGACTGGGGCTTCTTCCAGGTTGTTATCTTTGCTCGCATTCGCATATATCTACCATAGTTTGGAGAGAAGCCACTCACTCTTGCTTTTGATATTGGTATACTAGCTCTTAATGCCCCCCCTAGACAAATTATAGTGCGAGATCTTGCTGGTTAAGAAATATCAAATTCTGGCACGACTGCACTGAAATTAATTTCTGTAATTTCTGAAGATCCTCAGCTCGCCCAGATGCATGGTACTCCCTCCGTCCTACTTCCTCCGTCCGAAAATATTTGTCATCAAAATGAACAAAAATGGATGTATCTAGAACTAAAATATATCTAGATACATCCCCTTTTATTCATTTTGATGACAAGTATTTTCGGACAGAGGGAGTATAATGTAAGATGTTTTTTGGTACTAATGTAGTGTCAAAAAATGTCTTACATTATGAGACGGATGGAGTAGAAACTTTCGCTTGAGTTGACTGAAATCCAGCCAAAAATTTAGGAAACCCGATGAAAGTTTTCGTATTTTTTACACGGCTCCAACTCATGGGGTGGTGAACATTTCTTTATCTTTTTTGACAAAAAAAAATAATTTTTTGGGCATACGTACCGTTTTACTGAAATGACTGAAACATTCAAAAAGAATTGTTGGTTTGAAATGCAACCAGAATTCTAGGAAACTTGGCGTGAATTTTTTTAAATAATTATGCATATCTACTATCCTTCTAAAATGGCTAATATTTTTTCGAAGTTCAGGTGAAATTTCAGTGAAAATGAGAACCATGCCCAGAACCCCAGACACCATGTGTTCTGGCTACACTTCAATTTGTTGATCTATCTATTGGACTATCCATCTATCAAATTTACATCCTCTGTATTCGCAGTTAATTAACAAACCACGGAGTCGACGAAGAAGTTGTACAACATATGAAAGATAGCACTCTGCACTTCTTTGGCTTGCCGCTGGAGAAGAAGAAGGCAGTGGCCATCCAAGCAAATGGCTTTGAAGGGTTTGGACACCACTACAACAGAGCATCGTATGAAAAGTTGGACTGGGCAGAGAGTCTAATCCTCGTGACGCAGCAACACGAGCAAAGGAACATCGAGTTTTGGCCTGCCGATCCGTCAACATTTAGGTCCTAATTCTTTTCATCTCTTGCTTAAATTAATTACATGCCGCATTGCTCCGTTGGCCTCGTCTCATTCCGGGGGTCACATATCCATTACATGTACACATATCATTCAGGGATGCACTTGACAAGTACTCCCTGGAGATGTCAAATCTCACAAGCCGCCTCATGGTGTTCATGGCGAGTGACCTCGGAATTGAGCAGGAGGCGCTCATGGGAACCTTCGAGGGCAAGACGCAGAGTGTTGCCTTCCACTACTACCCTCCGTGCCGCCACCCGGACAAGGTGATTGGCATCACGCCGCACCACGACGGCCTCGGCCTGACGCTGCTGCTGCAGGTGGACGACACCCCCGGCCTGCAGGTGAGGAAAAACGGCAGGTGGTACCCGCTGAACCCGCTGCCAGGAGCCTTCGTTATCAACGTCGGCGACATTCTCCAGATCCTCACCAATGGCACGTACAAGAGCGCCGAGCACAGGGTGCTGGCGGACGTCGAGAAAGGGCGGGCCACTGTGGTGATGTTTCAGAATGATTGTGTTGCGGGAATGGTGAAGCCGCTCCCGGAGCTAGGCGAGGCGACGTACAGGGCCATCGACCATGTTGAGTATGTCAAGGGGAACTTCAGGGCACTGGCCGAAGGGACAAGGTTCGTCGATAGTCTCAAGATCGTGTAACCAAACCTAGGTCGAGAAGGGAATCTTTGTATCGTGTATGTATCCGGTGGCAATTACAAACCCGAACCTAAAATAAATAGGCAAATTTTAAGATGGTCCCAACTTTGATGGACCGTCCATTATTTCTGATCCAAAGGTCTAGATTTAATGAGGTAATAGGTTATCCATGAGAGAGGTAATAGGTCATTTACGAGAGGTAATAGGTCACCCACATTCATATTTGGTAAGTTAGAAAATAGTAAACACCAGAACTGGAAAGCCCATGACGTGATCAATATAGAATATATATTAATGATACATTCCTAATTATAAGGAATCTATTGTATTCCTAATTGACATGATCAATGCCATTAAATGTCACGTTTTATGTTGAAATATCATGGGGTGACAGTACACAAACAAGTAAAAATTTGTTTGTTTCATAATATATACAAGTACGCCAACTAATTTCAAGAAGTAAACAAAATATGTTGTCATACTAGTTAGCACACTCTGTCTATTTGGTTATAAGTTGTGAGTTTCAAACTTGGTATTATGTTTTTGCTATTTCCGTCTATTATATATTTTCCTCCTATTTTTATTTGTCGTGATTGCTGCTAATTTATCCTTTCGGATCATGTGGAGGCAACATGCGCGACACTGGTCAAACAGATTTGGCACGAGGATTCGTCTTGTTTGAGACTGCATATCTTTGATAATTTTCTGAAATACTAACATTGGCTCTAATTTTCAACTTAGTTTCACCTCCATATCTTTCATAATTCATGATGATTAGTACAAGCAGTTTTTTTTAAATGAATGTGAACTAGAAAGATGTTGGTAGAAACAATAGTTTTGTCACAATTCTTCAAAGTCGACGTCCCAGGTTTGTCATTCATATGTTGGCATTGCTCCATCTATTTGGTGACGAAACTATACAAATATCATATGCCACACTAACATCTAAATTTTGGAATGAGCTGCCTAGCTCAAGAAGTGAGAAGCTAGTTTTTTTTAGAAAGGCTTTATATATTAAAGTTGGCCAAATCTTACAAGGGTAGCCTTATAGAAATTATAAGTACACACATGTTCTTAGGGAAATTAATGTTGTGTTGGTCTTGCACTCGCTTGTTGCGCGACGTGAGGTTGATGTTTCCCACGGACCTCCGGAACATCATCTGAGTCAGGTAAACAATGTTTATGCAGTGGTCGGTAGGTTGCTGGTCGGATCCAAAAGACACTGACAACATCTATCTGGAAGAAATGCCATCTTCCGATAATAACAAGATGAAGAGGGTTGGACGACCACCCTAGATCCGGCCGGACATATATAAAGAGACTTAACTTTAGAAGTTTCCTGAGGACGACAATGTTGGTCGAACGAGGCCTATCAGATGCCACGAAGATAACCTTCATGACACGGAGGCACAACAAGACCCAACACTCCAAGAGAGAAGTGACAACACAATCCATCAGCCTCTTTTATAGAGCCAGTGAGACGCCAACAAGGTGGACCGAGAGGCAGGGAAACCTTATTCTTGATTTAGACGATTCCGTCATCGCCACCACAACACCGTCGTCGGGGAGCAAAAGTCTAACCCTAAGAGACCAAACTTTACCACCACAACACATATCTGGATCTGCACCCCGTATTTTCGTCGAAGTGGAAGATAGAGGAGGAGGGGAACTCATGCCCTCGTTGGCGGAGGCGGGGAGCAGGTGGAGCGGTGGTGACTATCAAGGGTGTTTATGGAGAGGGATGTAGTTACACAACTTACATCATTGAACATGTTGTGACTAGGGACACAATGCCGTTCGAACCAGGATGACTTCTCGTCAATCTCAAAATTTCTCCTTCGAGGAGGGGTGCATACTTTGAAACAAAAACAAAATCAAAACCGAATGTTTGAACATAAATGTCTCTTAAATTGGCATTCGGTGGTTTGATTCAGTTAGAAAACATAAATGTACTTGACATATTGTTACATAAACCGGACCGGACCATACATCGAAGAGAAAATCGAAAACTAATTTTTGTGGTTTTAAGACTAATAATGACCGTCCCGTAACCGAACTAGTAAAAACCGGTTGAACCATTAGAATTATAGTGAACCAGGCGATTCAATCTTGATCAACAAATATCAGCCAATGGTTTTATTTCCATGTGGAAAATATATAGGGGTAAAAAACGAAAATATAGGAGTTAGCTACCGGGACGGGCATGTGCGGTGCTGGTGCGAATAAGAACGACAGACATAAAATCGGAGATTTGAAGTTCGATCCATGGAGAAGGAAATCTGGAGAAAGAATTCGGATGGGTAGTGATCGATTCACGGAAGGGTTTTTTCAGGGATGGGAGATTTTGGAGAACTGTTTTGTTTTCTTCATGACTATCTCTCATGTTGATATGACGCGAGATTTGGAGGAGTTTCCTTGTCTGCCGTGAGGTGAGAGGTGACCGGCTAAAGCAAATAAGGTAACGTATTGATACGACGAGATATTTGGGGGATTTTCCTTATCTGGTGTGAGGTAAGAGGTGACCGGCTGCAGCAAATAAAGATAATTACCTGGGCCCAGTACTTAGTAGTATCAACGGTTCAGATCTTCTATGCCCTCTTACCTCCCCATGAGGTAAGAATGACCATGTTAAAACAGCTCAAATAAATAAATTCGACAGGACTGATTTTTGTGAGAAAATCGGCTATTTGCCACTTTCAATATCGGGCTTCGCAAAATTGCCACTTCCAATATTGGCTAAATAAAAATGCCATTCAGCTCGTGTGCATTTCGATTAACATGCCATTTTCCACTTTTCCGGTGCTTTTCTTTTTATCTTTTATTTTCTGGCACTTGAGTGGTGGCTATTCCAAACCCGGACATAAAATAAACTAGTAGAATGCCCGTGCGTTGCCACGGGCATTTAAAAAATCTTAATGGTCGTATATATAAACATAATGATCATGCTCTGTTGAAAAACCATTTGAAGCTTATGGATATATGATATTCCTCATTACAATTAATATCACTAAATTTTTAGATCCATCAAACCATTGGTGAGTGCAAAAGTAAATGAATCTGAATTGAGTGGAATAAGGAAAGATAAAATGAATGAACAAATGGTTATTTGCTGATTTAGAACAACATAAGCCAAAGATAAAGTGATATATAATTCAGTCGGTTCAAATGTACATGTGAAAGATGATGGTGCAAAACAAAAGCATGGCTCAAACATGTTGATGTTTCTACTAACTTTGATATGGCTCCAGTCCACTAAGCTACCTTTGTAGGAGAGAATGAATTTCCAGGACAATTGTTTCTCCACCGGTAGCACTTGTTTTGAGGGAATTTGAAAGTAATTCAGCTAGAAAACCTAGAGATGACATCGCCTTTTAATTAAGATAAACAAGTTATGTTTCTTGTCTTTTTTAGTCATGCAGTTTACATATACATGTGTTTGCATTGTACTGCAAGTAATATCTGTCACAACAACTGAACTTTCTATTCTATGTGTCCGACAACAACATGATAAATAAGAACATCTAAGATGACTGGAAACCAAAGACCACCTAAAGCTTGCACTCACTCAAGATTATTTGAGCTCGGTTTCAGACACTACAATAGTCATGTATTTTTCAAGTTCAAATAAAATTGCAAGCAAAAACATGAGAGAATACTATGCAACCCAATTTAAGTTGGCATCTGCTATTCAGAAACATGACTGCCTCGTTAGACACTAAAGCCAATAGATTCAACCAATTTATTTTATGAAAGGAATAAGCCTCCTTTTTCGAAAAAAGAAGGTCATGCCAACCTTTGGCATTCTTTCATCAGTATGATCTGTCCCATTGCTGCTTGCACAATGTTGCACATCATATATGTTTTAGAGTTCACTTTTGTTAGTTCACAGATGCATGGGAGACTTGTTGGAATCAAATGCATCAAATCAAGCTAAATTGTACCCGTAGTTACATTCAAGAGATCACTGCACTCAGAACTGCTAGGCTATAAACAATCTCTTCACCAAGTCTAAAAAAAGAACTAAGTTGATAGGTCATGTTCGACGGCTAGGCTACAGACAACATTGTGCAACATTGGGACTTCGACATTGGTGGGGTTGGGTCCAATATTATCTGTCCATCAAGCTCGAAGTGGAGTTGGGTTCAATATACTCTCCGGTTAAAGGAGTGCACAACTCGAGCATGGAGAGGAGGTGGTGGAGCCGATTTGTCCCTCCACTTCTCCGGTGAAGAATTGCTGCTTCGTCCCATCGCCGATGCACGTTCCAACCCCATCGGAGATTCTGGACTCACATAGGGTAGTTGGGAGTAGCCGTGCTACAACTGGAACCGGAGAAGAAAGATGGTTGAACAGAGAGAATAGTCCACTACAACATCTTCTCTCATTTGTCTTTCTATACTCGAGACGACCTACATTCACATTTTTCTTCATGAAGAACCAAAACAAAATTTGGCCATTGAAAAAAAACTGATAAATAATGACTAAAATATTTATCAGCATTTGCAGCTCTAGATAAAATGCTTTAGATGATTTCATGCTGCATAAAACTCACTATCAGTAGCTTTTAATACAAGCTTATGCAAATAAGGGGTGGAAGACATACGTTGCCATGGAACAATAAACTTAGATAGAAAGTCATTATTTTGTAAAGGGCCGTTTGCATTTTCGTCCCTAACTCGAACGACCTACTCATATTTGCCCATAATTTCGAAGCCTGCTCAAATTTGCCCCTCTCCCGTTACATGCTCTTACAGAAATGCCCTTTTGCGCCGTTACCATCCGGTCAAAGGGCTTTGACCGTCCAGAAAAAAATAGCAAAAAAATATATAATTTTGTGGGATCGAAGATACTCCTGTCTGCAAGTTGCGTGCAAATTTTTGTGCTATTTGGACATTCCAGGAGCTTGTGGCGAGAAAAAATAGTTAATTTGTAAACTTGTGAATAGTAAATTTGAAATAAAATAGAAAGAAAATTCAAAAAAATATGAATTTTTTTGTCATCAAAGAGGCTTGGGTGCACAAGGTGCTTGCAAGTTTTTGTAATTAAATGACTTGCGAGGAACTCTAGCAAAAAAAACAAAATAGTCATTTTTTCCAAAGTTTTTTCCCGAGCCAAATTTTGTTTTTTTCTCCATGAGCTCCTACAGTATCCAAACATAACTAAACATTGCACGCACCTTGCGGACCCAAGCTTCTTTTATGCCAAAAAAATTCACATTTTTTGAATTTTTTACTATTGTTTTGTATTTACTGTTCATAAGCGTACATATTTGTTGTTTTTCCTTTGCCAGGAGCTCCTGAAATGTCCAAACCACACGAAAATTTGCACGCATCTTGCGAACGTGAGTATATTTGATCCCACAAAATTTCAGATTTTTTAGATTGTTTTGCTATTTTTTTCAAGACGGTCAAAGCCTTTTGACCGGCTTTGACCGGACGGTAACGGTACAGGAGGGCATTTCTATAAGTGCACATAACGGTGCAGGGGGAAATTTAAGCAGGCTTAGAAATTAGGGGCGAATATGAGTAGTGGGTTCCAGTTAGAAACACAGATGTAAAAGACCTTTTGTAAACTTAATTATCATTCTTGATGTGTACATTGCATCTGTTCTTGCTTGTCTTGTAACAAATATTACTTATACATTTAGGGGCTATTTGGATTGTGACTATATTCGCCTTATATTGCCACATTATTTTTGTCACATTTGCCCCACTTGACTAATTTGAGTTTCTCAAATTGTTAGCCACACTTTGGCTTGCCTAAGTGAATCTTGCCACACTTCTTGTGTCTATGACATGTGGGGTTCACTGCTCATAAAAAAATTCTTGCCTAAGATGTGGCTAGAACCAAACACCCATCTAACTTGGTCAAACCTGCGTAAGGTGAGGTGTGGCAAAGTGTGGCTAGAAACCAAACAACCCCTTACTATTAAAAAAATCAAGTAACTCGTACTCAAATTTAGCTGGAGATATACATCACCATGCTTTATTCAAAAGAAAAAGCCGGTTTCTTTATGTTCCTATCTAAGCATTTGAAGTAATACAAACTTCCTTGTTACCAGTCTTAATACTCCATCAAACACCGTCCAGAGATTAGCAATAAAATCCATCCTGGAAGCAGTGTAGCATCAAGAATCCCACGTCCTACTCCACCCGATCAATTCCTCCCCAAATCCAACCCCACCCTACCCCTAGGTATAGCAGAAGCTAGCTTGGTTGTGGTTTGTGAGGAGGCACAACCCGTTAGTCATGTGCCTAACACATAAGAAAATCAAAATCATCTTGCTTTACATGCCAAAAGTTCCAAGTGCAATGTGATATTTAACTGTAACCGTATGCCAGAAAGTACCATTGCATACTTCAGTCTTCCATTCCTCCAAACAGACAATCTCTACCTTCAGAAATTGCAGCCCCTTTACTCAGTCCATCATCGTGTCAAGTTATGTAAATCCTGAAAATTATAATCTAAACTAAAGCAGGACCATGTGGTTTCCACAAACCGTAAATAGAAAGAAAAAAACTTCAAAGGGGTTATTATGTAACTAATACACTAATTTTAACCAACATGGCATATCAATTATTAATTATTCCTTTACTTGGATGCTTTCGTCTTTACCTACCTACCCTAGTTTTAGAACCTCCAAGCGCTGAACCTTGATCAGACATGTATGGAGAGGGTCATAAACAGAAAATAAAATCACTTCAAGCATGTTGAGCACCATCGTTGTTGCTGATATGCTAACCAACGGCCAAGCAGGAAACCAACAACAACAGGCAAAATCGAGAGCGCCCAGTGGAGCCATTTCTCGTTGTGGCCGAGTGCTGACGCAACACGCCTCTCTGCTCACAAACTATTCTGAAAGTGCAACATTTTTGTACAACTCTACTCGCCCTACCACAAACTCAATACAGTCCCAAAAATCACTTTCTCAACTCAAAGTTTGCTAACTAATTATATATTTTTAAACAACTAAGATATGAAGATCTGGAGCTGGAAAATCTTAAAGAATACCCATTTCGTACAGTTGCTTCACTCTATGTCGATCACACCATCTCCACATCATCTTGCTTGCATTATAATTCAAGCTAGAGGAAAATCTCCAGTAAACTAAAACTAATAATTTATGAGGAATTCGGGTGCATTAGTTAAGTACAGCTACAGGCTTCCACTACATGAGCTCAATGCCAATTTGATTCTTGGGAAAACACTTGTTTATCCTATATGTTCAGAGACCAAATATAATGGTGAATTTTGAACAGAGACACAATTTATGTAGTATCTTGTGATGTGAAAAAAATGGAGTGTAATTATGAGTGGCAAATCATAGTGTGATGCATGGTAGACAAACATCTTAATCATGTTCCCCCATAAATTCTGGAGCTTAAAAGTGTCTATGTTTTAGTGCTTCCAGCTCAGCCCTTGGGCTAGGCAGGGCTGCAACTTCATTCCGCCAGTTTTCACATGTAGAAAATATGTTCAGTTTGCACCCATATAGATGATGAAACAATAATGTAGTTGATTCACAAGGATTTACTTGATCCATCAATTTTACTACATTAGTGAATTGGCAATAGCGTGAGTGATTTCCATGCTAACCCCTATAGGGCAAAGTATTGATAAAACACAAATTAATAATAATACTTACCCAATGAGCAGAAGAGTCCACGCTCTCACGTTTGTAACACAAGTAGTATAATAAAAATCATTATTAGAGAGGACCAGAGAATAGTGTCGGAACTAACTGCTATATTCACCAGTTCTGGGATAGCCATTTGGTCAGAAAATCTCATTAGAGGGAGGATTTATCTTACTATTGGCGAAAAGATTCCCAGACCTATTGTTCCTCGACATGATCATTTGCTGATTTAGAAAAACATAAGGCAAAGATCTACATCAGATTAGAGGCAGATGGTAGGAAAAACATAGGTGTTACTTATGCCTAAAATACCTAAATAGGAACCAGGAGAACAAATACATGATAAAGCTATTATATGTAAAAACAAGTCAGGCTTATCGAGATTTTTATTTTTGAAATGACATTTACTTGTTGCAAATTTTGTCATTTCATAGTAATAAATATCGATCTAAAAAAAATCAGCAAACATGTTAACTGTCTCCCATGCATGCTCTCTCCTTGAGAAATACCCATTTCTGAAGGTGGCTCAGAGGAAATCGCACCAAGCAATTTCTACCAACGACCGGAAAACTTGGTCAATTTTGGCTCTGTACAAGCATGGTTAGTTCTCAAGTGCACATAAAAAATCGGACTTGGATGAAAAAATGCAGCTAAGAAAAAGCAAAGGGACAAGTTATGAGCTTACATCAGTCTTCACTTTGCCTATAGTTATTGGAACACGTGAGTCGTGACTAACATGAAATAAAGTGGCAGTACATAAAATTACAGAGAAAGAGATAAGAATCCAGGCATGTTCTGGAGGAATAACATCATGCATGATTGTTGCCTGATATTGAAACCCTAATTCTTCTTTCCACAACACACGAGAACAACACGTACATTACTAACCAAACCGACCACAACATAATAGGGAAAAATGTGCACCCAAGCAAGAGCATTCTGACTTCTGAGCAGGATAGGGAAAGCATGCACCGTGGCTTCCTGGTTTTTGATTGTCCTTCAAGATCCAACAGTTGTAGATCAGATCATGATGTGGCGCAATCACGATGCTGCCCTCGACGACAATCGCCTTCACGTTATAGTGATGGCCATGGGCGACGGCGGTCGTGGGCTCGTGGCCAGCCACGGGCGTGGGAAAGCTGTGGTCATGGACATCGAGCTGATGGCATGGGGCAGCACAAGAGAAGAGCGTGTCGGGCGAAGAAAAAATATGGTTCGACATTCCATCAGGGCAGGGGGGCCGGCGCGCCGGCTGGACGATGGCGGCACAACGGCCAGGGGCCGCTAGCATGGCGGTGTTGCAGGGGGGCATCAACCAGAGGAGGTGAGTATGACTGGGAGGTGGTGGCCGAGGGTGGCTAGAGGAGGCTGCGCGTGACAATAAAGGGATCCGGGAGGAGCTGTGTAGCGGGATGGGGCTGCCAGGACATATGCTTCGTCATCATCATCGACCCCGTCGGTCTCTGAGTCGAGCGGAGAAGTCCAGGGGCAGATCGGCTGGACGGAGTTTGAGGGCGGGGAACCACCGCCACCGCCTTAATAACAACCAGATATGACGAGGATATTTTGGGGGTGTTGCCATTTTTTTGCATGGTGGCCAATCTCTCGTGATATTTCGTACGTAATCTGGCTAATAATCAATATTACGATTCTGATTGATCCCTTTACCAGATTAGCGCCACGAGGGTGGGACGAACGAACGAGAAAGGATGTGAACGAACGATGACGTACCAAAGGTACCATCACAACCACAGACTCTCTTTTTAGGAGTAGAGATTAGCGCCACGAGGGTGGGACGAACGAACGAGAAAGGATGTGAACGAACGATGACGTACCAAAGGTACCATCACAACCACAGACTCTCTTTTTAGGAGTAGAGATTGGTTCTTAGAAAAGGCAAACATCAATGCATTAGGAAAATAACGTGTTATCGGTTCCTGCCCGTTTATAACGTGTCTAGTTAGGAAACTTTGGGAAAATTAGGAAAGTTTTTATTGCGTTATGAATGAATTGATTGTGTCTGTTTACCTTAAGTTAATTGATTGCGTTTGGAAATAATTTATTGTCATGCATTATTGCGTTTGGAAATAATTGATTGTTAATGCATTAGGAAAATTAGGATTTGGAATTGATGGTCATAAAACTAAACTTTATTAATTGGTAACGTGTTACCGGTTCCTGCCCATTTATAACGTGTCTAGTTAGGAAACTTTGGGAAAATTAGGAAAGTTTTTATTGCGTTTGTAAAAGAATTGATTGTGTCTGGTTACCTTAAGTTAATTGATTGCGTTTGGAAAGAATTGATTGTCATGCATTATTGCGTTTGGAAAGAATTGATTGTCATGCATTACTGCGTTTGGAAAGAATTGATTGTCATGCATGAATCGGGGACGTAAGGGGGGAAACGAAACCTGACTGCGTGCGGTGAGTGGGGTGGGGTTGGGGTGGGTTAATTGTAGCGAAAAAAAACCGGTTGAAAAAAAACCAGACGAGGTGGGACGAAAAAAAACCAGACGAGGTGGGACGAAAAAAAACCTGGAACAAAGACTACCAACTGCTCCATTAGGAGTAGAGATAAACTGGACGGGACTGATTTTTCTAGATCAATCTGCTAGGCTGTATTATATTACTCAACTTCGTATGTTTACAGGGACTAGTAATCAAGCACGTGCTACGCACGTTGTTACAAAACCTAAAAGATTAAAAATCACAATTGTATAGGAGCACATCTCACACTAAAATTAATTACCAGTCCAAACAGACATATACAAATCATTGGAAAGTAGACACAAGACTGGCATTTGACAGAGATAGAAAATGAACTGGTCAGCAGCAGATCCTCGTTGGGAAAAGAATATACAACACAAGGAGAGAAGATTATGCTGAAATAAAAAACATATACAAGAGTAAGGGCTATTACTCACCATGCAAAGTTGCTTTTGTTGGCAATGAAAGTGGGTATAGGTCCAAAGCATATGTGTAATCTCCAGCTCTCCACTTGCTTTATTGAAGAGGTTTCAGCTTATTACTTTACGGAGTGAAGAAGACAATCATCAAGTCTTGATTTCAGAGCAAAATTAAGTCGATAACATCAGGATTGCACTATTTTTTGAAAAAGGTCACAAGCTTTGCACTTGTTGCATCTTTTCTTCAACTCTTTAGTCTTGACCTTTAGCTGCAGCCTCCGGTTGTTGGCATTCCTCCCTTCGCTTCTTCCGTTGGGTCTTCTTATATGTATCCACAATGCCTTTATATCATCCTTCTCTCCCTACAAGAAAATATATCACCATGATTTAATCAGAATCATGTGCCATTTGACAAAAAATGATTTGAAGTTAACTTATAGCCAACAAATCCTTACTTAGTCCAACCAACCACTACAATCGTAGCATAAGCATCAGAAAAAGGAAAATAAAAAATATTACGAACCCGAACTCCCAGGGTGATCGCTGTTTATATCGAGGATAATTGTGTTAATTGCATCAGAGGGAATTAACTTGAGTGAAGTCATAGAGGTCGAGCATAATCCACATCAGCCTTATACATGATGTGGTGTATGGGTCTGTCAGCACAAGATCAAACCGACCGAGGCAAGTCGACTCAAGGGAAAGGAAACTTGCTGAGCATGAAGCATCAACTTGAGGAAGCGGATGTAACTTGCGGATTTTTTTACATAGCCACCATATCAATGACGCAAAATAGACTACCCAATCCCGTGGGTTCAAACGTTCAGCAAGATTTCATAGGTTGTATGTACCATGATCTGACAGTTTGCAAAATTCAGCAATATTTCACAGATTGAAAATGGTAGGCTATTCATCTACAAAATCAGGAGAGGATGATGTAGCAGAGGAGTTCCCGACATGGAGGTCGTAGTAGTGAGAGCCGGCCGGCAGCGTGTTGTGGGTCGGGAACAAACCACATCAAAATATTCAGTGCACCTATTCTAAAACCATAGAAAATAGATCAAGCAAGTACAGGCTAGAAGTAAAATAAAGAATCTGATATGTAATCGATATTTCATCTTCTCACTGCAATATTGGGGTGCAAAAAGTTCTTGAGGAGCTGCACTTCTTCCTCGAGTTATCTAATATACACCTAATCGTAGAAACAGAATCCACAAAATCACCTCATATGAAGAAAAATCTCAACAGCTAAATTTGTAACCAAATCCGCTGGGGAAGTGGTACTTACCCGTGTCCAAATTGATCCCGAGGTAGACCTGCCCGAACCCACCAAAGCCGATCATCTCGTCTGTTCGCCATCGGATCGGATCGGCGTAATCAATCTGCTAGGCTGTATTAGAGCATCTCCAACAGCCGCGCTATACTAGCGCCGCGTCGCAAAAAACGCCATTTTAGCGCGCGCGCAACGCGTCGGACAACTCCAGCGGGCGCGCAAAAAACGCGCGCGCGCCAAAACAAGTTGGGCGCGCTGGTGAAAGCCCCATCCCGCGCTGTTGATTTGGTGCGTCCACTTCCGCGCGCGGCATACTCGAGCGCGCGCGCGAACTCTCCTTTCTTCCTTCTTCCCACTCGCGCGCGCCGGCGCTCGCGCCTGTGACGCCCGGATAGTTAAGCTACAGTAACCCTCTCCTAATGACGACACGTCACCTCAGTTACTGTTGATAATCTCGCGTTGCTTCAAAACCGATTCGAAATTCAAATTCGAAATAAAGGCAAACAACAAAAGTTTTGAAACATTAAACCTAAAATGTTCGGATTGTGGCAAATAATCCATACCAAATATTGGTGTATAAACCACACTCCTGTAAATAATTTAAATGCACTATAGTAAGTAAAACGCCGGCAAAACTATTATTTAAATGCTCTTAGTATAATAAACAATTCTAAACTACTTTAATTCATGTGCCAAAATATTTGTGGAGGTGGAATAATTTCTACTACTAAATTAGGTACAACATTTGTAATGTACAAAACAAAATTTAACTGGTAAATAAAAGAAAACCGAAAAAGAAAAATAAGTAAAAAGAAAAGTGAAAACAAAACAAAAGTTAAAAAAAAAGATTAAAGACCCCCCCCCATGGCGGTCTGGGCCTTGGCCCAGCCGTCTGGCCACTGCCTCCCCAGGCAGGCCGGCCCACCCCGCCACCTCCTGGCCCAAACCCCGAACCCTAAATTAACCCCCCCACTCCTCACGCTCCCCTCACCCCATTCCCTCGCGCCGCCGCACGCTCAGAGGCCAGCAGCCTCACGCCCGAGCCTCCCCCTCGCAGCCCCAC
>LR738709.1:98629284-98646986 GCA_902687465.1 Secale cereale
CGCCGTCGCTGCTCCCGCCCCCGACATCGACGACCGCGCCGCCCGGCTGCCGACGCCTCGCCTCCTCCCCGGAGCCCCCCCGGCTCGCCGACCCCCCCGTCGCCCATCGCGGCAACTCACCGACCGCCCCGCCGCTCGACGTCGCCGGACCCCCCCTCACCGGCCTGCTTCCTCTCGCCGCCGTCCTCGTCGGCGGACGCAACCGCGACTCCTCCCCGAGCTCCTCTGCCGCTCGTTGTGAGCACCTCCCTCCACCCCTTTCTCCTTGCACGCGCTCGCCGCCGTGTTCGCGCACTCGCCGCGTCCTGCGCTCGGTGTGACCACGCACCACGTGCGCCCGTGCCCCCCGCCCCCACGGCCGCACCCCGGCCACCCTGGCCAGTGGGCTGACGCGCCGCTGGAGCCACGCGCTCACCCCGTGCCCCGCCTCCCCCTTGGCCACGCAGGCCACAGCCGCGTCGGCCAGCTCCGGCACCTCGCCTCGCCCCGGTGCTGACCTTCGGGCGCCCACGCCCGTCGCCCGCAGAGCCGGTGCGCCCGTCACCCGCTAGCCCGTGCCCGCTCAGGCCCTGTGCCAATGACACGGGGGCCCCACCCCCAACGTTAATAAAAATGTAAAAAAATAAATAGATAAATAAATATAAATAATTAATAATATTAATTAAATAATTAACTAGATAAATAATCTAATTAATCATGTCTTTAATTAACCTAATGGATAATTAACTAAATTAAATCATGTTAAGATTAAACTAATTAATTGTGATTAATCTAATTAACTTTAATTAGTTAAACTAATCAGGTTTAGTTAATTAAATATAGAGCTAAATATACTATGTCACTGACCAGTGGGACCCACTGGTCAGGTTGACCAGTCAACCATGCTGACGTCAGCATGATGTCATGCTGATGTCATAAATCCTTTTTAAAATTAATTTAATTAATATTAAATTCTAGAAATTAATAAAAACTTTAGAAAATCATATCTTTTAAACCGTAACTCGGATGAAAATAATTTATATATGAAAGTTGCTCAGAACGACGAGACGAATCCGAATACGCGGTCCGTTCGTCCGCCACACATATCTATCATACCGAACGTGCAACATTCCCCCTCCGTTTCATCTGTCCGGAAACGCGAAACACCGGGAATACTTTCCCGGATGTTTTTAATCCTTGCCAGTATCACCTCCTACTGCGTTAGGTCACACGTAGCACCGCGTATTTCCATGTTATGCTTTGTGTGCTATTGTTTGCTCTGTTATTTATTTGTTTCCCCTTCGTTGCTTATTTTCGGTAGACTCCGATACTGTGATAGACCCCGAGACCATTGATGCTGCGGTGTTCGACTACGGCTACGCTTCCGAAGATTCCTTTCGTCTGCAGGGCTTCCAGGCAAGCCCCCCCCTTTGATCACCAGATATCGCTTATTCTTCTCTCTACTGCTTGCATTAGAGTAGTGTAGCATGTTACTGTTCGGTTACTCCTATTCTGATGCATAGCCTGTCATTGTTGCTACCACTGTTGATACCTTTACCGGTTATCCTAATGCTTAGTATAGGATGCTAGTATTCCATCAGTGGCCCAACATCCTTGTCTGTCTGCCATGCTATACTATCGGGCCGTGATCACCTCGGGTGGTGATCACGGGTATATACTTTATACATACACTTGTACATGATACTTGATGTGACTAAAGTCGGGTCGGCTCATTGAGTACCCGCAAGTGATTTGATGTGGGGGCTGAAAGGACAGGTGGCTCCATCCAGGTAGTGGTGGGCCTGAGTTCCCGACGGCCCCCGAGTGGATCTTTGTGGCGGAGGGACAGGGGCAGGTTGAGACACCCAGTGGAGAGGTGGCCTGGCCTGGTCGTTGTCCGCGGTTATTTCATAATAACACGCTTAACGAGTTTGGATATTTGATCTGAGTCTGGCCATTTGGTCTATACGCACTAACCAGCTACGTGGGAAAGTTATGGGTACTCGACGTCGTGGTATCAGCCGAAGCCTTCTTGACGTCAGCGGTTTAGCGGCGCGCGCCGGGTTGGACCGCGTAACGCAACTTCCTTAGTAATGGAGGTTGCTAGGTCTGCTCACCGGCCGCCCTCGCAACGTGCAGGTGTGCATTGGGCGATGGGCCCAGACCCCTGTGTGCTTAGGACTTAGACCGACGTGCTGACCTCTCTGCTGTGCTTAGGTAGGGCTGCGACGTGTTGATCTTCCGAGGCCGGGCATGACCCTGGAAAGTGTGTCCGGCCAAATGGGATCGAGCGTGCTGGGATATGTGGTGCACCCCTGCAGGGAAGTTAATCTATTCGAATAGCCGTGTCCCTCGATAAAAGGACGACCCGGAGTTGTACTCTGACCTCATGACAACTAGAACCGGATACTTAATAAAACACACCCTTACCAGTGCTAGATACAACTCGGTGGTTGCTCTCTCACAGGGTGATGTGCGGGAGGATCACCGAGTAGGATTATGCTATACGTTGTTACTTGGTGAACTTACCATCTATTCCCTTCTAGTGCTGCAAGACGGAGGCCGCGAGAAGCGAGGATACTTGATACTTTCCAGCTACCCTCATCTTCTGCTGCAAGATGGAGGTTACGAGAAGCGTAGTCTTTGCTTGGATTAGCTATCCCCCTTCTTATTCTGCTTTCTGCAGTTCAGTCCACATATATTACCCCTTTACACAGATATCATTGCATATGTAGTGTAGATCCTTGCTTGTGAGTACTTTGGATGAGTACTCACGGTTGCTTTTCTCTCCCTTTTCCCCTTTTGTTCCTTCTTCTCGGATGACGCAACCAGATGGTGGAGCCCAGGAGACAGAGGATCCCGATGATGTTTCTACATGGAGTTCGGCTTCGAGGAGTAGTTAGGAGGTCCCAGGCAGGAGGCCTTGCCTTTTTGATCGTTGATACTTTTGTGCTAGCCTTCTTAAGGCAAACTTGTTTAACTTATGTCTGTACTCAGATATTGTTGCTTCCGCTGACACTTGTGTTTTCGAGCTTTTGTATTCGATCCCTCGAGGCCCCTGGCTTGTAATATAAAGCTTGTATTATTTTAATTTGTGTCTAGAGTGGTGTTGTGATATCTTCCAGTGAGTCCTTGATCTTGGCCGTACACATTTGCGTGCTTGATTAGTGTACGGACAAATCGGGAGCGTCACAAGTTGGTATCAGAGCCGACTGCCTGTAGGAATCCCCCTTTCCAACTCCTTGGCCGAAGTTGAGTCTAGTCTTTGAAAAACAAATTTACTAACTTGTTGTGTGGCTTACGGGCCCACAACACCATTGGGTGGTATTAGGATCTTTTACTCCTCGTCTATACTCTGGGACTCTTATCTCTCTTCTATTCGGGATAAATGAATTTTGCTAAAGCTAACATTCGGATCTCGTTATCACTTTCACCCGGAGAGTGCCTTATGATCGATGATCGTCTACTGCACCAGAAGACCCTGAAGATACTCCCCGCTGTTAACCCGAGAACTTGTGTTCATCGCTTTTGCGATTCACTACCACCGATATATCCTTATGGATATCTACATGCACTTGCCATTCTCATGATCATTCCTCGTCGCTCTTGTTATTACAAGAGGCCTCGAAATATTCTCCGTTGTCCCGAGAATCCTTTGAGTTTACTGTCTTGCAGTTTTATTTTGCATGAAAACCCTTACGGTTATTTCCTCACATTTCTCGAGGATCCGTTCTTCTCAATTGTTCGCGTGTCTCACAATATTCTCCGAAATACTTTTGATCTTTCGAAAATCCTCTGCAGCATGTTACTCTTGAAATTCTTGCCTTCTTGCATTATGGTTAATTCCATATGGCTAGTAGTCTTTGTTAACATCCCTTGTCTTAGCCATTTTGAGCCTATTGATTCATTGTGTGCGTATGCACGCAGTCATCAGGTTATCCTTTTTTTTTAAAATTATCTTTTCGGCTCAGACGTCATTCTGGACATGAGTTGGTTCTCGACAATTCAGACCTTTATTCATTGTCCAACTAAGTGTTTTCAACTTATCCATCCTTGATCAGAGCGTCTGCTTCTGATCCTTCGTTTTGGAAACCATAATTTCTTTCTATTTAAGTTTCATACTGATCAGGTGATTCTTGAATCTGATGCCTCTGCATTCTTCTTCCTCTGAGTGAGTACCGATACTCACATCAGCTTCATTGTGGATCGCTCGATCCTTTGTTGAAATATTATCCGACAGTGTCCTTCGTATACAAAAAAAACCTCGAGAAGTTCTGTCCCTGATACATAATGCCTTGGGTAAGTTGTATCCTCTGCTTGGCCAACCATGCTCTGCTTTCGAGCTGGTGTATTTACTTTTGAAACTTCTGGTATATGTTACTAAGATGCCCGATGGGCTGAACCTATGCCTTCCCCCTAATCCGTGAGAACCCGAAAGTTTTTCACAAGTCATACTCTTCCGGTGTTCTACCAGATAAAATTCCAACACTACAGTTTTATCAAAGCAAGAGGTAAATGAAACGTATGCATTGGAGAAATGGGAGTCGACCTTGAGCTTTTGTTCATGCCCATGGAAACGATGTAGACCGTCTCTGGAGCTTCTTGCAAAATGATTTTACATCTAAATAATTCTTTCGGTGTCAATAAATTTGATCACTTGCAGTTATGGTTCCGACCATGCTATCCTTATTCAATATATCTGGAAGAAATTCATTCCCGTGCCTCGTCAATTTTTGACAAGGTTAAAATATTTTCTGTCGTCGGTCAACGACCCATTTCTACTACTATCATGTTCTGCCTTCGAGTTTTACCCTCCGGTATCTCGAGGATATCATGCCTTTGCACTTCATCTTACTAACTTTGTTGAAGTAATAACTTCCTCGTCGTAGTCACTCTACGGGTTCTAGGTTGCCGTCAACCGAGGACACCGTTTAGTAAATCAATTCCGCTCGAAAAATTCAACACCCCTAGTAAATGTTACTGGGAAAATTTTAAACTCAATCTGGTTTATTCCTAGACTATCGGGTACATCCTGGTCTCGATATCTTTGACTGTGCTACCTCGTCTTTCTCTGGTGCACGAATTCTTCTATGAGAGCACGACTTACGTCGGTCTTTCAACATCATGTTGCTTGTCTTGAAAGGCAACTTTGGCTCCGAGCTTGCATCTAATATATTGATCCTATGACCTGCCACTTCGTCATTCCCTTGCTTGTTGCCGTTGTCGTTTGATTGCATCCCCTTGAAAGCCTCCCGATAAATGTGTCGGATCACCTTCAACACTTTGACTACTTATGAGATGTCAACTGTGTTCGTGATGAGAAATACCCTCCCTGCCCTCGATGATTTTTAATATCATCGACAACACCCTTGACTTCCTTCCATCGCGAACTTGTACCCATTATGAATACAACTTGCTCTCCAGCGAGTGTTGTGTTCTGCCTTGAAGTATCATTGTCTTTTATGTCGAGAATGTTGTGAGGATTGCTCCACCTCTTAGAAATTCTCGGTATGATGATACTTCTCACCATCACCATTCTTCCTTGGTGCCCGTGTTGTTTTTAAACGGGATACCAATAGGCTAACGATGCTACTTGAGTTCTGTACTTCTAGCAACCCTATTGCTTTGAAGTTAACAATCGACAGTTCGTTCTTAGACTGTTGGTTATTGAATCATCACTCTAACATTGATCTTGCTGCCTAAGGTCATATTTTGGGCACACCTTTCAACTAATGATTAATGGTGTATGTTTTCCTCGAGCATACAACATTATATCATTTGAATTCACAAGTGTCATCTTCATGTTCACATTATGGTGGAAATCCATCCGTTTGGAATTCTCGGTGGGTTGTCGCTGAGCCCATCAGCCATCTCCTCATCCTGTAGGATCGAAAGTAGGTCTAGAGGGGGGGTGATTAGACTACTTGACAATATAAAAATCTGCCTTTAGATCATGCAATGTTTTTGGCAGTTTCACAATTAAGATCAACACAAGTATCACCCTACACATGCAATTCTAGAGTATAAGCAGCGGAAAGTAAATTGCACATGTAAAAGAGAGGTGGAGAAGATCAAACGCAGTTTGGTGACACGAAGATTTTTGTCGTGGTTCCGATAGGTGGTGCTATCGTACATCCACGTTGATGGAGACTTCAACCCACGGAGGGTAACGGCTGCGCGAGTCCACGGAGGGCTCCACCCACGAAGGGTCCACGAAGAAGCAACCTTGTCTATTCCATCACGGCCTACGCCCACGGAGGACTAGCCTTACTCGGGGTAGATCTTCACGAAGTAGGCGATCTCCTTGCCCTTACAAACTTCTTGGTTCAACTCCACATCTCAAGGACGGAGGCTCCCAAGCGACACCTAACCAATCTAGGAGGCACCACCCCCCAAAAGGTAATAGACGGTGTTGATGATGATGAACTCCTTGCTCTTGTGCTTCAGATGATAATCTCCCCAACACTCAACTCTCCTCACTGATATGGCTGTGGTGGAAGAAATATTTGAGTGGAAAGCAACTTGGGAAGGCTAGAGATCAAGTTTCATATGGTAGGAATGGAATGGCTTGATCTCAACACAAGGGTAGGTGGTTCACTTCTCAGAAAGTGTATGGTAGAAGTGGTGGTACTTTCTGATGGCTCTCCTCACGAATGAAGAGGGGGTGGAGGGGTATATATAGCCTCCACACAAAATCCAACCGTTACACACACATTTGACCAATCTCGGTGAGACCGAAGTGAAAACTCGGTCAGACCGAAAGTTCAAATATAGTGAACGTTGGGATTTTCGGTGGGACCGAAAATACCATCTCGGTGTGTCCGAAGTGAGTCAAAGGTTAGGGTTTGCCATCTCGGTGTGACCGAAAACAACAACTCGGATATTCCGAAATGCTGTCACTTGGTTACAGAAGGTTGGCAGAACATTTTCGGTGAGACCGAGACTCAGAATCGGATGGACCGAGAAATTAGGGTTTGGGAAAATAACTGAAGTGGTTCATCTCGGTGGGACTGAGTTTGCAGAATCGGTTTGTCCGAGATTACTTATGAGTGTGTTGTGAAGTGAAGAGTGCTGATAGTTGAGGGAGCTAGATCACCAAGCACTTGAGCAACAAGAACATTAACACAACCTCATCCCCTTTTAATAGTATTGGCTTTTCCTATGGACTCAATGTGATCTTTGATCACTAAACCAAAAATGGAGTCTTGAGCTTTTGCCAATGCTTGTCTTAGCATTTTGAGGGGTCCACTTCTTCAGACATTTCCATACCCATATCATCGAACTTTTCTGAAATGATTCTCAAGAGAATATTAGTTCAATGATATATATGTTGTTATTAATTACCAAAACCACCCGGGGATTAGTTGCACTTTCAATCTCCCCCTTTTTGGTAATTGATGACAACATATAGATCAAAGCTTCGACAAAGAATATAATCAAAGAATAATATCGTCGCTTTGAGAAGTATGTGATAAACAAGAGCTCCCCCTAAATTTGTGCATTATTTGAAATTTGCGTTTGAATGCAAATGCACAATCGATTAGGATTATGGGTCACTCTTCCATGTCACATACATCTTGGTGGAGCGCACAAAATGATAAGAATGAGTAACATGCACTCAATCACCAAGACAAGAGTAAATAGCCATACAATAAGGAATAGCATAGGATAAGCAATAAGCACACATTAAAGCATAGTATGACTAAGCACTCATTAAGGTAGCATCAAACGTAGTAGCAAGCACACATAAAGTATCTGGAACCAAAAGAAACCAATGTATCTCAAGGAAAACCGGCAAAAGAACGAAAAGACGAAAGAGCACTCTCTCTCTCGAAGCCCTATGATCTATAACAATTTCTCCCCCTTTGGCAACAAGTTACCAAAAAGTTCGAAAAGGTATAGAGCTAAACGTCACTGCGGGCTCTGCTGGCGGCTCCCGTCTGGGTAGATGTCGGTGTAGAGATAGCTGCATCGGCGAAGACTTCTGCTGAAGTCTGCGGTGGAGGAGTGGATGCTGGAGCTGGAGGAACTGCTGGAGCTGTAGCTGGTGCTGAAGTGGTAGCCCTGGAGTTTGTCACTGGGATAACTGCAGATCTGGATCCTCTGGGAATCTGAGCGGTCTGGCGATGAGAGTCCTGGACTAGATCATCCTGCATAAGCTCTGCTCTCTCCTGCCTCGTCTCCTCCATGTCTGCCTCAAACTTGTTGACAGACACCTGAATCTCAGTCAGCTTCACGTCCAGAGCGTGGATCTTGTCCTCGACAATCCTCTCAAGGCTCTCCTGAGATTGCTCAATGCTGGCCAGGGGTTGTTCAATCCTCTCGGTAGCTTCAAGAATTTGTTCTCCAAAGCTCTTTGGCTTAGCTGCTGCTGCTGCTGCTTCTTTGTCAGCTTTAGCCTTCTTTGCAGCTTCGATTTTGGCTTGTCCTTCAACTGAGGTAGGATCCTCTTCATCCATCACAACTACGTTGTCCTCATGCTCTGGCTGCAGTGGCAAGTGCTTCCTATCCAGCAAGAATTTGCCCGTGCCAAACTTGGCGTTGATGAGCATCTGTATCTGCGGTGCAAACCCACACGACCTTTTCTGGTCAGCTGCAGTCCTCTTAATGGTTTCTACCATCAAGTCCATCACCTTAAAAGGTGCCTTCTCATTGAGAATGTGCAGCATGTTGATAGAATAGCCTCGTATCATCCGGTGGTCTCCTGACTTAGGCATCAATGTATGCCTCAGAATAGTGTTAGTGGTGGTCAGACCTGCCTGGAGATAATACACTGAGCCAAGCTTCCATCCTTCCAAATCAGCAGCTGGGATCTCCTTGTACATATTCTTCATGGAATCATGACTCTTCTTAGGAATCCCATAGACATCAATGTCATCCTCTCTCTGCACTGGAGCGTTCAGAAGTTCTGCCCATTCTTCAACAGTCGAAGAAAACCGTTGACCTTCAGTCATCCAGGTGATCTTGCCATCAGGATAGAAGTGGGCTGTGGCATAGAACTGCATGATCATCTCGTCATTCCAAGCTGTCAGCTCTTGACCCACAAAGTCAGCAACTCCACATGCAGTAAAGCTCTCATGCACATGGGGAAAGAAGTCCCGGTGCTCTTCACTGTCAATATACTTCCAGTCAACATACCTGGTGTCAGCAACAATGGGCTTCTTATCCATTAGCACGGTCTCATAGAAATCCTGCTGCTCTCTGGTGTGGAATCTGGGGTCCACAGCAGTCCTTCTCCTTACAGCATATGGATCAGACTGTCTCCATAGCCTGAGACCTTTGTCCTTCCTTGCCTTCATGTCCTCAGCTTGAGGATGAGCATCATTGTGGAGTGGCAACTTGGGACAGAGCTTAAGCAACACATGCTCTTCATCTGATTCAGACGGTGGCATCTCACCTTTGTTCTTCTCAGAAGCTGGAATGCTTCTGGTTGTTCTCTTGGGCTTGGCTGGAGCTGCCTTGGATGGAGCAGACTTCTTGGGCTTAGAAGAGGCTTGAGCCCGAATAGCATCACCCATGAACTTAGCTTTCTGAGGAGGAGGCTGGGGTGCTTCTTCTTCTTCTTCTTCAGCATCAACTTGAGGTTCAGCATATACTACCCTCTTCCTTTTGGAAGTCTTCTTCACCTTGCTTGGAGCAGGTTCTTCCAAGTTGAGCTTCTTAGCAACTGCTGACTGCTTCACTTTGCTTGTGCCTTTCCTTGGCTGCTGCCCTTGGTGCTCTTTGGCAACCACATTCCTCTTGGGCTTGGAGGTAACTTCCTCAGCAACAAAGTCAGAGTCCTCATCATCAGAAGTTCTCTTCTTCCTGGTTCTGGTGGCTGCAGGAGGCAAACCACTAGGGGTGCTCCTCTCACCATCATCACTAGAGCTGCTCGCAGGACTTGTATCTGCCTCTGGAATTTCAGCAAACGGTGATTCAGACCTGTTCTGGCTGTCACTGACATCTGACATGGCTGAAAAACCTGTGAAAAGATAAGGTATAGGCAGAATAGAAGAGTTATCACAACTGCAGAAGTTTTTGCAAAAAAAATGAGTTCAAAACTTAGTTTTGAGTTTTCACAGAATGTATTTCGGTCAAACCGATTTTAGGTTTCGGTGCAACCGAAGTGCTCAACAGAAACCTACACACCACTTTCGGTCAGACCGAAATGGGTTTCGGTTCTACCGAAAACTTAGGGTTTCACTGAAACTACTTTTCGGTCGTTCCGATTGGCACAACTCGGTTAAACCGAATTACGCAGTGCAATGGCCAGAGGCCAAATCGGTCATTCCGATTTTCAAAAATCGGCTTCACCGAGATGCATTCCGTGGAAACCTAAACCTAAGAATTTTCCTCGAAACTAGAAGATCTGAACTATTGTATAGGGAACATATCAAACGTGGATTGAATCATGGCAACCTATCGTGCAAGAATCAGAAGTGGAGCACGAAAAGGGATCGGGACACACCCTAACTTGGTGGTGTCCCTCTACGGCGGCAACGGTGGAGATGATTACCGTTGACGGCGGCGGAGACCTGCGGCGAGGGCGCACAGGCGACGAAGGCGACGATCCGTAGACCAGGGCGGCGGCAGCAGGGGTCTTGGGGGCGAACGGTTTGAAGAAAGAAATCGCGCGCAGCCCCTCAGGTATATATAACCCCGTGTTGTCGGTGGGACCGAGTTGAAAAACTCGGTGTCACCGAGATGTATAACTGCTGTGCAGTTACACATATCGGTCAGACCGAGAGTTTGAACTCGGTTTCACCGAGATGAAACCTAGATCAGTCTAAGCGTTTCGGTTGGACCGAGATTGAGAAACCGGTCAGACCGAAATGGACTTAGAAGGTTTTGGAAGTCAGCCTTAGACGAATCGGTGGTTCCGAGTGCTCCTCACTCGGACTGTCCGAAAAAGACTTGTTCAAAGTTGTGATATGAGCATGAATAGAGTTTTGAGACAAGAAAGCATAGATAGCTAGGGAAGGTGCTTAGGCATTCTTGTCCATCCATTTGGCCAGAAAAAACAAAACAACCAAAACAATCAAAACAACAAATGGATGTCCTTGAATGGATGAAATCATGCATTCAACATGCTCACACAATAAGATAGCAACTGAAATATGTGTCAAACATGCACAACCAACACTCTAGCTACTAGCACACAATTTGTCGATGACTAGGTCATCTATATATGAGTATATTGACTTAGGAGCCAAATGAGAACATTTGATCATAGATCATACTCATCGTTTAAGCACAAGTGGGGTTACCACTTTTACATAAAGCATTTATGTGTTCACATCATTTGGAGATGCTTTTGCTCAATTTTTAGAGCAAAGCTCCCCCTTGATGTGAGAACCCCTTTTAAAGGGTCAAACTAACCTTGGGTTGTCGTAGAAGACTTCATGTAGATGTTGAAGATGTGGATGCTCAATGTTGATGTAGATCATCAAGAGTTGGGAGCAATCCTTTGGATTAGGGCACTTTCAATACCTACATGGGTTAGTCCCACAAGGAACAAACAAGAATATCCATAGACATAGAGTGAAGTACACAAAAGATGATGTCCATGAAAGCAATGATTACCTTGTCCCTTGACTTACCAACAAGAGGGTTTGTGACTCCATGAACAAGTGCATGATGTGGAAGTTGATTGCACAAGTTCTTGCCAAAATGAATATGAGTGAAGTTTGTTGGCGGAGTCACCCTCAAGAACCTACTAGTTCTTCTTCTTTGGGATCCACATCATCTTGATGGGAATCCTTGGTGTTGTGGTTGAGCTTGACGAAGTTGAACTTGATGTGTCCTTGGGAACCCACTTGACCATGGCTTGAGGTGCTTCAATGAATGCATCAATCTCCTCTTGAAGCTTGTCCTTGGCCTTTAGCTTGTGGTCTTGTGGTGGAAGGTCATCTTGAGCTTGTTCCACATTGGAAGAAGTAGGATCATACTTCTCCTTTTGTGAGACAAACTGTGGAGTAGGGTATTGACCTTCTTCCCACTCAACACCTTCGGCGTTGAACTTTCGCTCAAAACCAATCCCTTGATTCTTCCGGTGTCTTCCTTGTTTGCGAACAATCTCCTCAAAGTTCTTGCTTCCGGCAAGACTCTTGTAGACACCTTTCTCTATGATTTCCTTCAATAAGCTATTTTCTTGCTCAAGTGTAACTTGGCTTGAAACATTGTTAGTGGAATCAAGAGAGCTACTAGAAGCAACAATATTGGATTTAACATTGTTATTGTTACTACTAGAGGAAGAACTTTTCTTATGCTTGTCATGCTTAGTCTTAATAGGTGGCAAGAAATTAGACAAGAGAAGTCGTTTGGCAAGATATGAAGAACTCTTCTTTCGAAGATCGTCATTGATCGCTTTTAGAAACTCATGTTCTTGCTCTAGAGTGAGCTTCTCGAAGCATAGCTTCTCATGAGATCTTAGGAGCTCTCTATGATCTTCTTGAGTTGTTTCATGAGCTAACTTAAGAGTGTTTAGTTCTTTAGTTAGACGCTCAATCTCCTTCATAGCATTGTCATTCGACTCTTCTCGACTATAGAGACTACTAGCATTTTCATCATTACTAAGCTCACTAGATTTATCATGCAAGAGCTCATCTTCACCGAGCAAGTCATCCTCATCACTATCAAAGTCAATGAATTCAGGGTGTGTTACCTTGGGGCCTTTAGCCATGAAGCATCTTCCAATTCCCTCATTTGGTGAATCAAATAAGTCGTAGGAGTTGGAGTTGGAGGATACGAGTGCAAGTCCGGCAACACCTTCATCTTGACTATAGTCGGAGTCGGAGTGATAGCTTCCATCGGATTGATTGTCGGAGTCGGAGCCGGAGACCCATTCACCTACATGAGCTTGATGTCTTCTTCTTGTGTAGCTCCTTGATGACTTGTCTTTCCTCTCCGAATCCTTGCTTCTCCGAGAGGATCTTCGTTCATAACGATCATCTCTACTCCTTCTCTCTCTCTGAGGTGACTCATCTCTTGCTCTTCTTCTTGGAGATTCTTCTCTTCTCTTGTGGGGAGCCGTACACTCATTTGAGAAGTGTCCGGGTCTTCCACAATTGTAGCAGTTTCGATCACGACTAGAAGATCTCTTTTCATCATATGATCTAGACTTTGAGCTTCTTTCTTTGCCTCTATTCTTGTAGAACTTGTTGAAGTTCTTGACCATTAGGCTTATCTCTTCATTGGAAATTAGCTTGTCACTTGAGGTAGTAGGAGCATCACTTGTAGCTTTGTAAGCACCACTTGACTTGTTGTGAAGCTCTTCCTTATCCTTAAGTGTCATCTCATGAGCAACAATTCTTCCAATGACTTCAGTTGGCTTGAGAGTCTTGTAGTTTGGCATCATTTGGATCAAAGTGCACACGGTGTCATACTTTCCATCCAAAGCTCTAAGAATCTTCTTAATGATGAATCGGTCGGTCATTTCTTCGCTTCCTAAGCCAGCAATCTCATTTGTGATGAGAGCAAGCCTAGAGTACATTTCAGCGACTCCTTCACCATCATTCATCTTGAACTTGTCAAGTTGACCTTGAAGAATATCTAGCTTTGATTCCTTCACAGATTCAGTACCTTCGTGCATTTCAACCAAAGTATCCCAAATCTCTTTAGCATTCTCAAGACGGCTGATTTTGTTGAACTCTTCGGGACACAAAGCATTGAAGAGAATGTCACAAGCTTGAGCATTGTTTTGCAACATCTTCAACTCTTCGGGTGTAGCTTCGCGATCCGGAACTTTTCCTTCTTCAAAGAAATCACCTTGCATACCAACACAAATAATGCCCCATGCGGCTGGGTTATGACCAAGAATATGCATTTTCATTTTATGCTTCCAACTAGCAAAATTTGTACCATCAAAGTAAGGACCTCTACGATAATTACCCTCACTAGACGCCATACTCTCCTAGGTTGTGAAACCAAGCTTATGGAGTCCAAAGCTCTGATACCACTTGTAGGATCGAAAGTAGGTCTAGAGGGGGGTGATTAGACTACTTGACAATATAAAAAATCTGCCTTTAGATCATGCAATGTTTTTGGCAGTTTCACAATTAAGATCAATTCAAGTAACACCCTACACATGCAATTCTAGAGTATATGCAGCGGAAAGTAAATTGCACATGTAAAAGAGAGGTGGAGAAGATCAAACGCAGTTTGGTGACACGGAGATTTTTGTCGTGGTTCCGATAGGTGGTGCTATCGTACATCCACGTTGATGGAGACTTCAACCCACGGAGGGTAACGGCTGCGCGAGTCCACGGAGGGCTCCACCCACGAAGGGTCCACGAAGAAGCAACCTTGTCTATTCCATCACGGCCTACGCCCACGGAGGACTAGCCTTACTCGGGGTAGATCTTCACGAAGTAGGCGATCTCCTTGCCCTTACAAACTTCTTGGTTCAACTCCACATCTCAAAGACGGAGGCTCCCAAGCGACACCTAACCAATCTAGGAGGCACCACCCCCCAAAAGGTAATAGACGGTGTTGATGATGATGAACTCCTTGCTCTTGTGCTTCAGATGATAATCTCCCCAACACTCAACTCTCTTCACTGATATGGCGGTGGTGGAAGAAGGGTTTGAGTGGAAAGCAACTTGGGAAGGCTAGAAATCAAGTTTCATATGGTAGGAATGGAATGGCTTGATCTCAACACAAGGGTAGGTGGTTCACTTCTCAGAAAGTGTATGGTAGAAGTGGTGGTACTTTCTGATGGCTCTCCTTACGAATGAAGAGGGGGTGGAGGGGTATATATAGCCTCCACACAAAATCCAACCGTTACACACACATTTGACCAATCTCGGTGAGACCGAAGTTAAAACTCGGTCAGACCGAAAGTTCAAATATAGTGAACGTTGGGATTTTCGGTGGGACCGAAAATACCATCTCGGTGTGTCCGAAGTGAGTCAAAGATTAGGGTTTGCCATCTCGGTGTGACCGAAAACAACAACTCGGATATTCCGAAATGCTGTCAATGGTTACAGAAGGTTGGCAGTACATTTTCGGTGAGACCGAAACTCAGAATCGGATGGACCGAGAAATTAGGGTTTGGGGAAACAACTGAAGTGGTTCATCTCGGTGGGACTGAGTTTGCAGAATCGGTTTGTCCGAGATTACTTATGAGTGTGTTGAATAGTGAAGAGTGCTGATAGTTGAAGGAGCTAGATCACCAAGCACTTGAGCAACAAGAACATTAACACAACCTCATCCCCTTTTAATAGTATTGGCTTTTCCTATGGACTCAATGTGATCTTTGATCACTAAACCAAAAATGGAGTCTTGAGCTTTTGCCAATGCTTGTCTTAGCATTTTGAGGGGTCCACTTCTTCAGACATTTCCATACCCATATCATCGAACTTTTCTGAAATGATTCTCAGGTGAATATTAGTCCAATGATATATATGTTGTTATTAATTACCAAAACCACCCGGGGATTAGTTGCACTTTCACATCCTCTCCTTGGTTTAATGATGCACTATTGTTTCGGGAACCCGCTCCCATAGTTCAATTACCGAGAATCTTGCAATGTCATTTCGTCGATTCATGTTGCACCTTTTCTTCTCGAACATCTTGAATCTGAGGTTTCATGACACCAATCGGATCCGAATCTCGGTCAGATATGATGGTTGGGACAACTTTCCAGGAGTTATAATATTGGTCCTTTGATGACTCGGTAATATGATGTCATGCCTAGCACCCCTGGCTGGAGGACCTAACATTATAATCTCATTTGCAAGGATAACCATTCTTCCAGGAGGAAATTGTAAGACTTATTCTATAAGTTGTTCCTGATGAATCCGTTGTGTATCCAAGTCCGACCTTTACTTCAAGACCATGCCAATGCTATCTCGAAGCATGTCTGTGGTACTCCGATTTTCAACAAGAGCATTTGGAGCCCAATGCTAAATGTTTCTTGGTCAGTTATCCAAACACCGTTGTATGGGTAACGTCTTGATTAATCGTTGCCTCTTTATCTGAATGGTTGGGTGCTTGCTCTCCTACCCTGTCTGCCATGATTCTTCTTGTCCATGGGATGGGTATACTCCTAATAATTGTGTGTAATCATAATTTTCCTTTCCATTTGTTTGTTTAACCTTTCCTTGATCTACATATAATCTAAGCAGTAATATTGCTCTGCTAATGTAAACACCTTGTTGTACAACTCTGTCGGTAAGACCCTGTTACCATGGTTGGTAGCATTTTGGTAACCACCGTTGGAAGGAAACTTTGCCTACCGGTCCGCCTCGTTTCAACGAGCAAGACAATGGTTCTCTTTGTTCCCCGTCCTTGGTACCGACATTGTTGCCAACTTAGCTGACAGACTATTCTCTGACATGCCTTGCTTTCTGTGCAAGATGTCATCACCCTTCCTACTATCAACCCACATGGTGGGCCCATAACCCACAGGTCCACTGGATCGAAACCTGACTCTTCTTTACAACCTGAATTCTATGGTATCCTTTGCACTTGGCTTCGTATATGATTCACGAGCTGAATTCTACTATGTTTCATCCTGGTATCAAACACCATGTTATTCACATTGTTCAAGCCCCATTCCAGCTTCTGTCTAGGCATCGAATGATTGCCTACCCATTTGAAACTTTGGTACCATCGTATAGTGCACTCAATGAATTCATCGAAATACTACTCGTAGGGTACTTCGTGTATCACTTTCTGAATTTGCCGTCGTATGCACAAACTTCGTGGAGATACGTTCCTCCAAAGTTTCCCCCCTGGTCGCGTTCGTAGGACGATGGAGATCCCGAAGAAAGGATGACGACTTGATCACGATGACTTGAAGCAGAGAAATGAAGACATCAACGAAAGGTATCAACCTCTTCGAAAGGGCAGCCAAGACCGAGAAGACTCGTTAGGTTTTTGCTACCGGCACTTCCCCCCCTACTCCACCGCTTAAATCTCGGGACGAGATTTCTTGTAGTGGAGGAGAATTGTGACGCCCGGATAGTTAAGCTACAGTAACCCTCTCCTAATGACGACACGTCACCTCAGTTACTGTTGATAATCTCACGTTGCTTCAAAACTGATTCGAAATTCAAATTCGAAATAAAGGCAAACAACAAAAGTTTTGAAACATTAAAACTAAAATGTTCGGATTGTGGCAAATAATCCATACCAAATATTGGTGTATAAACCACACTCCTGTAAAGAATTTAAATGCACTATAGTAAGTAAAACGCCGGCAAAACTATTATTTAAATGCTCTTAGTATAATAAACAATTCTAAACTACTTTAATTCATGTGCCAAAATATTTGTGGCGGTGGAATAATTTCTACTACTAAATTAGGTACAACATTTGTAATGTACAAAACAAAATTTAACTGGTAAATAAAAGAAAACAGAAAAAGAAAAATAAGTAAAAAGAAAAGTGAAAACAAAACAAAAGTTAAAAAAAATTAAAGACCCCCCCATGGCGGTCTGGGCCTTGGCCCAGCCGTCTGGCCACTGCCTCCCCAGGCAGGCCGGCCCACCCCGCCACCTCCTGGCCCAAACCCCGAACCCTAAATTAACCCCCCCACTCCTCACGCTCCCCTCACCCCATTCCCTCGCTCCGCCGCACGCTCAAAGGCCAGCAGCCTCACGCCCGAGCCTCCCCCTCGCAGCCCCACGAGCCTCCCCCCTCCTCTGCCCCCGATTGGATCGGTGGGGATCGATCCCGACCCCGCCGTCGCTGCTCCCGCCCCCCGACATCGACGACCGCGCCGCCCGGCTGCCGAC
>LR738709.1:98647375-98667124 GCA_902687465.1 Secale cereale
CCCCGGCTCGCCGACCCCCCCCGTCGCCCATCGCGGCACCTCACCGACCGCCCCGCCGCTCGACGTCGCCGGACCCCCCCTCACCGGCCTGCTTCCTCTCGCCGCCGTCCTCGTCGGCGGACGCAACCGCGACTCCTCCCCGAGCTCCTCTGCCGCTCGTTGTGAGCACCTCCCTCCACCCCTTTCTCCTCGCACGCGCTCGCCGCCGTGTTCGCGCGCTCGCCGCGTCCTGCGCTTGGTGTGACCACGCACCACGTGCGCCCGCGCCCCCCGCCCCCACGGCCGCACCCCGGCCACCCTGGCCGGTGGGCTGACGCGCCGCTGGAGCCACGCGCTCACCCCGTGCCCCGCCTCCCCCTTGGCCACGCAGGCCACCGCCGCGCCGGCCAGCTCCGGCACCTCGCCTCGCCCCGGTGCTGACCTTCGGGCGCCCACGCCCATCGCCCGCAGAGCCGGTGCGCCCGTCACCCGCTAGCCCGTGCCCGCTAAGGCCCTGTGCCAATGACACGGGGGCCCCACCCCCAACGTTAATAAAAATGTAAAAAAATAAATAGATAAATAAATATAAATAATTAATAATATTAATTAAATAATTAACTAGATAATTAATCTAATTAATCATGTCTTTAATTAACCTAATGGATAATTAACTAAATTAAATAATGTTAAGATTAAACTAATTAATTGTGATTAATCTAATTAACTTTAATTAGTTAAACTAATCAGGTTTAGTTAATTAAATATAGAGCTAAATATACTATGTCATTGACCAGTGGGACCCACTGGTTAGGTTGACCAGTCAACCATGCTGACGTCAGCATGATGTCATGCTGATGTCATAAATCCTTTTTAAAATTAATTTAATTAATATTAAATTCTAGAAATTAATAAAAACTTTAGAAAATCATATCTTTTAAACCGTAACTCGGATGAAAATAATTTATATATGAAAGTTTCTCAGAACGACGAGACGAATCCGAATACGCGGTCCGTTCGTCCGCCACACATCTCTATCATACCGAACGTGCAACATTCCCCCTCCGTTTCATTTGCCCGAAAACGCGAAACACCGGGAATACTTTCCCGGATGTTTTTAATCCTTGCCAGTATCACCTCCTACTGCGTTAGGTCACACGTAGCACCGCGTATTTCCATGTTATGCTTTGTGTGCTATTGTTTGCTCTGTTATTTATTTGTTTCCCCTTCGTTGCTTATTTTCGGTAGACTCCGATACTGTGATAGACCCCGAGACCATTGATGCTGCGGTGTTCGACTACGGCTACGCTTCCGAAGATTCCTTTCGTCTGCAGGGCTTCCAGGCAAGCCCCCCCCCCTTTGATCACCAGATATCGCTTATTCTTCTCTCTACTACTTGCATTAGAGTAGTGTAGCATGTTACTGTTCGGTTACTCCTATTCTGATGCATAGCCTGTCATTGTTGCTACCACTATTGATACCTTTACCGGTTATCCTAATGCTTAGTATAGGATGCTAGTATTCCATCAGTGGCCCAACATCCTTGTCTGTCTGCCATGCTATACTATCGGGCCGTGATCACCTCGGGTGGTGATCACGGGTATATACTTTATACATACACTTGTACATGATACTTGATGTGACTAAAGTCGGGTCGGCTCATTGAGTACCCGCAAGTGATTTGATGTGGGGGCTGAAAGGACAGGTGGCTCCATCCAGGTAGTGGTGGGCCTGAGTTCCTGACGGCACCCGAGTGGATCTTTGTGGCGGAGCGACAGGGGCAGGTTGAGACACCCAGTGGAGAGGTGGCCTGGCCTGGTCGTTGTCCGCGGTTATTTCATAATAACACGCTTAACGAGTTTGGATATTTGATCTGAGTCTGGCCATTTGGTCTATACGCACTAACCAGCTACGTGGGAAAGTTATGGGTACTCGACGTCGTGGTATCAGCCGAAGCCTTCTTGACGTCAGCGGTTTAGCGGCGCGCGCCGGGTTGGACCGCGTAACGCAACTTCCTTAGTAATGGAGGTTGCTAGGTCTGCTCACCGGCCGCCCTCGCAACGTGCAGGTGTGCATTGGGCGATGGGCCCAGACCCCTGTGTGCTTAGGACTTAGACCGACGTGCTGACCTCTCTGCTGTGCTTAGGTAGGGCTGCGACGTGTTGATCTTCCGAGGCCGGGCATGACCCTGGAAAGTGTGTCCGGCCAAATGGGATCGAGCGTGCTGGGATATGTGGTGCACCCCTGCAGGGAAGTTAATCTATTCGAATAGCCGTGTCCCTCGGTAAAAGGACGACCCGGAGTTGTACTCTGACCTCATGACAACTAGAACCGGATACTTAATAAAACACACCCTTACCAGTGCCAGATACAACTCGGTGGTTGCTCTCTCACAGCGTGATGTGCGGGAGGATCGCCGAGTAGGATTATGCTATACGTTGTTACTTGGTGAACTTACCATCTATTCCCTTCTAGTGCTGCAAGACGAAGGCCGCGAGAAGCGAGGATACTTGATACTTTCCAGCTACCCTCATCTTCTGCTGCAAGATGGAGGTTACGAGAAGCGTAGTCTTATAGGATCGAAGAAGGTGAGAGTGTCTAGAGGGGGGGGTGATTAGACTACTCGACAAGATAAAAATTCTGTCTTTTATCAAGGACAGATTTTGGCAGATTTTGCATAACACACAAGTCAAGTAGCATACTACACATGCAATTCTAGAGTATGGGCAGCGGAAAGTAAATTGCACAAGTAGTAAAGAGAAGTGGAGAAGATCAAACGCAATTTGGAGACACGGAGATTTTTGTCGTGGTTCCGATAGGTGGTGCTATCGTACATCCACGTTGATGGAGACTTCAACCCACGGAGGGTAACGGCTGCGCGAGTCCACGGAGGGCTCCACCCACGAAGGGTCCACGAAGAAGCAACCTTGTCTATTCCATCATGGCCTACGCCCACGGAGGGCTAGCCTTACTCGGGGTAGATCTTCACGAAGTAGGCGATCTCCTTGCCCTTACAAACTTCTTGGTTCAACTCCACATCTCGAAGACGGAGGCTCCCAAGCGACACCTAACCAATCTAGGAGGCACCACCCTCCAAAAGGTAATAGATGTTGTTGATGATGATGAACTCCTTGCTCTTGTGCTTCAAATGATAATCTCCCCAACACTCAACTCTCCTCACTGATATGGCTGTGGTGGAAGAAAGGATTGAGTGGAAAGCAACCTGGGAAGGTTAGAAATCAAGTTTCATATGGTAGGAATGGAGCAACTTGATCTCAACACAAGGGTAGGTAGTTCTCTTCTCAGAAAGTGTAAGGTAGGAGTGGTAGTTCTTTCTGATGGCTCTCTCCACGAATGAAGAGGGGGTGGAGGGGTATATATAGCCTCCACACAAAATCCAACCGTTACACACATAATTGAACAATCTCGGTGAGACCGAAGTGAAAACTCGGTCAGACCGAAAGTTCAAATATAGTGAACGTTGGGGTTTTCGGTGGGACCGAAAATACCATCTCGGTGAGACCGAAAGTGCAAATGATATGAACGTTGGGATTTTCGGTGGGACCGAGAAAGAAAACTCGGTTAGACCGATTTGAGAAAAGACAGGAACATGCCAGTTTCGGTGGGACCGGAAATGCAATATCGGTGAGACCGATTTGAGCCAAGACAGAAGCTTGCCAATCTCGGTGAGACCGAAAAAGCAATCTCGGTTATTCCGATATGATGTCAAATGGTTACAGAAGGTTGGCAGTCCATATTTCGGTGAGACCGATCTCAAACTCGGAATGACCGATTTTTCTAGGGTTTGGCTTATGGCTGAGGTGGTTCATCTCGGTGGGACTGAGTTGGAAGAATCGGTTTGTCCGAGATTACTTATGAGTGTGTATAGTAGTGAAAGTTGCTGATAGTTGAAGGAGATATATCACTAAGCACTTGAGCAACCAGATCATCAACACAACCTCATCCCCTTTTAATAGTATTGGCTTTTCCTATGGACTCAATGTGATCTTTGATCACTAAACCAAAAATGGAGTCTTGAGCTTTTGCCAATGCTTGCCTTAGCATTTGAGGGGTCCACTTCTTCAGTCCTTTTGCCATAGCCAATGTGATGGGATTTCCTGAAACATACTTGATAAAAGCATTAGTCCAACCACAAAGTATGTTGTCATTAATTACCAAAACCACCCAGGGAGCAAATGTGCTTTCAATCTCCCCCTTTTTGGTAATTGATGGCAACACACTAAAATCACACTAAACAAGACATCAAAGCTTATTGAAAGAAAGACAGAATTATCACGAAAGCTTTGACAAGCATGTAGTACACAGGCTCCCCCTACAAGTGTGCAAGATTTTCATAAATTTTGGTTTTGGACTACCTCAAGCACACGAGAGAGATAAGCAAGATGTGCTACATGCAGCTTGGCTATATGCATCAGAGCAGAAGAAAAAGAAGTGAGTGATAATGCATATGTGCATGGTGATTTCTTGCAAACAAGTATTTACAAGCAAGTCACCATCATGCACATTCTGCAAGATGCATATACTTACCTTGAGGTTCCTTGGCATTGTACCTGAAGGGATAAACTTGAGAAAACAAGGTTAGATAACACAAGAGTATTCCTTCAACCAACTGCAAGAACATCAAGAGTACCAAGCCAGGGATGACATGTATAAGGAGTGTCTCATATTGAGCACAGGCTTGATTCAGCAAACATGTCTCCGAAACTAAAAGATTTTCAATGAACTCTGAGAGATTTTGCTTTCCATAAAGATATCAATTGTGAAGATTTCTCTCCCTTTGAGTTCTCTCAGAACAAGGGGTTTGATGGAACAAGCAAAATCAAAAGAATGATGTCCAATGTAAGACACGACAAAGCTTTGATGTGATTCTCACCCCCTTAAGATAAGATTGCTTTTCTTATCCCCCTAAGTCTTCTCTTCTCCCCTACTCCCCCTAAGTCTTCTCCCCCTTTGACATCAAGTGCCGAAAAGGACAGCAAACTAGGAAGGACAGGAAAGATGAAAGGAAAGAAGTGGGATCCTTAAGAATCACAACAGAGCAAATAAGAACATTCCAAGAGAAACAATGAGTGGAGCTGCAGGAGATGATATCCTGGAGGAAATAAATCAGTGACACCGAATTGAGTTAGGGTAGACCCTTTTCGGTTAGACCGAAATAAATAAATCGGTGACGCCGAGTTTAATTCCAAGGAAATACAGAGATAATTCAGCTCACTTTGCGAGGAATGTTTCAAAAGATTTGCAATGAATTTGTAAAAGATTTTCGGGGAATTGATCAGAGCCATAAGGATATTCAAAGAAACATAAGAAAAAAAAGATTCCTAGATGAAGTTTTTTTTTTGTTTAAAGAAAAACTCAATGAGAGAACATAAGAGAAAATAGAAAGACTCCAAAAACATATGTACTTCATCTAGATAAAGATCGGCGACAAAGTCACCTATGTTTGAGTATATTGACTTAGGAGTCAAATGAGGACATTTGATCATAGGTCATACTCATCATTTAAGCTCAAAATGGGGTTGCCATTTTTCGATTAAGCATTTGATGTGATCACATCTTATGAAGCTGCTTGTACTCATGACTTTGAGTAAAGCTCCTTAAAGATGTGAAGAACATACCTTGGGCTTGTTGATGCTTTGCTCATGTAGGTAAGCTCGATGTAGGTGCTCATTGAATGTGAAGTTGGAGCGCCATTTCTACTTGTGTAGTTCATCTTCCTACATGGGTTAGGCAAGCAAGGAAATACTCGAGGATATCCAAGATGACAAGAGTGAAATACAAGATGTATAAGATGTCAAAAAGGATATGTGGAATTTGTTCCTTGAACTCAACATCCCAAAGGGCTAGATACTTGGTCAATGACAAGATTACTCATGAATTGAGTGTGTGGTAATCTTGTGGAATGTAGTTCATCCAAGTACCTGCAAAGAGTTAGATGCAATACAAGGAGGCAAATGTGTCCAAGACATATGATCATCATCATAAGAGAAATATCAAGGATTAGTCAAGTGAGCTCATGCCTTGCATGCATCAATGGAGTTATCACTCCAAGTTTGAAGCATCAATGATGTTCAACTCACTCCTTAAGCGACAAAACACTTTCTCATCAAGAGGTTTTGTAAAGATATCAGCAAGTTGTTTGTCAGTACGAACATGCTTAAGATTAATATCACCCTTGGCAATATGATCACGAATAAAATGGTGACGAACTTCAATATGCTTTGTTCGAGAGTGTTGCACTGGATTGTGTCCAATTTTAATTGCACTCTCATTGTCACAAAGCAAGGGAATACGTCTCACATGTATCCCATAATCTTTAAGCGTTTGTGTCATCCATAGCAATTGAGCACAACACGAACCAGCAGCAATATATTCCGCTTCAGCAGTGGATAAAGATACCGAATTTTGTTTCTTGGAGGACCAAGATACAAGGGATCGACCAAGGAATTGACATGTACCCGAAGTTGACTTTCTATCAACCTTGTCACCGGCATAGTCCGAGTCGGAATAGCCAACAAGATCGAAAGAAGCTCTCTTAGGATACCAAATGCCAAAGTTTGGTGTGTGTATCAGGTATCTCACTATCCTTTTAACAGCTTTAAGATGACATTCTTTAGGGGCTGCTTGATATCGCGCACACATGCATACACTCAACATTATGTCAGGACGAGAAGCACAAAGATATAGTAGAGAACCAATCATAGAACGGTAAACCCTTTGATCAACGGGTTCTCCATCTTTTGTCAAGTCATTGTGTCCACTTGTAGGCATGGGGGTACTCATACCTTTGCTTTCTTGCATGTTGAACTTCTTGAAGAGATCCTTGGTGTACTTTGTTTGTGAGACAAAGGTACCCTCCTTAGATTGCTTGATTTGCAACCCAAGGAAGAATTTGAGTTCACACATCATGGACATCTCATACTTCTCCGACATGAGCTGTCCAAACTTCTTGCTAAAATGGGGGTTAGTTGAACCAAAGATAATATCATCAACATATATTTGGCACACAAATAGTTCACCATTAACCCTTTTCGTGAACAGTGTTGAGTCTATCTTTCCAATCTCAAACCCTTTTTCAAGAAGAAAGCTAGTTAAGCATTTGTACCAAGCTCTAGGAGCTTGTTTAAGACCATAAAGAGCTTTGTGCAGCTTGTAAACATGATTAGGCTTTTTGGGATTCACAAAACCGGGAGGTTGTTTCACAAATACTTCCTCCTCAATTTCACCATTTAGGAAAGCACTTTTGGTATCCATTTGATAGAGAGTAATATCATGGTGATTGGCATAAGCAAGAAGAATGCGAATGGACTCAAGTCTAGCAACGGGGGCATAGGTCTCACCATAGTCCATACCTTCGACTTGTGTGTAACCTTGAGCTACGAGGCGAGCCTTGTTGCGGATGACTTGTCCATCTTCATCTTGCTTGTTCCGAAACACCCATTTGGTTCCAATGATGTTTTGATCATCCTTGGGCTTCTCTACCAATGTCCACACCTTGTTCGTCTCGAAGTTGTGTAGTTCTTCGTGCATAGCGTTCACCCAATCCGGGTCTTCAAGTGCTTCTTCTACCTTCATAGGTTCAATACTAGAGATAAATGAGTAATGCTCACAAAAGTTAGCTAAGCGAGTTTTAGAGCGAGTAATTCTCCCGGAGTTGATGTCGTTCATCATTTGTTCCACGGGATGATTCTTCTTGACTCTTGCTCGAACTCGGGATAGCTTTTGTTGATGTTGTGGCTGAGCTTCCTCATCATCTTCATCTTCCTCTTCTTCTTCTTCATTGTTGTTGGTGTTGTCTTGAGGCGGTGGAGAAGGAGGTTGTGGTGGATCTTCTTGTTGCACTTCCTCATCTTGGTGAGTTCCACTTGTGGAGGCCTCCATGTTGCCTTGAGGTTCATCTCTCCGTGAGGTAGGTGGCTCCACATATGTAGATGAGGTACTCTCCTTCACTTCCATGGGACGGATCTTTCCAATAGATAAGTCTTGGATAGCTTCCGATGGGTCCTTGTCTCCTACATCAATAGGCATTTGCTCTACTTGCGAGCCATTAGATTCATCAAACTTCACATCTACCGTCTCTTCAACCTTTCGGGTGAAATTATTGTAGACACGGTAGGTGTGGGAGTTCGATCCATAACCAAGGAGAAAGCCTTCATGAGATTTAGGAGCAAATTTAGACCGACGATGCTTATCAAGGATATAGCATTTTGAACCAAAGACACGAAAGTATCCCACTTGGGGTTTGTTACCGGTGAGGAGCTCGTATGATGTCTTGCCGAGAAGCTTATGAAGGTAAAGCCTGTTGATAGCATGACAAGCTGTCTTGACCGCTTCTCCCCAAAAATGCTTCGGTGTCTTGTATTCATCAAGCATCGTTCTTGCCATCTCTATGAGCGTTCGGTTCTTCCTCTCAACAACTCCATTTTGTTGAGGCGTGTACGTAGCCGAGAACTCATGTAGAATTCCTTCCTCATCGAGAAAAGAGTCTACATTGGCGTTCTTGAACTCCGTTCCATTGTCACTCCGAACTTTCTTGATCTTCACCTCAAATTGATTTTGGGCCTTTTTGGCAAAGGTCTTGAAGATTCTCTGAACCTGCGATTTATCATCAAGGAAAAATACCCACGTAAATCTGGAATAATCATCAACTATAACTAGATCAAAGGAGTTACCACCAAGGCTTTTGTAAGCATTGGGACCGAAGAGATCCATATGAAGAAGCTCAAGCAGTCTCCTTGTGGTCATGATGTTTTTCACGGGATGACTTCCACCAACTTGTTTTCCTGCTTGACAAGCACTACAAAGTCTATCTTTGTCAAAGAGAACATCTTTAACACCAAGAATATGATCACCTTTGATTAGCTTGTCTAGATTACGCATACCAACATGTCCTAGCCTTCTATGCCATAACCAACCTTTAGAGGATTTAGCAATGAAACAAGCTCTAGGTTGGGCTTTCTTAGTGAAATCAACAATGTATAGATCACCTCTACGGATACCGGTAAATGCCATGTTTTGATTGTCACGACGAAAGACTTGGCAATCTACTTTGGTGAATAGCATGTTGAATCCAAAGTCAGCTAATCTAGACACGGAAAGTAAATTGTATCCAAGAGATTCTACAAGCATGACATTTTGAATAGAGCTATCATGAGATATGGCCACCTTACCAAGGCCAAGTACCTTACCCTTGGAGTTGTCTCCAAAAGTCACATACTTGCGTGGACCATCGTTCTTTGCAAGCTCTCGAAACATGTCTTTATCTCCGGTCATGTGATCGGTGCATCCACTATCAAGAATCCATTCTTTTCCGCCGGACATGTAGTCTCTCAGATTTGCCATGAGATTGAGACTCTTCATGACCTTGTCTAGCTTGGTGTCTGAATAGGAGCAATCATCATCTTGCTCATGCTCATCATCATATTGACCCATAGATTGTTCATCATCAACACCTAGGTCAATTTGATAAGTACTTGCATTAGTTTGGTCAATGTGACAATAATCTTCGGAATGCAATGCAAGAGCATTTCTAATTATAATATTCATAAGACCGGGATCACCCTTCTTTTTCATAAGATCACGAAGCTCAAAGAAGCATTTATCAAAGTTGGGATCATTGGGGTGCAACTTACCAAATTCAATAGTTTTGTGTAGAATTTCATCAAGACTTCTCAAAGAGTAGTCCGGATAAAGTTCTTCCAAGAATTTCCACATAGCATAGGCACACTCAAAGTTTGTAACAAGATTAAGCAAGTCATCGGGTAACCCTCTAATGATAAGATTTACAGTTCTAAGGTTACGAAGCAAATCAAGCTCTTCATCCATGGTAGGGTGCAAGGGATCAAAAGGAGGCACATAGGGGGTCTCAATATATTTGCACAAATTGTACATTTTAAAGATACTAAGCATTTCAGACCTCCATGAGTTATAGAACCTTCCATTAAGAACAGGCACTCTATGGCTAACACTCCCAAACGTAGACACGTCCATCTTCCTCCAATGGTGTGTAAACCAAAGCAATGGAGACCAAGGCTCTGATACCAATTGTAGGATCAAAGAAGGTGAGAGTGTCTAGAGGGGGGGGTGATTAGACTACTCGACAAGATAAAAATTCTGTCTTTTATCAAGGACAGATTTTGGCAGATTTTGCATAACACACAAGTCAAGTAGCATACTACACATGCAATTCTAGAGTATGGGCAGCGGAAAGTAAATTGCACAAGTAGTAAAGAGAAGTGGAGAAGATCAAACGCAATTTGGAGACACGGAGATTTTTGTCGTGGTTCCGATAGGTGGTGCTATCGTACATCCACGTTGATGGAGACTTCAACCCACGGAGGGTAACGACTGCGCGAGTCCACGGAGGGCTCCACCCACGAAGGGTCCACGAAGAAGCAACCTTGTCTATTCCATCATGGCCTACGCCCACGGAGGGCTAGCCTTACTCGGGGTAGATCTTCACGAAGTAGGCGATCTCCTTGCCCCTACAAACTTCTTGGTTCAACTCCACATCTCGAAGACGGAGGCTCCCAAGCGACACCTAACCAATCTAGGAGGCACCACCCTCCAAAAGGTAATAGATGTTGTTGATGATGATGAACTCCTTGCTCTTGTGCTTCAAATGATAATCTCCCCAACACTCAACTCTCCTCACTGATATGGATGTGGTGGAAGAAAGGATTGAGTGGAAAGCAACTTGGGAAGGTTAGAAATCAAGTTTCATATGGTAGGAATGGAGCAACTTGATCTCAACACAAGGGTAGGTAGTTCTCTTCTCAGAAAGTGTAAGGTAGGAGTGGTAGTTCTTTCTGATGGCCCTCTCCACGAATGAAGAGGGGGTGGAGGGGTATATATAGCCTCCACACAAAATCCAACCGTTACACACATAATTGAACAATCTCGGTGAGACCGAAGTGAAAACTCGGTCAGACCGAAAGTTCAAATATAGTGAACGTTGGGGTTTTCGGTGGGACCGAAAATACCATCTCGGTGAGACCGAAAGTGCAAATGATATGAACGTTGGGATTTTCGGTGGGACTGAGAAAGAAAACTCGGTTAGACCGATTTGAGAAAAGACAGGAACATGCCAGTTTCGGTGGGACCGGAAATGCAATATCGGTGAGACCGATTTGAGCCAAGACAGAAGCTTGCCAATCTCGGTGAGACCGAAAAAGCAATCTCGGTTATTCCGATATGATGTCAAATGGTTACAGAAGGTTGGCAGTCCATATTTCGGTGAGACCGATCTCAAACTCGGAATGACCGATTTTTCTAGGGTTTGGCTTATGGCTGAGGTGGTTCATCTCGGTGGGACTGAGTTGGAAGAATCGGTTTGTCCGAGATTACTTATGAGTGTGTATAGTAGTGAAAGTTGCTGATAGTTGAAGGAGATATATCACTAAGCACTTGAGCAACCAGATCATCAACACAACCTCATCCCCTTTTAATAGTATTGGCTTTTCCTATGGACTCAATGTGATCTTTGATCACTAAACCAAAAATGGAGTCTTGAGCTTTTGCCAATGCTTGCCTTAGCATTTGAGGGGTCCACTTCTTCAGTCCTTTTGCCATAGCCAATGTGATTGGATTTCCTGAAACATACTTGATAAAAGCATTAGTCCAACCACAAAGTATGTTGTCATTAATTACCAAAACCACCCAGGGAGCAAATGTGCTTTCAAGTCTTCGCTTGGATTAGCTGTCCCCCTTCTTATTCTGCTTTCTGCAGTTCAGTCCACATATATTACCCCTTTACACAGATATCATTGCATATGTAGTGTAGATCCTTGCTTGCGAGTACTTTGGATGAGTACTCACGGTTGCTTTTCTCTCCCTTTTCCCCTTTTGTTCCTTCTTCTCGGATGACGCAACCAGATGGTGGAGCCCAGGAGCCAGAGGATCCCGATGATGTTTCTACATGGAGTTCGGCTTCGAGGAGTAGTTAGGAGGTCCCAGGCAGGAGGCCTTGCCTTTTTGATCGTTGATACTTTTGTGCTAGCCTTCTTAAGGCAAACTTGTTTAACTTATGCCTGTACTCAGATATTGTTGCTTCCGCTGACACTTGTGTTTTCGAGCTTTTGTATTCGATCCCTCGAGGCCCCTGGCTTGTAATATAAAGCTTGTATTATTTTAATTTGTGTCTAGAGTGGTGTTGTGATATCTTCCAGTGAGTCCTTGATCTTGGCCGTACACATTTGCGTGCATGATTAGTGTACGGACAAATCGGGGGCGTCACAGCGCCCCTTCCGCCATGGATGCGCACACCGGAACCCCTCTCACCCCGCTGTACAGCCGCGACCCCCCCGCCGCCGCAGCCGCCGCCGCCGCCGCCACCGAAAACCCTAGAGCGGCGAGCGTTGGCGCTGGCGCTGCCGCCGCCACCGGAGCTCCGCCATCGGTCGGCCTCGCGCGCAGCCTCTTCTTGCCGCCGCGGATGACCACGCCGACGAGTGGCGTTGCGCCGGCGCCGTCCCGTGCTACCGCCGCACCGTCAAAGCTCCCCAATGCGTCGGAGGCGAAGAAAAGAAAAATATCCGCGAAGAAGAAGGCGGCGGACGGCTCCGGCACCTCGAAGAAGAAGAAGCTTGCAGGGCGGCGGACGGCTCCGGCGTCTACCGAAGCGCCGGCGAGCTCAATAGTTGAGCCGGCGGCCGACGCGCACCACGTGCTCGACGAAATGCCCCCAAGGTGAAAAAAATTCCAACTTCTATTTTCTTGTTATTTGTTCAATGCATCATCATATAGATTTCTTAATATTTACATTTGTAGTCTGAACGATGATGCATACATGTCAACTATGGGTGTTGGGTCCAACAATTCGCATTGGTCTCAAACCAATGAAATCCATTTGGACGACCATGAGTTTGAGGTGGACGAGGAGGGTGAGGGCATTGTCGAGGCGCCGAAAGGAAGAGCGGGCAATTACACCATCAATGATGACAAATTACTATGCAATACTTGGTTGCAAGTGTCGAGGGATCCATCCGTTGGAGGTGATCAAAGTAGAGATGCTTATTGGAGGTGTCCAAATGCCATATTTGGCGCTGCTCTAGCGGCGCGCGCGCTGCATTTTTGCGGGCTGCTGGAGCGGAGCGCGCGCGCTGCATTTTAGAGCAGCCGCTGGAGCCAGCGCGGCACGGCGCGGCAAATGCGATTTTTGGGCGCGGCGCGTAGCGCGGCTGTTGGAGATGCTCTTATATTACTCAACTTCGTATGTTTACAGGGATAACGGCGCCATCGGGATGTAGAAAAAGCAAACAACATCCACCTCCTAGACCGTACAATGTGGCGTCTTTAGCCATCGATGAAAGTCAACGCAGTATGGTCTTCTTCTGCTGTCTTCTCTACGCCAGTACGCCACCAGGACCATAGCACAGAACAACTCACAGCACGGCAGCCCACCACGACCAGCACGATGTGGACTCGTAGCACGGCGGCGCCATCGCAGCACTGGACTCGTAACATGGAAGCTCTGCCGCAGCACTGGCTTGCAGCATCGCCGGAGCCCGGAGCAGCCTGAGCCACCATTGCAGCAAAATGTGGCCGACCACCGCTGCAACTCCCCTCGCTGCAGCACTGTCGCTTCCCGTGCCGTACCCACTGTTGACCTTGCAGCATCTCGCCATCGTGCTTTTTTTTCGTCTTTGCAGCATTGCCGGCTTGACGGAGTGCTGCTCGCAGCTCGTAGCATGGCGGTATCTGCAGCATGGCGGCGTGCGGGCATCCCTACATCTCCGCCTCACAGTATTAGAGCATGTCACCATCTGATGCAGCGCGGCGGCGCAGCTTGCAGCACTGGTGAAGCCTCACCATTCTTCGTGGGATTGTAACACTGGTCATGGAGAGGATTGTGGAGCGCATCTCCTGTGTGAGCAGGAAAAGTGGATAAGGAAGGAGAGGATGCCTTCACGCGTGGGGAGATAAGGAAGGAGGAGAAGGCACGTGGGCGGGACCCACATGAACCGTGTCGCATGGACGAGCGGCTGCTGCCGAGTGAGCGTTGTGCATCAGGGTGGAGTTAATTGCATGGAAGTATCACACTTTGGCACGTTAACGGATTGGTACCACTAGTCATATTTTTTGCATGCTAATACCATCTCTGCGCCTAATTGTTGCAAAACAGTCTAAGCCACGTATAAACATGTATTGACGCTGTATCTGACCGGCGGGGCCCTACTGTTAGGTTCTGATGTGGCATGTTCTTTTGCCGAAAAGACCCCCAGTTTTTACTTAATCACGTGTGTATCCCTTGTTAGCCCGAAAAGGGTCTTGCCCAGCAAAAAATATCCCGCACGCGCCATCGGAGGTTCGAACCCGCGCCGAGGCTTACGCAGCATGCACTCCCTACCGCTGCGCTACAGCATTCATCTTTAGAAATGTACGCGTCTAGGTCCTGCGGCCCAAGTGACGCTGGCTCGTCTAGGTCGAGCGAGCGGATCGAGAGGAGTCTAGGGCGAGGCAGACAGAGGCGGCGGATTTCGAATCCAGCGGCGGTTCCTTCGGCCACCGGCAACCACGCCCTCGCGACCCCTCAACCCTCGCCGCCTGACACCAAATCTGGGCGACGCCCACACCGCCGCCACATCACCCACCCGTGCGCCCCACCAGCGTCGTCGATCACCACCGCCCCAGCGAGCCAGCGAAGAGGAGAGGAAATGAAAGAGAAGGGAGAGGGGCACCGGTGCTCCGGCGAGGGGAGGCCGGCGAGGTCGAGGCGACGGGGCTCCGGCGAGCCAGCGACGGGGCTCCGGTGAGGTCAAGGCAATATTCACTGGACCAGCAGCACCTCCTCGAGTAAAGGCTTCCACAGCTGGCGGGACTTTGAGTGAATAAGCTTATATCAAAGGGGTTTTCTGCAAAAAAATATGCCAAGTTGACTGTTGACAGACGGGCCCCGCTGGTCAGATGCAGCGTCAATACGTGTTTATACGTGGCTTAGACTGTTTTGCAACAATTAGATGTAGAGATGGTACTGACATGCAAAAAATATGACTAGTGGTATCAATCCGTTACAGCGTGCCGAAGTGTGATACTTCCATGCAATTAACTGTAATCAAGCAGTTTCCCAAAATCATTGCATGTGAACTACGTGCAAAAAATGATTATTTAAATAGGCAATCACCGGAACGTCGCGTGTGGGAGACAGAGCGCTCGCCTTGTGGGAGACAAGGCTCGTGCCACACGATCGTGTGGGATCGGACGACGCCGGACACGATTAATTTTTTACAAAGGAGGCAAAACCTCCGGCCTTTTGCATCAATCGATGCATACAGTCATTTTATTAAAAATAGAGTAGCAAAGTCTAAGAGTTACAAGAGGCCCGTAATCATAGTGCAAAATGAAATAAAACATAAAAAAGATGGCACATCCGGAGATACAGAGCAAGTTACAATGCCTATACATCTAGCCTATTATCAGCTCGCCATTCAAATCAACTGAAAATAGCCCGTGCTACTGTTTCTCAGCGGTTGCACCCAATAACCAAAAGCACACTGTAGTCCACATTAGTGAGTAATGACCACATACTGATCCACGTTGTAGCTCTGTAGATAACCTGTAAAAAATTCATGAAGTTTGCACCATTAAAATAAAAAATTATTTCTAGTATTTCATATCGCCCAAAGTAGTGCACATATCCCTATCCGAATATGTTTCTCTCTATGTAAGTCCACTCCATTGAGCCACGTCACAAATAACGTGTTTATGCTCATTCGGGGATGGACGTTAAAAGCTATATGAATTGAGCGGCAAATTTGACTATTTTGACCTGTTGTGGCAACCAATTCACAGAATGAACTGCTCGCGAAAGTATTTCACAGCCGTAACCCTTTTGTGTAGCGCCTGCCACGATGGCGCTGCACCCTTCTGTGCAGCGCCTGCCTTAGAGGCGTTGCATACCTGTCCATCGTGGCAGTCCCCTGGCCCGCACCCGGCCGTGCAACGCTGATGTCTACACACGCTTCTACTCTTGTAGACTATGTTGGGCCTCCAAACGCAGAGGTTTGTAGGACAGCAGCAATTTTCCTCAAGTGGATGACCTAAGGTTTATCGAACTCAGGGAAGTAGAGGTTGAAGATGGTCTCTCTCAAGCAACCCTGCAACTAAGATACAAGAAGTCTCTTGTGTCCCCAACACACCTAATACAACTAGGAGTTGTATAGGTGCACTAGTTCGGCGAAAAGATGGTAAAATATGGATGATATGAGTGGCAAAGCAAAGTAATATAAATATGTAATAAAAAGTGCAGCAAGTAAACAAGTGGTAAACGTGAGCACAAATGGTATTGCAATGGTGGAAACAAGGCCTAGGGATCATACTTTCACTAGTGGCAACTCCGAACAACATTAACATAATTGAATCACATGATATTTCCCATAAAACATGCAATGGAGACGCACCCGGAGGTCATTCCTTCGTGGTCAAGAGAGGACGAGAATTATGTAGGGCTACAAAAGCACACCTCAAAGTTCGTAGTTCTCAATCTAAGGATTTCCCAATGTCACCGCGGCCATCCAAAAAGAGTCCCACAATCACCACAACATATCTAAAGGATAGTCAAAGACAAGCACCAAGAGACTCTCAATCTTCAATCAACACACAAGAGAGGAAATCACTGATGAAAATATTTTTCTAATCCATGTCCAATAGACCGCTGTCACCTTGGTCTCGGGGATTATACTAGATAAAGACAGGTGAGTACATCAATCCAATACATAGAGGAAGGGGAAATATCATGGGATCACCCTAGATTAACATAGCCTATGATCACAACAAAGATCACATCATGGAAGAGAGAGATAACCACATATCTACACGTACGAGCCCTAGGCCCCGGAGAAGACTACTCACACATGGACATGGTGAGGAGGAGGTTGATGATGGTGTTGATGGAGAGGTGCAGCCCCGCGAGGAGGCGGCGGCCGGCGGCAGCCACGGAGGCGGCGGCGGCGGCCCTTGGGGGCGCGGCGGCGGCGGCGGCCCTAGGGGGCGGCGGCGGCCCTAGGGGGCAGCGGCTCCTTGGCCCCCCTTCTTCCTTGTGGATGATGCTGCAATGGTGCTGGTCCTCCCCTCCAAGACGGCGGCTCGGGAGGAGGAAAGTTCGTGGCCCTTGGTGACCTAGGTTTCCTCTCTTTATATAGACTCTTGGATTCCCGTCATCAGATTTTGGGCCTCAGTAAAACGGGCTTTACTCGGCCGTCCGGACTCCGATTTGGACGAATTTTATATCCAGAAGCATCGCCTCGAAATTCCCCACAACTTTCGCAACTAGACTTTTTCCGTTTGACGTCGTCTTCGGGCCAGAACGTGACCATTTTTAAAAAACGTTCTCAGACAGATTTCAGGAAAGTCAAAGTCCTACTCCAATACGACTCCTTTTGCGTTTTTTTTTCAATTTCCAAGTAATTCCTACACAATAAAGTGTAAAACAAGAACATTGTGCACTTTTGCAACCATTAGTAGGTTAGTCCAAATATGATCAAAAGTGTATGGAAGTGCATAAATATCATAGCAATATCACACAAGAAAGGCATGGAGCAAGCAGAAATTATAGATACGTTTTGGACGTATCAAACGCCTCCCACTCAGGCGCCACACATTGTAATATGCAGCGCCCCCGAGCCAGGCGCTGCACTACCACTTATCCTTTCGCCGCACGCAGGCCCAATCCCCACCCTTGCAGTTACACCGGCGGCTGCTGCATCCTCTCCTCCCCTTCTCTCAATCTCAATCCCAAAAAGCTTCAGATCTGAGGGTTTTGTCCGTGGATTTCTTCCCCCTTCGATCCTACAAGGTACACTCTTCCGATCCCCTTCTTTCTATCCATACATTTTCTCTTTTTTGGAAGATTTGTGTAATCCTTTTTAGATTAGATTAGAATATTGCATATGTGGGATTTGTGATTTGTAGATGATTTATAAGATATATGTAACCTTAGTGTAGTTAGTATGTATTAAAAAAAACTCTTCTACATTGGAAACTACATTATGTTAGATGGTATTAGATGTTATTTTAGACGAGTTAGATGAATTTAGGAGAGGGGGAGGATGATGTTAGTGTAGTTAGTATTCAAGTTGGCTGAGTTTAGTTAGTATGTATTGAAAAAACTCTTCTATGTTGGAAATCTACATTATGTTAGATGGTATTAGATGTTATTTTAGACGAGTTAGATGAATTTAGGAGAGGGGGAGGATGATGTTAGTGTAGTTAGTATTCAAGTAGGCTTAGTTTAGTTAGTATGTATTGAAAAAACTCTTCTATGTTGGAAACCTACATTATGTTAGATGGTATTAGATGTTATTTTAGATGAGTTAGGATGTTATTTTAGATGAGTTAGATGTTATTTTAGATGGAAACCTACATTATGTTGGAAACTCTTCTATGTTGGAAACCTACATCGTGTTGAATACCTTTTTTCAAAAAAATTCAAATGGTTAGGATGATGGAGTGGCTTCTCGATGATCACTGGGACAAACAACACCGGTCTTACGCTATGTCCGTGGATCAACGGGTAATAATGAAATTTTCCGGTGTTAATTATTCCGTTAATTTTCAAACACATACCCCATATTTAATGATTTATTTGTTTTGCTTGTAGGAACTTGCACCTCTGAAGCTTCGGGCTCACAGAGTCAACCTTGGGTGGATGCGCTCTGATGAGCGCTACACACCGTATGTTAGGGAGACAGGACTTCTCCCTTTCATTCAGTTGGTCAGCTGGTCGACGCCACCCAACAATGCTGCGGCACTCAGCGCGCTCATTGATCACTGGAGGCCGGAGACGCACAGTTTCCATCTGCAGACCGGGGAGATGACGGTGACGCTTCAGGATATAGCAATGATCACCGGTCTTCCTGTCGATGGCATTCCTTTATGTATGAGCACTGATTCAGATGGGTGGCGCCAGCAGATGCATGCTCTTATCGGCATGGTTCCTCCAGAGCCTCAGGAACCAGAAGCTGAAGGCAAGAAGAAGGAAAGAGTCGCAGCCGGTGCCCCTTACACCTGGATTACTACGCACTTTGGTACTTGCCCTGTGGAGGCTGATGAGGACACGGTGAAGACACATGCTCGTGTCTACATGTGGTATGTTATATCCAGGACTTTGTTTGCTGATGCCACAGGCAAGAATGCTCCATGGATGTGGGTGAAGGCGTTGACCGTCTTCGATGGCAAATGGAGTTGGGGTTCGGCGACACTGGCTTACTTGTATAGACAGGTATGAAGTTGTTCATATTTCACCTCATTGGTACATGCTGAATGCGATCTTGCTTTTAATACGATCATGTTTTTTTTTATGTGCAGTTGGACGAAGCCAGTTGCAGGCTATCTGGAGGTATCGGTGGTGGTTTGCTCGCTCTTTCCATATGGAGCTGGGAGCGTTTGCCGGTTGGACGACCGAAGACCGTGAAGTACGAGCCTTGGGACGAGAAACAGGACCCACTACGGCTCCTGATACGTCCAAAACGTATCTATAATTTCTGCTTGCTCCATGCCACTTTTGGGTGATATTGCTATGATATTCATACACTTCCATACACTTTTGATCATATTTGGACTAACCTACTAATCCAGTGCACCCTGGTGCCAGTTTCTGTTTTCGGCTGTTTTTGTATTTCAGGTTTTCACGTTACGAGAACTGTCAAGAAAAATCCGGAAAAATCATATAAAAAATCAGCGTTCCAAAACCTACCTTGCGCCCGAAGGATAGCCGGGGGGGCACCAGGGCTCCAGGCGCCCTGGCGGCGCCCCCCC
>LR738709.1:98667232-98702072 GCA_902687465.1 Secale cereale
GGGGGGCGCCTGGGCCCCCCGAGCCCCGTTTGGTGCCCCCCTTCGGCATATATTTAGAGCGTCCTTCGAAACCCTCGGAACGGGAACTCTTTTTCGCGATCTCATCTCTGTTCCGCCGCCGCCGCCGCTTCCAAGATCGGAAGCACCAGGAGAACTCTTCCCGGCACCCTGCCGGAGGGGAGGATCATCATCGGGAGCTTCTCCACCACCATGGACGCCTCCCGGATGAGCTGTGAGTAGTCTCCCTTGGACCATGAGTCCATGACCAGTAGCTATGTGATGTTCTCCTCCCGTTCTTGTGCTTCACTAATTAGTCCTCGTGAGCTGCCCTACATGATCGAGGCACATATGTAATCCTTATGCTGTTGCTATGATGAGTTTGCTGGGATCCGATGGATTATGAGATTATGTTCAGATTGATCTTGAGTAATATATTTGATCTACCTATTTTATATTTATGTTCATAAGTAATTCTTGCACGTTCTCCGTTGTTATTTATTGCTTTGACCAAGTAATACGTAGTGACTCCAAGAGGGAACGTTATGCTCGATTGTGGGTTCATGCCCCTCGATGACTAGCTTGAGTGACAGAAACATGAGTCTAGGGGATGTGTTGTTGCCACAAGGGGGAAAACAACGGTGCTTGTGCCCGCGGGTGCAAGGATTGTTTACTTTACGCAAAGTTCTTTTAATGCAGTTGTCTGTTGCTTTGAGTTTACACTATGGGTGGGACTCGCAACTTAATACCAGCGAGATGTTCTGGATAGATATCTCAAGGTGGATGATTAGTAGTAGATATTGATGGATTTCGGTCTACTTACTTTGGCGTACCGCCCATGCTTTGAACCTCAACCTTTCTGCAATGTAGTCAGCATTGGTTTGCGTTTGTGGTCCTGTCAATTGCCCAGCTGTAATTCGTTTACCTCACATAGTTGTTTTATCGTCTTTTGGGAGAGAGACATCACTAGTGAACATCATGAGACTCCGGTCCATATTATCATCATTGATCACATCCGCTATTTACTTTTCGCTTTTATTTACTATTGCAAAACATTATCTATTACTACTATCATTTGCGTTTAATCCTTTGTGAACTACAAGGCCGGAGGGATTGACAACCTCTCTGTACTCGTTGGGAGCAAAGTTATTTGTATCTATGTGCAGGTCCACGTTGATTGCTAATCCGCGCCGTTAGCAGTTGACACCTACTTGTTGAACCTAGGAGTCTCTGGGGATTCGATCCTTGGCATCTTTGCTAAGGGAAAAACTTCCACAACACTGCATCTTACACCTTCCACTTGGGGTAACCAACGAGGGGTTAGAGGCCCATCAAGGAGTATTTTCTGGCGCCGTTGCCGGGGACTCCACTCTTCAGGATAGGGGAGTTGCACGCTATCTTTTACCTTTGCTTTTTAGTCTTGTTAGTTTACCTTTCAGTTTTTGCTTTAAGTACCTTTTATCGAAAATCACAAAAATAGTTATCTTGCTTGCTTGCTACTATGGGTTCCACCGAGAACACCAAGTTGTGTGACTTCACTAGTCACAACAACGATGACTTTATCAGCACACCTATCACTACACCTACCACTTCAGCACCTTCATATGAAATTAAACCTGCTTTACTGAACTTAGTCATAAAAGATCAATTCTCCGGTGCTGGAGATGATGCTGCTTTACACTTGAACAACTTTGTTGAACTTTGTGATATGCAAAAGTACCAAGAAATAGATGGTAATATTGTTAAGCTTAAGCTTTTTCCTTTCTCCTTGAGAGGAGGAGCTAAAATTTGGTTTCAGTCTTTGCCTAGAAATAGCATAGATTCATGGGACAAGTGCAAAGATGCTTTTATCGGAAAATACTATCCACCTGCTAAAATTATCCAACTTAGAAGTAACATAATGAATTTTAAACAATTGGATAATGAACACGTTGCCCAAGCTTGGGAACGTATGAAATCTCTTATCAAGAACTGCCCTACTCATGGTTTGACTACTTGGATGGTTATCCAAACTTTTTATGCAGGCTTGAACTTTACCTCGCGGAACTTGTTAGATTCAGCCGCGGGAGGAACTTTTATGTCAACTACACTTGGTGCTGCCACAAAGCTTCTCGATGAGATGATGAGCAACTATTCCCAATGGCACACCGAACGCGCTCCAACAGGTAGGAAGGTAAACTCTGTCGAGGAGATGTCCTCCTTAAATGAAAAGGTTGACTTGATCATGTCTCTACTTTCGAAGCAATCTACTGTTGATCCTCGTGATGTTCCTTTAAATTCTTTGATTTCTCAAGAACAAGTAGATGTGAACTTTATCTCTAGAAATAATTTTAACAACAATGCTTATAGGAGTAACTTTGGTAACAATCCTAGACCGTTCCCCTCTAATTCTTATGGGAACAACAATGCTTATCCTATCACCAAGAACTCCACTACTGAACTAGAGATTAAACTAGATGATCTTTCTTTTAAGGTAGACCATTTAGCCAATGAGGTAAAATTGCTAAAAATTGAAACTTCTCCTCTTGAGGAGAGGAAGGTCATTCCTATTAATGCTACTCAAGTGCAAATTAATGAAAATATTAGGATGATGGCTAAACTTAAAGAAATATGGGCTAGAGAAAGGGAGGAAGAAGATAGAATTAAGAGCCTTCCTACCCACCACACTGTTGATACTATCCAAGTTGTTGAGGATATCCAAACTCTTAGCACCCAATGTACTCCTGGTCCCATTGGACCTATTAATGGTGATGCTATGACTATAGAAACTACCAAACATGTGAACCTAAAGGACACCACTACCACTTTACTTGATGCTAATGACCTTGATTTTGATAATTGCACTCTTACCGAAGTTATTGATTTCCTTCACAAGATGTCTAGAGACCCCCGCACTAGCACGCTTAACCTTGCCTTCACAGAGCATATCACTAATGCTCTCATCAAAGCTAGGGAGGAGAAACTTAGAGTAGAAGCCTCCATACCTAGAAAGCTAGAAGATGGTTGGGATCCTATGATAAAAATTAAATTGAATGACTTCTCTTGTTATGCATTATGTGATGTTGGAGCTAGTACTTCTTGTTGGGGAACGTAGTATTTTAAAATTTTCCTACGATCACGCAAGATCTATCTACCAGATGCATAGCAACGAGAGGGAAGAGTGTGTCTACGTACCCTCGTAGACCGGAAGCGGAAGCATCAAGTGACGCGGTTGATGTAGTCGAACTTCTTCGCGATTCAACCGATCAAGGACCGAACGTACGGCACCTCCGCGTTCAGCACACGTTCAGCTTGATGACGTCCCACGAGCTCTTGATCCAGTTGAGCTTCACGGGAGAGTTTCGTCAGCACGACGGCGTGGTGACGGATATGATGTATTTACCGGCGCAGGGCTTCGCCTAAGCACCGCGACGGTATGACCGAGGTGTGTTTCTGTGGAGGGGGGCACCGCACACGGCTAAAACAATTCAACTTGTGTGTCTTTGGGTGCCCCCCTGCCCCCGTATATAAAGGAGCAAGGGGGAGGCCGGCCCTAGAGGGGGCGCGCCAAGTGTGGGGAGTCCTACTAGGACTCCCAAGTCCTAGTAGGATTCCCCTTTCCTTTCCGGAGTAGGAGAGAAGGAAAGAGGTGGAGAGGGGGAAGGAAAAGGGGGCTGCATCCCTTGTCCAATTCGGACCAGAGGGGGGGCACGCGCCTCCTTCCTTTTGGCCTTTCTCCTATATTCCCGTATGGCCCAATAAGGCCCATATACTCCGAAAAATACCCGAATCCCTCGGAACCTTTCTGATGTCCGAATATAGTCGTCCAATATATCGATCTTTACGTCTCGACCATTTCGAGACTCCTCGTCATGTCCCCGGTCTCATCCGGGACTCCGAACTCCTTCGGTACATCAAAACTCATAAACTCATAATACCGATCGTCATCAAACGTTAAGCGTGCGGACCCTACGGGTTCGAGAACTATGTAGACATGACCGAGACTCATCTCCGGTCAATAACCAATAGCGGAACCTGGATGCTCATATTGGTTCCTACATATTCTACGAAGATCTTTATCGGTCAAACCGCATAACAACATACGTTGTTCCTTTTGTCATCGGTATGTTACTTGCCCGAGATTCGATCGTCGGTATCTCTATACCTAGTTCAATCTCGTTACCGGCAAGTCTCTTTACTCGTTCCGTAACACATTATCTCGTGACTAACTCATTAGTCTTTTGCTTGCAAGGCTTATTATGACGTGTGTTACCGAGAGGGCCCAGAGATACCTCTCCGACACTCGGAGTGACAAATCCTAATCTTGATCTATGCCAACACCACGAATACATTCGGAGATACCTGTAGAGCATCTTTATGTTCACCCAGTTACGTTGTGATGTTTGATAGCACACAAGGTGTTCCTACGGTATTCGGGAGTTGCATAATCTCATAGTCATAGGAACATGTATAAGTCGTGAAAAAAGCAATAGCAGTAAAACTAAACGATCATAGTGCTATGCTAACGGATGGGTCTTGTCCATCACATCATTCTCCTAATGATGTGATCCCGTTGATCAAATGACAACTCATGTCTATGGCTAGGAAACATAACCATCTTTGATCAATGAGCTAGTCTAGTAGAGGCATACTAGGGACATACTGTTTTGTCTATGTATTCACACATGTACTAAGTTTCCGGTTAATACAATTCTAGCATGAATAAAAGACATTTATCATGATATAAGGAAATACAAATAATCATCTTTATTATTGCCTCTAGGGCATATTTCCTTCACTTCTGTTATGCCCAAAAGAATATATGATATGCTTAAATTGAAACCTTATGATTCTTGTTCTTTTGGTGTTCGTCTCGTTGATTCTTCCATAAAGAAACCTTTGGGGAGGATCGACGATGTTCTTATCATTGTCAGTGATAATTATGTTCCCGTTGATTTCACTATTATGGATATTGAATGTGATCCTTCATGTCCAATTATTTTGGGACGTCCCTTTTTACGCACCGTTGGTGCTATCATTGACATGAAAGAGGGTAATATAAAATTTCAGTTTCCTCTCAAGAAAGGGATGGAACACTTCCCTCAAAAGAATATCAAGTTACCTTTTGAGTCCGTTGTACGGGCTAGCTATTCTTTTACTCTTGATAAAACTTGATCTCTATGCATTATGCCTAGCTTAAAGGCATAAAAGAAAGCGCTTTTGGGAGGCAGCGCACATGAATAAATTTTTATATTTTTCTTTTGTTGTGTCTTGATGTTGTTTACTGCTGTAGCATCATCATTGTATCTTTGCTTTTCATATTTGTGCCAAGTATAGCCTGTGATTGCTAGAAAGTTCAAAAGTTGTGAGGTGCTGTCCAGGAAACAGATTCTGTCCTTGGATAGAAAAATTCGTATAAAATCACCAGATCATCTTTTTGGTCTGAATATTTTCAACAGCATTCTCTATATAATTGTATTTCGTGCGTCTGTTCTGAGTTTTTTCATTTGAGTTGCAGAAGTGCCCCGAACAAATCGATTACTACCTGCTGTTCTGTTTTTCACAGATTCTGTCCTGTTTTGCCTTTCCTTCATTTTGCAAATCAAGAGCTTGTTTTTTCTTTGCAAAAACCTTTTGGCAATATTGAGAAACAGTAGAACTTCAAGAATATCTTTATTTCCAGCAAGGTATAATTATTTTATTATGGGTACTAACCTCGCTAATCAGATTATGATGAGTTATGTATGAAGGGAGTTTTCAAGTGTGCGGGGGAAGATGATAAAAAGATTCAGGAGTGTCAAGCGCTCAAGCTTGGGGATGCCCCCGTGCACCCCCAAGAAATATTCAAGGAGACTCAAGCGTCTAAGCTTGGGGATGCCCCCGTGCATCCCCTTCTCCATCAACATTATCAGTTCGTTTTTCGTTCCGCTATATTTTTATCACTTCATGTGTTATGTGCTATGCTTGGAGCGTCTTGCTTTTAGTTTTCTTTTTAGTTTTTCATAACGAGTCGAAACTCAGCTTTATTTATGTGGGAGAGAAACACGCTCCACTTCTACCTAGAACATAACATAGAATTTTCATGTCTATCTTTGCTGTGTGTGTTCTTTGTCTTTTAATAGCTACTATCATGCTCTGCTCTTAGTATTCATGCTTATCTTTTCAAAGAGCTTTTGTTTAGTTGGTTGCTTGAACTCTTTTTAATTATCATGCTCACCTTATTAAGAGAGTTTGCTTCTGTTACATTGGTTAATATGTCTATGATAAAGATGCTACGTGCATAATGGCACTTAGTAGTTCAGGTTTTCTTATGGTTAATCTCAAATAGCTGGGGGATTCCCAATGTGTTATTGGAATACCAACATGATTTATTTGCCTATGATGTGGTATGGTTTAGTAATATCTTCCTTCGAGAATTTATTTTGATTGACTTGGTGTATGCTCACGCATATTTAAGACTGTAAAGAAAGTCTGTCAAGCCTTGATGATCTTTTATTTCTGAGTAGCGATATAACTACCATGCCTGATTCAATATTGCTTTGTCGCTCTGCATGATCATGACCGTCATTGCTCTCTTAGTTGGTCGCTTCCAGTCTTTTGCTAACCTCCACCTGAACTAAGACTAACTTTGCAATACATAGCTCATGGGAAAGTAGCTTAAAAACTATTGTGGTAAAGAATATGTTGCTTATGTATCTTATTTCTTATAAGTTGCTTGCTGAGCGGTAACCATGTTTCTGGGGACGCCATCAACTGTCACACTTTTGTTGAATATCATGTGAGTTGCTATGCATGTTCGTCTTGTCTGAAGTAAGGGTGATTTGCCATGGGTTGAATGAGCATGCATATTGTTAGAGAAGAACATTGGGCCGCCAACCAAAGACATGTATCATGGTGGAAGTTTTAGCTTGGACATTAATCCTCAATCTCTTATGAGAACATGATTATGCATTAAAGAGGAGTCCATCATCTATTTTCTATGTTGTCCCGGTATGATGTCCTCAAGTTGAGATCTATCAAAAACGAGAAATCAAATGCGATTTATCTCCTTGGACCTTTGTACAGGTGGCATAGAGGTACCCCTTTGTGACACTTGGTTGAAACATATGTAATGCAATGATAACCCATGGAAATCTGAGCTAATTAGGACAAGGTGCGAGCACTATTGGCATTCGATGCATGAGGCTTGCAACTTATAGGATGTCTTATGCATGACACATATGAAGTACTACTACCGTTGACAAAATTGCTTCTATGTTTTCAAAATAAAAAGCTCTAGCACATAACCATTCTTTTACTTTTATGTTGAGTCTCCACCTTCTTTCTTCAAGCACCAACTACTGAGAGCATGATTGTCATTCTGAGTGTAATGTGCATTGTCCCAAAATAGCATTGTCTTTTGCATGATTGTGATATCGTTTATTTTGAAATCCTTGTATCTAGTCATCATTTAAACCTTGAAGGTGCCCCTGCATTTATGTTTTGCATCACTAAAGGGGGCAAGCTAGATATCACTTTATCATATTTGCACATCATGTTCATTGCAAATCTTTTTGATGCTTCAATGTCATGTTGTAAAACTTTCAGTCATTTGTGATTTTCTCATGAGGCAACTAAATTACTATAGAATCATTGTCTCGGTAAGCTTTTGTCATATGACTATGAATAAGTCCTATATGGTTAATAGCATGTCACCACAGAAATTATTCTTGTTATCATTTACCTACTCGAGGACGAGCAGGAATTAAGCTTGGGGATGTTGATACGTCCAAAACATATCTATAATTTCTGCTTGCTCCATGCCACTTTTGGGTGATATTGCTATGACATTCATACACTTCCAGACACTTTTGATCATATTTGGACTAACCTACTAATCCAGTGCACCCCGGTGCCAGTTTCTGTTTTCGGCTGTTTTTGTATTTCAGGTTTTCACGTTACGAGAACTGTCAGGAAAAATCCGGAAAAATCATAAAAAATCAGCGTTCCGAAACCTACCTTGCGCCCGAAGGACAGCCGGGGGGGGGCACCAGGGCTCCAGGCGCCGGGGGGGCGCCTGGGCCCCCCGAGCCCCGTCTGGTGCCCCCCTTCGGCATATATTTAGAGCGTCCTTCGAAACCCTCGGAACGGGAACTCTTTTTCGCGATCTCATCTCTGTTCCGCCGCCGCCGCCGCTTCCAAGATCGGGAGCACCAGGAGAACTCTTCCCGGCACCCTGCCGGAGGGGAGGATCACCATCGGGAGCTTCTCCACCACCATGGACGCCTCCCGGATGAGTTGTGAGTAGTCTCCCTTGGACCATGAGTCCATGACCAGTAGCTATGTGATGTTCTCCTCCCGTTCTTGTGCTTCACTAATTAGTCCTCGTGAGCTGCCCTACATGATCGAGGCACATATGTAATCCTTATGCTGTTGCCATGATGAGTTTGCTGGGATCCGATGGATTATGAGATTATGTTCAGATTGATCTTGAGTAATATATTTGATCTACCTCTTTTATATTTATGTTCATAAGTAATTCTTGCATTTTCTCCGTTGTTATTTATTGCTTTGGCCAAGTAATACGTAGTGACTCCAAGAGGGAACGTTATGCTCGATTGTGGGTTCATGCCCCTCAATGACTAGCTTGAGTGACAGAAACATGAGTCTAGGGGATGTGCTGTTGCCACAAGGGGGAAAACAACGGTGCTTGTGCCCGCGGGTGCAAGGATTGTTTACTTTACACAAAGTTCTTTTAATGCAGTTGTCTGTTGCTTTGAGTTTACACTATGGGTGGGACTCGCAACTTAATACCAGCGAGATGTTCTGGATAGATATCTCAAGGTGGATGATTAGTAGTAGATATTGATGGATTTCGGTCTACTTACTTTGGCGTACCGCCCATGCTTTAAACCTCAACCTTTCTGCAATGTAGTCAGCATTGGTTTGCGTTCGTGGTCTTGTCAATTGCCCAGCTGTAATTCGTTTACCTCACATAGCTGTTTTATCGTCTTTTGGGAGAGAGACATCACTAGTGAACATCATGAGACTCCGGTCCATATTACCATCATTGATCACATCCGCTATTTACTTTTCGCTTTTATTTACTATTGCAAAACATTATCTATCACTACTATCATTTGCGTTTAATCCTTTGTGAACTACAAGGCCGGAGGGATTGACAACCTCTCTGTACTCGTTGGGAGCAAAGTTATTTGTATCTGTGTGCAGGTCCACGTTGATTGCTAATCCGCGCCGTTAGCAGTTGACACCTACTTGTTGAACCTAGGAGTCTCTAGGATTCGATCCTTGGCATCTTTGCTAAGGGAAAAACTTCCACAACACTGCATCTTACACCTTCCACTTGGGGTAACTAACGAGGGGTTAGAGGCCCATCAGCTCCCCACTTGGGCTTACAAGTGGGATGTGTTAAATGAGATGACGGATGATCCATCGGTCATGTACAAGCTCTACAGGAGCGAGATGGACGCCATCACGGCTGAGCAGGTGAGTCGATATTGCATAAGTTTTTATCATGCTTATATCTTAACTAGATATCAGTTTTGCATTTTATCCCCTTTTGCAGGTTGTATGGGAACCGTATGGCAGTGGAGAGAGTTTTGGGAACCCTATTGAGTTCACGCTGAATCCGATGTGCACTAGGGATAGGGAACTCTGGCATATGCGGTGTCCACTCATATGCAACTGGGCGGTCGAGGTTCACCTGCCACATCGGGTGTACCGCCAGTTTGGTTTGTTCCAGACATTCCCGCCGGTATGGGAGGACACGGACCGACTGCTACACGCGTAAGATATAACTAACCTTGAGCACCTAGCTGCTTGTCGGCCTCATCGTTGGTTCTAATAGTATGTTTATAACTTCCAGGTTGGATAGGAAAAAGCAGCGCAAGATCAAGGCTTGGGCCAAGCATCACAGGAAGTATGTTGTGCAGTGGCAGTATGCTGTTGATCAAGCTAGGTGCAACAAAGGAGCCCCGCTTCGTGAGCACTGCCCGTTGGCATTCAACAACTATCTCACATGGTTCCTTGCAAGAACCCGTGTGGAGATATGCAAGCCGGCGTATGCTGAGAATATTTTGGAAGATCCCACCGTATTCGATGAGATAGCCCAGCACGAGTACAACTCATTAGTTCGCAAAGGAAACTCAGTGATCCCTGTAGGCCCAATGATGAACTTTGTGGTATTTGCCCTTTACTCTTTTCCATTCGCACTATTTACATCTTCGCTTGCCTAACACGTTAATACCATTTGTGTTCATAGCGTGCCCAGATCAAGAAAGCAGCCGATGAGACCGATAGTATATTGGAAACAACCCCGGCTGGCAAAGACGATGGGGAAGGTGCCCTTCGAGCATTCCTTAAGGTTCACATCTCCTTCAAACTAGCACTTAACATGTGTTTGTACGTTCGTTCTCTCATTCACTTGTTCATGTTGCAGCGCCAGGGCCAAAAGTTAAGGCGGCTATCTAATCTTTTCGATTGTCGTGACCCCGAGTATGTATCACCAGAACATTCTAGGTCGGCGACACCATCAGATCCCATTTCTGGCGATGGTAATCCTTTGGATGATGAGGATGTGGGTGTGGTCAGCCAAGAGGTATGGCATTGCTAACTACATGCTCATGGTACGGTTGTTGTTGCATTGCTAACTACATGCTCACACACGGTCTTTCCTTAACTTTTGTTGATGCATAGGCTCCTGACGATATGGTCTTGGGGAAGTACAAGGCTCGTTCTGCAATCAAGTTAAAGCCTAGGAGGGAATACAAGAAATACACACCCGAGGACTTTACCCAGAAAGGCAAAAGGGCGATCGAAACCTCGCGGATGGCGGCTTTGGATGACTATTTGGATGACGATGAGGATGAGGAGGCGGAGCCGGAGCCGGAGCGGGTTCCTCTTCCTAGGAAGGTCAAGAAGACATGTGTGAAGAGCGGAGCAGGAGCTAGCAAGCGCGGAAGGAACTAGTCATATTTCTATATGTGTCTCTTTTTGTAATGTCGGACGCTATGTTGATAGTAGTGTCGAACGTTATGTCGGACTTGTGTCTCTATTTCCATATGTGTTCAACTTGTCGTATTTCTATATGTGTTGGACTTGTGTCTCTATTTCTATATGTGTTGAACTTGTCCTATTTCTATATGTGTTGAACTAGTCTCTATTTCTATATGTGTTGAACTTGTCTCTATTTTTATATGTGTTGAACTTGTCTCTATTTCTACATTTGTCGAACTTGTCTCTATTACTATATTTGTTCTACTATTCATCACATGTGTAGCGCCTTCCACACAGACACTGCACTGTACAGTGCGGCGCCTGGCTGCCAGGCGTTGCACTATACAGTGCAGCGCCTATGTGGCAGGCGCTGCACATGCATGTATCTCTCCAGAGAACAACAGAAGCTTCTGTTGCTCTCTGGACTAATAGAGACATGTGCAGCGCCAGCCACACAGGCGTTGCACTGCAGCGCCTGTGTGGCAGGCGCTGCACGTGCATGTATCTCTCCAGAGAACAACAGAAGCTTCTGTTGCTCTCTGGACTAATAGAGACATGTGCAGCGCCAGCCACACAGGCGTAGTGCAACGCCTGTGTGGCTGGCGCTGCACATGTCTCTATTAGTCCAGAGAGCAACAGAAGCTTCTGTTGTTCTCTGGAGAGATACATGCACGTGCAGCGCCTGCCACACAGGCGCTGCACTGTATAGTGCAACGCCTCTGTGGCAGGCGCTGCACATGTCTCTATTAGTCCAGAGAGCAACAGAAGCTTCTGTTGTTCTCTGGAGAGATACAGGCATGTGCAGCGCCTGCCACACAGGCGCTGCACTGTATAGTGCAACGCCTGTACGGCAGGCGCTGCACTGTACTAACTTTTTTTTTTGTAAACTTAGTGCGACGATGTCTGTGGATAGATCATAGTAGAGAAGGAGACATAGTTGTTCACCACAAATACTAGTTCACCACCAAATCGAGAAGGAGACATAGTTGTTCACAACCAAACTTAGTACTTCACGATAAAACCAAATAGAGAAGGAGACATAGTTGTTCACAACCAAACTTAGTACTTCACGATACAACCAAATAGGGAAGGGGACATAGTAGTTCACCATAAATAGAGAAGGGCACATAAGGTGTTCACAAATGCATATAAAGTTCACGACATAGCTCTATTGCGTAGAGCAAGGCCCCTTTCCCTTCTTCTTCTTCCTCTCTTCTTTCTCTTCCTCCTCCCTTTTCCTTATGAGACGAGCCTCCTTAACCACCCTCTCCATGAACATATGATTCTCCCTCTCTTTTTTGCAGCTTCAAATGCCCAAAGCTTCTCACATTTCTCTTCAAAATCCTTCTGACGCTTCTTCGCTGCCTCCTCACATCTCCTAACCAAAGCTTGCTCCCTAGCTCGCATCGCCTGACTCGCTCTCTGTTGTTCCTCCCACTTCTTCTCAAGCTCCTCTTCCTTCTTCTTCTTTAGCTTGGCTGCATCCTCCTCTCTAAGCTTCTTCGCAGCCTTCTCCCACCATCCCGCCATATCATCTTCGCCATCCTCCTTCATTGTTGGTTTGTTGGGTTGGGAAGCCGCCATACCTACAATGAGTGAAACATAATGGTAAGTAAGGACAAATTAAAGCCAATGTAAAACAAGAACATATGAAAAAGAAAACATATGAGAAAGATAACATATGAAAAAGAAAACATATGAAAAAGAAGACATATGAAAAAAAAAAGACATACGGAAATGGTCCATCGAGGTATCCAACCATTCCTCTAAAACGAACTTGCCCTTGTCCTTCACCATGACCACGAGCTCTACCACCACCACGGCCTCTTGTAAGTCCAAGTTGCCGACCTCTTTGTTGTCTAGATCCTCTTTGGCTACCACTTGGTTGGCTTGGCACTTGTTGGCTACCACTTGGTTGCATTGGCACTTGTTGGCTACCACTTGGTTGCATTGGCACTTGTTGGCTACCACTTGGTTGCATTGGCACTTGTTGGCTAGCACCTGGTTGCCTTCGCACTTGTTGCCTAGCTCTTGGTTGGCTTGGCACTTGTTGGCTACCACTTGTTTGGGTCCCTTGTGTAGCTCCTTGTTGGCTTGTGCTTGCATCATTTTTCTTGGACCTTTTCCTTGGTTTGGGACATTTTCTTTGGTTGTGGCCTTGACCTTTGCACCGCCCACAACGTGAGCTTTCACGAGGCTCTTGGAATTGGTCGTTGCCCGCTTCGCGCCGGCCTCTAGTGACCTTGACCTTAGCCATTTTCTTTAGTTGTTGGCATCACTTGCTATCGCAACCAACAAGGTGCCCTTGTATTGTCCGGTCAAGAACGTGCCATCAATGGCGATGACTGGCCTACAGTGTTCGAAATCCCTCAAGCATTGCTCGAACGCCCAAAATGCACGGCCAAAGACTCGGACTTTACTTCCTTCATGAACGGTTGTTTGGTGCCCATGAGGCTCGACAACATGAACCATGCCCGGGTTTGTTGTGGCCATGGCTAACAACAACCTAGGGATTCGGTTGTATGCTTCCTCCCAAGTACTATACAACATCTTGAATGCGGCTTGCTTCGCCTTCCATGCCTTGCCGTACTTCACCTTGTAATGAAATATGGCTTTCACAAGATCAATGACATGTTGGACGCTCATTGTTGGAAGTGTGGATATTGAGTTGGACAACCTGTAAGCAATGAACTCGGATGTGAGTTGTTTGTGGCCTTCAGACACGATCTTGCCATCCACCCTTTTGCCTTGGCACATGTGAGTTGGCACACAACTCACTACATGCCAAGTTGGACCTCCTTTCCATGGTCTTGCACGCACAATCCATGGACATTTTTCATCTTCACTTGCACATGCAACCGTGTAGCGCACATTGATGTCCGAGTGCACCACCTTGTGTGGACGATAATGCGTAATCGAGTAGTTGTCCACCCACATCTTCAATTCCAACAAGGTCTCGAACTTAGACCCTTTAGCCATCCGGTTGTCGTCACCCATATCATGGTGAGAGCTTGGCCTAACACCGAGAGATACACATTGGCCACCATCTACCACGGCTTCATCCGCGAGACTAACATCCTTGAACAATTTAATCCGATGATCCCGACGGAATACCTTCTCGAAAGCTTCGGCCTCCTTCATCGTGAACCCCTCCGCATCAACTTCTTCATCGGGACCATCGTCATCCGAGTCCGATGCATATGCACGGGAAAAAGGGATGGATTGGTCCATTGTCTCTTGCAAATGATATTTGTCGAGATCACCCACATTGTTGGCATGGAGATCAACTTCATTGTCATCGTCTGCATAATCATAATTTTCCTCTTCCTCTTGCAAAGCTTCATCTTGGTTGTTTGTAAACGGACTCAATGTTTGACGCACTTCTTGGGTCAAAAGAGGTTCATCAATTTCATCTCGCTTCAAGGGTGGTGGCCTACTATGAACCAAAAGAGGTTCATCAATTTCATCTCGCTTCAAGGGTGGTGGCCTACTATGAACCAAAGGAGGTTCATCAATTTCACCTCGCTTCAAGGGTGGTGGGCTACTATGAACCAAAGGGGAAGGTTCCCGGTTCAAGTCCAAATGCAAACTTGAATCAACCTTCTTCGTTGCAAATAACTCAAGAGCCTTGTCAAGTGATTCGGCCACCGTTTCCTTGTATGCAACCCAACGCTGCTCCGAGTTGACGCGCATTGTCTTCCAACGGACGTGCATTCCAAAGCCTACATTATGCCTTCCCTCCAACTCAACGATATCACTAAGGTCCATCCAATTCAATTCTTTCCTAACTTGTTGCAAGAGCTCCGCATAGCTAGGACTACTATCAACCACAATGTCAAGCTCATCCGGGTCCGGTTCAATATTTCCTTTCAAAAAGGCGTCTTTGTCCCCATGATGAACAAACACACATGTTCTTCCCATCCCTATAAGCATTCCAAAAACACAAGGTAACATTGCTTTCATGAGTACTAAATGCAAAGATTAACAAAGAATGGAAACCCTAATATATATATCAAACAACAACCATAACCATAACCCTAACCATAACCCTAAACATAACCCTAACCATAACCCTAACCATAACCATAACCTAACCCTAACAACAAGATAACATCACCCATAAGAACACCCATAAGAACACACATAGAACACCCCAAATCACTAAATCTCACTTCTCCATTCAAATCACTAGATCCAAGCAAAACTAGCAACATTTGAGCAATTTGATAACATTTCTTGGATCAAAACAAGGGGATCGGAGGTGATTACCTTTAGGAAGGGCTTGACTCCGAAATCCACGGACAAATTCTTCAAGTAAGCAAGATTTGAGAGAGGATTTGAGAGGGGAAGAGAGTGGGAGAGGGGCCTAAGCTCGGGTGGGGGAGTGGGAGAGAGTGGGGGTGGGGGAGTGGGGGTCCAGCGCGGCTGCTGGATAAGTGGTAGTGCAGCGCCTGGCTCAGGGGCGTTGCACATTACAATGTGTGGCGCCTGAGTGGGAGGCGTTGCACGACCGGGTGCGGGCCAGGGGACTGCCACGGTGGACAGGCGTGCAACGCCTCTAAGGCAGGCGCTGCACAGTAGGGTGCAGCGCCGTCGTGGCGGGCGCTACACAAAAGGGTTACGGCTATGAAATTGTTTCGCGGGCAGTTCATTCTGTGAATTGGTTGCCACAACAGGTCAAAATAGTCAAATTTGTTGAATTGAGCACCATACTAGTTTTGCAAGTGGACACTCGAGAAAGAAGTGTTTAATCATTTCATTGTGATCAAAAAACATCTGGAGTTACCGATCCAACTTCTTTTTAGCAAGTTATCCTTGGTCAATATGACTCCTTTGTGAACGAACCATATGAAAATCTTAATTCGGAGCGGAACTTTAATCTTTCATATGTGTAATGACCTACACAATGGTCCGGGATCAATTAAATGTAGATACATAGTTTCATTGAAAAGATCACTTTCACAACTAACTTCCAGTGAATCATATTCTCATGGTCCAATAGTTGAACTTCCATCGACCTGCGGACAAAGGTGCAACCACTCGTTCCAACGTCCCCCCAACTAGGGATCTCATAAATTGGATATTAAGCGGTACCAAATTTAATATTATGGCGACATAATCTTTCTTGCGTTGCACAATAAGGATAGATATTGTAGACAAGAAATCTTCCGACTTATTCAAAATATTTTCCAAATTATTTTCAACATACGGACTAGTTCCGCGCTCAGAAAAGATTTCACCAAACCAATTTCTTTACACAAAATAATAATCAAGATAATATAATTTTAATGCCCAGGATGGGACTATACCTCCTACGTGTCGAGGCACGACTTAAAGGTATAAGCCCATCCTAGAATGATCTCAAGTTTGGTATCTTTGCACGACTCATGTAAAAGAGGGATTAAATTGCAAAAGGAAATAGTTGGCTTACACTCGCCACTTCACACAATACAATACATAAGCAATACATCAATCAAAACATCACAACCCGACTACGGGCGAAGATCCAAAAGAAAGATACCAAAACAACATAAAGCCACAGGTCAGGATCGAATCCTAGTAGAAACCACTACTGATCGTTGAAAACGTCACAAGCAAACGGTCACACTCTTCATCGAGCTCCTGGTGAAGAACTTGAACCAGCTCCTGCATCAAACTCGGCTGAACCTGCATCTGGTGTGGTGAAGTAACTGTGAGCCACAAAGGACTCAACAATCCCGTTCCCGGGTAACACGACTATTTAAGCCTTGGGTGAGGACAAGGCTGAAGAAAGAACAAGAGGTGAAGGAACAACAAGAGTCTGCAGCAGCAACTAGCACTAGCTTACGTGATCGAGAGCGAGAAGAGAAAGCCTCGGTCGAGAGATGATCACGAAGTGATCCTAACTAAAGCCGGTCAAACATAACCCCACCGTGTTCAACTCCCGAATCCCTATTCGGAAATTGACAGTCACGGTACACACGCTGGTAGTGTATTGAAACATTGTGTCAAGTTATCTACAACCGGATATTAACAAGCTCCCATCTGCCACATAACCGCGGGCACGGCTTTCGAAAGTTCATAACCCTGCAGGGGTGTTCCAACTTGACCCATTACAAGCTCACGATCCGCGGAGTCGCAACTCCAAGGTGGGAAGACCCGAGTATTCTCGGAATCCCGTGCTCAAGTTAAACCGAACTAAGGTAAGGCTAATCCAGCAAATCCTCCCGGCGTGTCGACACCCTGATAGTAGCCGCGCGTATCTAAGTCTCAGGACACGACCGGATGGGTGATGCTACAGGACCCAATCCTCGAGTTTCCCCGTGGTGGTTCCCGCAGGACCCCCGTTTGGGACCAACACCATCAGCACTGGCCCCCCCTGCTATGTAGAATTAAGAATCCTCGGGGACGCGACCCCCTATGCAAATTTAATTAATTAATTAAGTTGTTATTATGAGGCAAATAGTACCAAATGTTGGGACTTGCTGGAAAAGACTTAGCACTTAGCGGTTTATCAAGGGGGTCCCATACACCCCAACCGTGTTAGGAACGCATAATCAAGGAACATAACACCGGTTTATACGGTTCCTAACGGCATGAGTGGAACAAATCACCAAGCAAAAGGCTTAGCCTTCCACCCTTGCCAGTATATAGATGATTTCCTTTTAAGCATTTATATAGTGTGATATAACCCAACCAAACTTCAACATGAAGCAAGCATCTTCAATCTTCACCTGCAACTAACAATGCTATAAGAGGGGCTGAGCGAAGCGTACTTAGCCAAGCAACGGTTTGCGTAGGTAGGTTGGTTAAACATGGCAATGGTTTACAAGTAGGAGGCTGACAGGAAAGACATGGGCATCGAGGCAAAACTATAGAGCGGAACTACTAGCAATAGGCAAAGATAGTAATGTTATCCGGGTTCGGTCATCTTGCCTGGGATTCCACAAAGGGAGAAGAACGGATCCATGAAGAAGACGGAGCAACAGTCGAGCGGATCCTCACAACTCCGGAACGAAACCGAAGCTAACAAGAGAAGCAACCGGAAAGGAAGAAACAACACGGTAAACACACAAGCTTAAACAAGGCATACGATGCACAAACAAGTATGATGCATGTCCGGTTTAAATATGCAAGGCATGGCAAGATGCACAAACAATACTACAAGTTAAGTGGAGCTCAATATGCAACGAGTTGCATATTGACAAAACACCACATTTAATTATTTAGTTGACTCTCGTTATTAACAAGACAAGGTTAAATGTTGATTAACATGGCAAGAGGTGAATCATAAAGAAACTACACTATTTAGACATTTTAAATGAGGCCGGAAATAACAACAACATATCCGGAAAATCCCCATGAACATGTTTAGTAATTATAAAGCAACAACAATTAAACATTCTCATGTTGTTATCATGATGCGGATGACATGATTAAGATTATGCAATTTTTAAAAGGTTGACTTAAAAGAGATATGAAGTATTTGTCACCGTGGTGGAAGGAAAGAGTGCCACGGCAACGATCCCGAAAATGATGCCACGGCAACATATCGGTTCCGGTAACTCATTGAGAGTCCGGTGCAAAAGGAAAGATGGCGTGAGCGAGTCAAACGAGATGAAAGGTGGGGCGATCCCGTCACCGGGTTCCCACGAGTCGGCGACGAGGCAACCGAGGAACACGACAAAAGATGAAACGGACACAAGCACACACGGGAAACATTTCATACAACACAACATCACACGGGTCATCCACGGGGTCGTCTCGTTATACCTTTGGAGCGTGCGTTACGGGGCGGTTCGAGACGTAGAGGAAGAAGGCGTTCTCGCGGGTCGTAGAGGAAGTAGCCGTTCCGAGGCGGTAGTGGAAGTAGTTGTTCACGGGGTCTTCGATGGTCGACGGTAGACGTTCGGGCGACGGTAGACGTTCGGGCGACGGTAGATGTTCGGGCGACGGTAGTGGTACTTGGTGCGTCTCCGAGACGGTAGTTGTTCACGTTTCCGTAGCCGTTCGGTCGTCGTGGGACTTGGGTCTTCAACTCGCCGGTCTTGACAAAATGAAGGGGTACTTGATGATCCCTCGAGTAGTCGAACTTGCCGAAACTTGGGGTCCTCGTGCACTTGGCGAAAAACAAAACAAAAACAGCAGCAGGTCTAGGCGAACATCATCAACAACAAAACGACATGGCAGCAAGGAGGCATCACGGCAGAGGCAGGGGCCGCGGGATCCGATGCTGTCGAAGGGAGCTGGCGCACAGAGGCAGGGTCGGGCGCCGGTGCACGCGCTGGACGGAGGACGGGGGAACGAGGCCTCGGGCCTTGGCGACGGGTGCTGCTCGCGGGGCAGAACCGCGACCCTGGTGCGGCTCGAGGAGGACGGGAGCGAGAGGGCCTGGGCGCGCGTCGGCGCGGGATGGAGGCGAGGTGCTGCGAGAGGAGGGCCCCTGGCCGGCCGGCTCGGGCCATGGCGCTGGCGACGGAGGCTGCTCTGGGCACCGGGGCTCCTGGCCGGCGAAGACGAGGGCCATGGCAAGCTGGAGGAAGCAACGGCGCTTCGGGCGGCAGCTCCTGGCGGGGAGTCAGCAGGGCGGAGGAGGAGCGCTCGGGGCGGCACATCGAGGCGCGCGGCGGCGCCGATCTGCAGAGGAGGGAGGACACGGGGCCTGGGCGGCGACAGGAGGGAGCCGTGCTGTCGAGGGAAGAAGGACTTGGGGGTCGGGCTCGGGAGATCGAACGAGGGTTCGAGGGAAAGTGGGACTCGAGCGAGGGAGGCTCAATAGGAGGAGGAGGGAAACGGGGCTGCGGTCGGGCTGCGAGAGAAGGAGCGATGCGGCGGCTGGGGGGTCGAGGAGAGGGAGAGATGAGTGCGCTAGGGTTAGGGGAGTTGGAGCAGGCCAATGGGCCGGCTGCGGCTAGAGGCCTGGCTGGCTAGGGGAAGAGGAGGCCCAAGAGGGATGGCAGGTGCGGCTGGGCCCTGCAGACTAGCCCTTCTGCTTACCCAAATTACAGAAGAAAAGAAAGAAGGGAAAAAAACAAGAAGAGAGAAAAAGAAAGGAAGGATAGGGACATAATTTGGGCATGAGGTAAAATTCCCTGGGCTCACAAAAATGTCAGGAATTAAATAAAATAGTCGGGGGGTTTTTGGAGGAACCTCGAAACAACGAAAAGAATTGAAGACAGGGTTTTAACGGTGAAACTTGAAGTGAGAAAGACATGGGGAAATATTGCAAGTGTGTTACGGTGATCCCAAACAATTGGAATATTTTTAATATAGCTCCCTAACTATTGAGAGGCTTTTATATGTTTTAAAGAGAAGACATTCTTCCCTCGATTTAAATGGACCGAAGGTCCACACAATTTATTTAGTTGCAAAAATTAATGAGATGATGGCATGATGATATGATGCAATGCAAAATAAATAAATAACACAAGCACAAAGAACACACGGGAGACCCCGGAACATCTGGAATCTTCTGGAATCTTCTGGGACGTCGGTCTTCGGGCGTCACAATAATATACTTAGTTACCATGGTCAGGTCACCATAAGTACATATTATTGTGCAAGTCACCGCGGTTACCAGGTAGAGAGGCACGCTCTGAAGAGCCAGCATCGGAATCAGCACGAAGGATTGACAACTTGCCCGGCAAACATCCGATGCGAGCAGCGCGTGGGCGCGCCGCCGGCGGGGTCGAGGAAGGCGGCGATCTCGTTGAGCATGGCGCCGTGGGCGGCCGCACCGAGGAGCACCAACGCCGTGCATCTATTTTTTTTAAACTGTTACGTAAATTTATTTTTAAATCTCAGCCGTCAATCTTTATTGTTAACATAAAATTAATGGATATAAAAGAGTTGACGTATGAAGAACTATGAAAGTTTCCTTCCTTTGTTATTACGTGAAGATTGAGAAAACTGAAGGCAAGGTTGAAGGTTAAAAAATTGCAGGCTTTGATGGTATTTGGAGAAGTTGATGAAAGCTTTGCCACATTGTGGGTGATTTGTTTAGTGAATCAAATGCTCTGCGTGTTCTCTGTTTGGTCCGCATGCTGTCTTGTATGAAGTGCATGTTATATAACTTTCCATCACTTGTCCACCTACGATACCCTTGTCTGGGGAGTAAGTATGGGAGTGAGATAAAGTTACCACTTGCCATGTCTAGATTCTATCATTTAATGATTCTGGATCTAGGCCAGTGGAAAAGCTGTCTTGATTTGCCCAAAGACTTGAGCAACATTGCAAAATTGCATCATTTTTATACGCCAGATGATGAGTCGCATTCTGATATTCTCAATGTAGGGAAACTTAAATTCATATAAGAGTTGATGGTTTTTGTAGTCAACAAAGAAAGCAAAGCATATGAACTAAAGCAACTAGAGCATTTGAACGAATTAAGGGAGCTTGGTATCAATAACCTTGAGAATATACACATGGAAGAAGAAGCAGCGAAAGCAAAGTGGATATATTAAGATTGTCAGAATCAACAATTAATTAATAATTCGTATAATACAATGTAGGAAACATGGAATTCTACCAATAGCTAGACTAGATCAATAAGCAATATAAATTGGACCTAATGGTAGTGTTTACATGAAAATAATGGATGTTGAGAGAATAAAAGTTGGGAGGCAGGACTGTCAAGAGTGGCTGCAAGTCAGAGTCTCTAGTCTTCGGAGATAAAAGACATACAACTCCACACAGATCCATTTTCAGCCATGCTTCCTCTCTGTAGCACAATAGCTGGATTAACTGTACATCAATTCCACAAATACACATTGAGTGTGACAGATTGGAAACGTAGTACAAATTCCCCTCTCCAATTCATTTACAAATTAAGAAAAGTAAGATTGCCAATTGTGTAGTGAGGGGTTGGGGGGATGTTGGCGCGGCCTTCCATCGGTGCAATTTCGCCGGCGGCGGCGCGGGGTGTGGCGAAGGCGGGGCGGACGGAGAGGTCAGGACGGAAGTTGGTCGCTCACGCGCAAATATTTTTTGTCCAGCGTGCGGGAGCTGGCACATCAAATACACAGCACGCAATGCCGTTTCCCTCAGCGCGCTGAACCAATTTTACAGTGTGCGCGATTTTAGCACGGCTGCTGGAGCGCTAGTTTCGGTCCCGTGCGCGCTATAAAGTCGTTTTTTCCAGCGCGCGGCTAATCTGGCGCGTCTACTGGAGATGCTCTTATACGGCTCTGTATGCAAGCAAGCAAGCAGGCGACCATAAGGCAAGACAAGCTCTTATGTAGACAAAGCAAATTATGTGCCTGCATTCTGTATATTTCGTCTTTTGCCCTGCAATTTTTCTCAATAACAGTTTAATTTATTTCCTTGGTCAATCAAGTTAGTAATATGTAATGTTAAAATTCGTCATGCTTGTTGTATTAACCAGTGAATAGAATTCCTCAACAATGTAGACAATGATTAATGTTACACAAAACGATCATCACAGCGACTCCAACATCCATGTCAACTATGAAACAAAATTAACAGGAGAATATCTGCTTTTGGTCGCTGCAACTGTTGTATCGGGTTAGTTTTCACCCCAACTATAACGACATTTAACTTGCACCCTTAACTCCTAGAACCCGAGCAAATATACAACTGTGTCATCCTTGGGGATGTGATGTCCATTTGGAGGCATAGTGACAACGCCGTCAAGTTCAGAAATCAGCCCCTTATAATAAATCTTTATTCGAGTTATTTGCCTCTCCATAACGCACATGTAATGGAGAACCAGTTCAGGCAGCACACACTATATATCTATGCTTGTAACGGTGAGGATTTAAAATGGCTTAATAAAGCCAAAGGTTGGTTTACTTAGGACAGACAATAAAGTGAAACAGGGGTTGCAAGACCATTTCGTTTGGGTCTCAGTAAAGGCTCATCTGGGCACAAGTTCTGTGATGGTCACCTCATTTGATGATGCTTTTTCATTTGCAAGATTTGGTTCAGAGCTGGTACCAATCTCCTGGGTGCAAAAGACTGGTCTGGTCGGGGACGGGAGATGTACATCCGTACTGCTAAGCATGAAGTTTACCGCTGACATCATAGGCCTATCCGCGGGTTTTTGCTGAACACACAATAGCCCAATGTGGATGCACTTCAAGAACTGGTCAATCGGACAATAGTTGCTCAACGATTTATCTATCAACTCGATGGCTTTCTCCCTTGACCAGTGCTCCCATGTCTGCAACAAGTTAATTGATACTAAATTCTTCAGATTTATTGTGCAGTCTTTCTCAAAAAATAAAATAGTATTGGACAGTATACTTCATGAGCAATCTATGAACTCACGACGTTTATGAGATCATCTTCCTCAGGGTTGTAGTTTCTTCTTCCAGTAATGATCTCTAGAATCAAAACACCAAGGCTGAAAACATCTGACTTGGTGGAATATTGACCACGCATTGCGTATTCTGGCGACATATACCCACTGAAACAAGAGCAGAACGTCTCAATGCAAAAGTTCACGGTAGTATCTGATCACGGCAGTACCCGATCTAACATATAATAATTAATAATCTTCTAGAGTAGTGCTGACAATACTTACTATGTCCCAGCAATACGATGAGTGATAATTTGTGATTGATCTCCTCCGAATATCTTTGCTAAGCCGAAGTCCGAAATCTTAGGATTGTAATCAGAATCTAAAAGAACATTGCTTGCTTTCAGGTCTCGGTGAACTATCTTCAGTTGAGAATCTTCATGAAGATACTGTAAGCCACGAGTAATTCCATTTATTATCTTGAATCTCTTGATCCAGTCTAGCTCCTTAACTTTCTCCGCATCTATATATCACGAGAGCAATAAATAAAGATCAGAAAAATTTGAGATGGAAGGTTTACTGGTCAAACAGTTGAACCTTAGTTCGAGCCTTTGACGACACTAGTACTACCTAGTCTGACATATTCTACATGAAAAACAAGTGGGAAAATTCTAATCACCAAAGAGAAAGGTATCGAGGCTTCTATTAGGCATATACTCATATACAAGTATTTTCTCATGCTTCTCCAAGCAAACACCAACTAGTCTGACAAGATTCTTGTGATTCAGCTTAGCAACTAAAAGGAGCTCTGTTTTCAGCTCTTCAATTCCTTGTCTGGAAGTCTGGGAGAGCCTCTTCACCGCTATTTCTTGACCTTCAGGCAGGTCTCCCTGTATATAGGTAAACAAATATTACCAATGGACGAATGAACAATCAATAGAGATACATATGGTTGGTCGATGGCGGCACCTTGTAGACCACGCCGAATCCTCCTTCACCAAGCCTTTTGTGCTCAGCAAAGTCATCTGTAGCGGCTTGTAGTGTTGAGAGATCAAGTAGGAGAGAATCAATACTAGGAATGTTATTTGAACTAGTTTCATCTGTTGTAAGAGACAAGTAAACAACGAATCAAGCAAGAATACTGGTACAACAAAAGCAAAGCCTTTATTCCAAAGTAAGTCAGGGTAGACTAGAGGTGAACCAATCAGAACCATAGGCAACAAAAAAAAAGGTGCAAGCAACAATATGAATAAATAACTAATATAACATTCTTTTGAGGAAAATAATTCACTATGAAGAATCTAGTACTCCCTCCGGTCCATATACTAAATCAGCGACAATTAATATGGTTTGGAGGGAGTAACTTCTTTTAATATGCACAAGTTGGTAGTATTTATTCTATTTGATCTTACAATGTTAACTGGTCTTTGGCTGAGAAAGATCATATGGAGCTAAACCACGCCCTGTTTTCCCTTGGTGGTAGGTCAAGTGCCTCTTTACATGTGGCTCAAAATTTAAATAAATCAAAATGATTAGAGAGTATTTACTTTGATGTAATGCTTTTGTTGCTCGTTTCTTACTCCGCCTCCAGAAATAAAGCCATGTTCCAAAGGTAACCAGTACGGCAGCGAAAATAAGAACTACAATGGCTACTACAATTGGAGTTCTCAAAGCTCTCATTCTTTCTGCAAATAAATCCAAACAACATAAATATAAAAAACAAGTCAAATTAAGTATATAAGGGCATCTCCAACGTTGAACCGCAAATATCTCCGGTAAATGTCTTCTTTTATGTCCGGACGTGGTCTGCGGACATGATATGGGAGGGAGCAATCCAATGCTAATCACATAGTATCCCGTTGGGAGGAAAAAAAGTAAGTGAGGATCATGCATGTGGTGGATAATTGTGGTATAGTGTCTAGTTGGGAAAAGAGAGAGGAGAGGGGGACCATGCATGTGTGGTTGAAAGGAGAAAGAGAAGGGATCATGCATGTGATTGCTCAAGTGCATGTCTGGCAAATCCCTTCACGCTTGTCTCTTGTATACCGCAATCTGTATGTCTGGACTGCTAAGAGCATGGTTAATAGTATAACCAACTAATGGCTATATGATGTTGACATGTCATATATAGTCAATTTTACAGCCGGCAATTACAATAATTAGATATAAAGAGGTGCTACTTTATTAATATATGGCCCACCTCCCACTGTCACGTAGTGCCTAGGAGAGCACGTGTTGTATCTAGATCTTATTCCGCAGCCAGCTCCTCTTCTCCCCCTCCATGTCAGCAAAAAAAAAGTTTTAAGTCTTATAGCATGCTTACATAAACTTATTGTACTTGCTTAAGTGGACATGTACTGGTCCCATCGGATAACAAAAGTGGTTCGGACATAATGACATATAGTGAAAGTTTGAGGTTCTGAACTAAGTATCCAGATTGATGTTTTGAAAGTTAGCATGGGATTAGGCCTAGGGGTAAGCTAGCTTGAGTGATGCACTCTAGTGGTTTATATTATGTATGAAAAGATATTACAAAGGATATTGGTATTGGGTGTGTCTAGGTCTCAGTCGACTAAGACTTAACCAAGCCTAAGTCAAGTGAATTGTATATGGAAAGAAGAAGAAAATAACTGAAAGGAAAAAAATTATACAGATCTTGATTCAAGATCAATGGAATATAACATCGACTGAGACATAACAAAGTCTAAGTCGACAAAACTGATTGGTATTACGCCTAGGGCTATAGCCTCAACTGCCCTAGGCCTGTCTCCGCCACTATTCTGAACTACTTATGTTACGAATCAGAAGGGAATTGATGTACAAATGAAATGAGTTTCAAAGCTGAGTGAGTCAATTTGTAACCTTTGGTGCCTGCAGTTTCGCGTCCGGATGGCTGTGGGGCCGATGAAGGCGGTTGTGCAAACGGGCCCGGGAGATGCACCAGTGCCTGGCCGCTGAAGAAAGGGTACATCTCATAGCGGAAGTTGCAACGCAGGCCGTAAACTATCCCGCCCGACTTCCCGAAAACATACTTGGGCATGTACTCCGATGATATGTTCATCAGGCAGGCCCAGCAGTCGCTGGCCGTCAAGTCCGGGGTGCACTGCGCCAGTGCATAAATCTTAGGGTTAGTCTTGTCAAACGGTACCTCGACCTCGCCCGTGCCAAACCGCCTAATCTGGTCCGCCGCTGCGTACTTGGCGGTAGCGTTCACAAGTCGGCCGACGGCTGCAAAGATGACCGGAGCCAGCACTGCGCTGACGTTGTTGCTGTTCCACAAGTTGAAATTCGGCCTGTTATCTTGTAGGGGGTTGGACGAGAAGTCCTGGTTGGAGAAACGGACGTTGCAGGGATCGTCGTACACGATCACTTCCTTGAAGAGCGGACAGCGATCTTGCGCATTTCGGATGGCCGCAGCAACACAGACTGCGCAGGAGGAGGCAATTGTGTCGCCACGGCAGAGTGCGAGGGCGTAGATGGCGTCTGGAATGGTGCCCGATTGGCTGGCGCCATAAAGGAGGGGGGACTTGGAGGCCGAATATGGGAGGGAGGTGGCTAGACTGTGCATGTTCTCTCTGTACGTGTTGTTGGCTGTGTACTTGCCGCTGGTGTCGCTGCAGACTGATCCCCTTCCCGTCTGAGCAACAACGAAGGGCGTGTGGAGGAGTATGAAGATGATGAGGCCACCGGCGGCAAGGTTGCAGTAGGCCATGGAGACGAGAGTGGTCTGGCCTCTGGCGGCGGGAATGGATGGCTCTAAATAAAGTCTAAACTGAAGGCCGGAGTGGTTTTGGTTGAACCCACAAAAAGGACTGAGCTAGGCCACATGTTCTATGTGGCTGTTTTGCATTGCTTATTATGTGGCCTTCCTTGGTCTAAGGATGGCTTCCAGCGGACCGGAGTGGTCTTGGTTGAACAAGGAAGATTCAGGGGGGAAGATCTATGTTTCGTAGTATAGTCTCTGTAGACTATCCGTGGACGGACGGACGTCGCCATTTCTGGGGTCAAGTGCACCAGAGATTAGAAGCGTTTAATTTTGACTCTTCTCTGATGCCTACGGGACTCAACTCTTCATCAATCAGCAACCAAAATTTCCGTTCAACGAGAAAACACGAAGCTTCACCCGTTCCTTCCATTGGCTATTTATTTACCAAAACAACGAACAGCATCTAGGAGCTTTGCGCTTGCGAGGAAAAGGGGCCGGCCACACATGATTGAATCATTGAATGGCGTGTTGGTGCGTAGAAGCTGCCTTTCACGTGCTACAGGACAAGACCCCAATTCATGCTTGGATTTTTAGTTTTTACTCCCTAGGGTTTACACATCCTTCGGCTATCTACGCCGGGGTCGACAGCATCCCATCGTCTGACCGAGGTTTTCACTGCGGGGCGAGAGTCTACTCGTTCGAGAGTTACAGGGATAGCGATGCATGGCAGAGCCATCATCGCAACTGTACAAAGCGGAGAAGAGGAACGCATGGCGCAAAGCACAAACTCTCACACGGATTCGTGTCTTAGTTTTAGACTCAACCCACATAATCAGTTACCAAATATACTAGACATACTAGTAGGTGTAGGCAAATTCATAGGTGGCGGCAGGTGAAGCTCAGGCTTCCCGCGACGGCATGACGTGGTGCTGTCCCTATCCAAGGCGGATCTGCATCGCCGATCTCGTGGTTTTGCCGCGGACTGGTTCAGATCAGAGACGGTGATGAGTGTGCGCGATCATCTCGGCGGCTCTCGCGGTTTGGCGAGGTGGGCTGAGAGCCCTCTTCCCAGGCTCCAGTGGTGGCGCACTCAGGCAGTGGCCGGTGCGTCAGGGCTCCTACGGTGGCACTGTTGTTGCGGTTGGTCGCCGGATCTAGGCGGCTAGATCTGGGGCTTTGAAGGCGGTCGAGACAGTGCACAGGTTGTCGGGTGGATTTTTTGGGACGGATCCGGGTGAAAACTTGGTCTTCGGTTGTTGGCCGAGGCCGGTGATGACGATGCCCTTATCATCGTTTCCTTCGTGAAGGCATCATCGGGGTGAAGCTCCCAACCCCACCCAATACCTCCGGGGGAAACCCTAGATCAGCTGATCAGATGACGGCGGCATTCATGTGTCGTTACCCCCTTGGGGGCGGCATTCTTGGAGAGGCATTCGGGCTCGAGGGACCAGCGGATGGCTTCTTCGGTTGAGCGGTATTTATTTCTACATATTCATGACGGCGGTTCTCGGCGGCATGGAGCAGTGGAGGCTTGGCGTCAGATGTGTGGCGATGGACACGCGTAGGAGGTCGACGTTGTCTGGCGTCGATGGCAGAGAGGCCTGACAAGGTCGATGCGTCAGTACATGCTTTGAGGATGGATCGAGGGAAGACGAAGGTGACGGCCCTTTGCAGCGTGTGCGTGTGGTACTCACTGAGAGTGCGCCGGACCGGAGCGTTACCCAGTCCCGCCTATGTGGCTTGGATGGGGCATCCGGCGTTAGATGTTAGGCTTTTGTGCGATGTCTGTTTGGTATTTGGCCCGGACATTCGGCACCCCTTCATCAAGAGGAGAGGAGTAGCGACATATGTCGTCTAGATGGTGGCCTCGGGCTTACTGTTGTATTTCTTTGTAAGGTCTCTGTGAATAATAAATAATATGGCCGCATGCATCTTACAGATGCAGAGGCCGGGGGTGATTCCTCCTTTTCTAAAAAAAATGCATCAGGTATCCTTGGGGAAAATTACGCACAAGGAAAAAACATATGTTTGCTTTCTGGTAACAGCACAAAATCACTCACTGCGATGCTCCGAACCAACTTTCACTGGAACTCAAACAGCAGCAACATAATTAAGAACCTTACCTTTTCAGGAGTGATATATAGCCATGGCAACTGACCAAGAAGCCAAGCTGGCCGAGTTTGTGGGTCGTTAAAGGCAAGCTAGAAAACAAGACGGGCCTGCATCAAGGTTTGGATTGCATCGGGGCCTGGACCACCGTACACGGTCCAGTTGCTAGCGGCGAGGCGAGGATTCTGAGGAGACTAAGCGAGCCAATCTTTTACGTGTACATGGGCTGAATTGGACTGGCTGTGTTTTCTAATTTTTTATAGAGTAGTATTATGCTAATGGGCTAAATTCCAGGGTGGTCCATGGACCATCCTGGCCACCCTACAGCTACGCCATTGTATCCGACAATTTATCCTCAAGAACTTGCAAGAAGGATCCTACTTTCTTGTGAACAAACTTAAGCATTTCTGTTGGACACATTCCATTCCCGATCTGGCATTTTTTTTGGGTACCAATATTGCTTTTTTCATACTTGAACTACAACGAAGGTAGATGGAAATTCGTATAAAAATCCCACCAAGTTGGATGCGGGAAATGATTTTTGTTGTTGACAGTTGACTCGGGATGTGGCTTAAAATGTGTGGTTCTGTCAAGTTAAGGGATGGATGGATAAGATAAGAAAATATATATATTCTGTATTGATTATACGCCCAGACTATAAACCGAATCACCATAAGGTTGATATTTTTTTTCTACTAGACGTTAGTTTGAATTGATTGGATGGATATCTAATTTTATCAGCAATCTTCCAAGGTCTACGCATGACTAGCCCTTATAAAGGGGGTATTGCCTCTATATTATTTTTCTTGTAGCCTCCTAAATATGTTAGTACTACTGTACTAGCGGTCAAAAAAACTAAGGAGTTGGCGAGAGGGAGAGAGGGAGGGAGAGAGGGAGAGGGAGAGGAGGGGGAGAGAGGGGAGAGAGCGATAGACATGCCAATTCTGATGCAGTGGGAACAATGTGAATGGACGGCATGCAGAAACACATCTCACACCATTGAACTAGATGTAGAAATGGTGGGTGGGACGACAAAAGACCGATCAAGACGGCCAGTACCAACTTTTTACTGTTGCCTAACGATCGACTAATCTTTCTAATGCTTTGTTTAGTAGATACAGAAACACTTCTCACACCATTGAACTAGATGCAGAAACACTTCTCACACCGTTGAACTAGATGTAGAAATGGGGTAAGGTAGCATGATATTCAGGTGAATACATACATGGATGTAACGGTTGATTCAACTAGCAGTAAAACAAGAAAAATGCATACCAAAATTTAAATAAGTGGGAATTACCCATAGAGTCCATTTTGTTTTGTTTCTTCTAAAAAGGATCTAATGGTTCACGTTTCACAATCAAAATCTAGATTTTACATTACAAGGAAGGGGAATACTATTTGGTCACATCTCTATAGACCATGCATTGATCACCATTTGGAGCTAACGAGGGAAAAGTTTAACAAGCTAATAGAGAAGAAAAATAATGGTAGGATATTCTGGTACCAACACAAAACAATTAAGTGTCTAAGATAAAAAAAAATAACACATACGAACATTGAATGATGACCATTTTGATATCCAAATTTGGCAAGCCCTAATCCTAATATTAAGAATAGCGGATACATTGTCGTCGGATCGGGGAAGAGTCGGTACTAGCACCTAGTGTGCACGCATAGCGACATACGGACCCCCTCCATCTCTTCCTCATGTGTCGCTGCCATGTGGCGATAGGGAGGCACCCAAGCCCGCCGCCTCCAACCACTCTCTTCCCCCCCTTCTTCCTCCCCTGCCACCGCCTAAGGACGCGGTCGGGTGAACGGTCGGCGTCGGCAGCGGCGGGGCATCATCGTCTCCCCGCTCAGTGTCCTCAACGTGGGCCGAGCCTCCTAGGTCATGATGAGGCAGCGCTGCTGCAAGCTGGTGTGTCAGTGGAAGAGCAGCACGACGACCCCCCTAGGTCAGGATCAGGGATGACAGCCGTGATCTTCTCCTCCTCTTTTCGTTCTGTGACTTGATCCGGCGGTTGGAGGTGAGCTCTGTCGATGGGTGATAGCGGCTGATGTTTTGGGCATGTTTCACGGTCCGGAGGTGGTGGGGCCGAATTGAAGAGTGACGCATGGGGCCTCCTGACTGTATCATTGCCAAAATATGGAGGGGCCAGAGACTGAGGTCCGGGTCTCCGGTGGTTCACGTTGGGTGGCTACAGCCGTCGGCCGCTATCTTCTTCTCATACTCTGTTCGGACTAGCTTGGACGTGTCCTCACCAATGAAAAAAATAGCGTGCTACAACAAAATAGCGCCGGCCTCAAAATATGCTATTAGCGTGCTATTTCGCGCTATAGCGTGCTATTAGCGAGACGTTATACACAGATATATTTAGCGTGACAATTCTCAATATGCTATAGCGTGCTATTAGCGAGGTTATAGCGTGCTATTTTTTTCAGTGGTCCTCACCAAGGAGTTGGGTTTGGGGCTGTTAATGATGCATTCCGCCCCTTTAACAGATGTTGAGGTCCAAGCATGATGGCGGCAGCGGAGTGGCGATCTGGAATGCTGGGGTGGCAGCCCTACTGGTGGGAGTCACGGTGCTCGTGGGCAGAGCTCTTGGCTTACACACAGACCGACAATCATGGCCGTGTGGGCGGTATGGTGGGAGGCAAGGCGGCGTGGTGGGAGGCAAGCCGTGTGGGTGGAGCTCGTGGCTTAGACGCGGACCGACAGTCATGGCCGTGTGAGAGGCAAGCCGGGGTCTAATTCCTATCTGACGTGATCTAGACCAACGGCGAAGGTGACCGAGGATGTCGTCCCCTTCATGAAGGCTTCGTAACAGCTACTCTCCTCCTTCACTTTGCTCCGGGTGAGAACCATGATCCTTCGTATCGAACGGCGGCAGTGGTCCGGTGTCGTTACATTCCTGAAAGTGCCATTTTGGAGTCCACGACTCATCGCGCGTAGCTTCATCTGTATATGTTCTTGGCACCATCGTATATTGCATTGGGTGTGTGTGGTGGTGTGGGGTTGAGTTGTATCCTTCGAGTTGTATTGTCGTTGCTTACAAAACGGGGTGAGAGCCCTTTTCGTTAGTGTGCACGCACAGCTGGCGGTGTCATCTCCATCATTTGCTTTTACCTCTCCATCAACTAAGCACTGTGGTGGGGCAACGTCTAATATCAGCAGGGCGCTTTAGCAGAAGGTAGTGGTTGAGGGCCGCATCATCATAGTTTTTGCTAGCATGCTGCTAAGGGAGATGTCCTAGGTGGAAGTCAATGAAGGACCAAAGATCGACAAACTACATCAACGACTATATCCACACCAAGCATCTTTTAACACAACATGGACAATGTGTAAAGGTTTTCAACATCAACGCCTTCATGAAGAAAACGACGCTCAAACGCCACCGTCGTCATATCCAACCATCAAAGGCAAGATTCCAGGTTTGCACCCTGAAGAACAAGTCCGAGAATATCTGAGCAATGCCTTCAACAAAATTACAACACAGAAAACATCGTCATTGCCAGGTAAAATGAAGTTGGATCATACATAGTTTTTTTCCGCCAGTGCTCTAGACTAGGTACTTAAGAAGCACCATCGAATGAAAGTCAATCATGTGTTATCGCCACCACTTTCCACAATGCCAGCAGCTACATGCGTTAGACCAATCCCATCGCCGCCACTACACAACCATATCCTTTGTGTCACGCCGCTGTCCTTAGCTGGCATTTCACCGTCAAAGGCTGACAAAAGTGACAACCCTCAGAATCCACAAATGAGCATTTTGGATGCATCTGGCAACCAAACCGGTACAAGCTACAAAGGCGGCCGGCTTGCACACTGCAACAGGCCGCGCACCCAAGCAACCGGGCGCTAGCCATGGATCTTCTGGCCAAGGCCATGCCTACCCATGGCACTCACCTCCACACCACGGATGAGGCTACCGATGCTTTATGGTGCCATCACGAGAAGCCGCAAGAGCAAACAGATCCGCTGCGTGACTGCCAAATCTGGTGCATCACCCACTGCAGTCACGGAAGCGGCGTTAGAGGGAGCTTCAGATGGTGCGGGCCGGAGACGGGGTGTCCACGAGGAAGGGCAAGAGAGAGGGCGAAAGCTGAGGGGGAGTTAGGGGGGCCAACTCTCAGGGCAGAACTTGTTTAATTAGGTCTATGGATCATAGAAGAAATATGTCTACAAATATGTCTGTCTTAAAGATGGGGGAGAATTTCACTTCCCCAACCTCTGCACCAACTAATGATGCATACAGCCAAGAACCAGAACTTTTATCTTGATTAATAACCAAGTCTGATCCTCTATATAAATTGCATGACTATCCGCAAAGGCCGATGCTCAAGAATAAATAGGAACCTAAATTCGTCTCCACAAGGATTTGAACTCATTTTCTGCGTTTGTACACCCACTCCCGCAACCAGTTGAGCTTGGATCACTCCAGAATATATATTATTATTATTTTAGAAAAGGAGGATGTACCCTGGCCTCTGCATCTGGACGATGCATGCAGCCATGTTATTAATTATTCACAAAGACCATACAAGGTGATACATCAATAAGCCTGAAGCCATCATCTTAGCAACGTTGTTGCTACTCCTATTCCCTTGATGAAGGTGTGCCGAATGTCTAGGCCTAATACCAAATAGACATCGCACCAAAGCCTAATATCTAAAGCCGGATGCCCCATCCAGGCCACTACCTAGATTGGGTCACACACCGGTCTGGCACACTCTTAGTGAGCACCGCACACTGGGAGGGCCGTCACCTCCATCTTCTATCGATCCATCCTCAGAGCAGAACTGATGCACCGACCATGCCAGGCCTCTCTGCCATCGACGGCACCATGACGCTAGACAGTTTCCTCCTCCTGCACGAGTCCATCTTCGTGCATCGGACGACGAATCTCCGCTACGCCATGCCGCTAAGATCCGCCGCCATCAATGTGTAAGCTGAAGCACCGCTCCACCAAAGAAGCCTTCCACTGGTCCCTCGGCCCGTGTACACCTCCAAAAATGACGCCCCCAAGAGGGAAATGACACCAGAGCGCCGTCGTCATCCGATCTACTGATCTAGGGTTTCCCCCGGAGGTAGTAGGGAGTGGCCTTGAACTTCTCCACGGCGATGCCTTCAAGAAGGGAACGACGCAGACAGCGCAGCCACCACCGGCCTTGGCAGCTAGCTGAGAGCAGGTTTTCAGCCGGATGTGTTTGAAGAGCCTCCGTCAGGCATGTCGTGCACGGTCCACCTCTATCCGTGTCGGAGCTTGGACGAAAAGGATCCAGGCCGCCGCTGTGTGACCGGCCATGGCACCACCAGGATACATAAAGCCGGTCCCACCACCAGCCCGCGTGCTGAGCCATAGCACCGCGCCATACCAGATCCGGTGAACGACATGCCGGCTGAGCCCGAATCCTGCCCCCACCATCCGCGCCAGCCGCGGCCCGCGAGGATCCATATCTGACCCACACGGACGGCCAAGACCGCGACCGCACGCCCGCGATGGATCTCCCATCCTGGCGACACCGCGCTGCGCGCCAGCTACCACCGCTGCCATGATCGAGGCCGCCGCCGTGAAGATGAGCTCCAGACAATCAGCAGCCGCTTGAGATCTCCCCATCAAAAGAGCAGCCGATGAGGAGCACGAGGCCCGCCGCCGCCGACTCTGCGCAGGCTTTGCCCTACCGGAGGCCACCCGCGACGGCGAGGGGGTGAATGGGATGGGTGGGGCGAGGAGAGACTGGGGGGTTCGCCGCCGTGTCGCCCCGAGGAGAGACTGGAGTGAAACTTTAAGTTTTCACTCCAATAT
>LR738709.1:98702235-98726366 GCA_902687465.1 Secale cereale
AGTATTAAGCTCAAAAAAAAAAAAAGATTGAACATAGTGGACACTGGGCATGGGGCTGGGGAAGCATCAACATTAGGCCCGTAGTGTGCATCGCGTGGCTAGCATGACGGAGTTCTACACTCTGCATGTCCATACGGTGGCGGTGTAACCTCAATCATTTTCTTCCACCTCTGCATCAACCAAGCACTGTGAAAATAAACAAAACTGGTCCTTATCTGAAACTTCAACACAAAATGACTTCATTCTGAAAATATTTCACAAAAATGGTCCCTTTTGCATGACGCCCGGGGCTAGGGCGTCATGCTAGAGAGCATGACGCCCCGGGCTAGGGCGCCATGGTAGTGACATGTAGCATGGCGCCTCGGCCTAGGGTGCCATGCCAAATAGCATGACGCCCTACCCCGGGGCGTCATGCTATCTAGCATGGCGCCCTAGCCGCGGGCGTCATGCAAAAGAGGCCATTTCGTGAAATATTTTTAAAATAAGGTCATTTTGTGTTGAAGTTTCAGATAAGGGCCAGTTCTGTACATTTTCACCCGAGCACTAGTGTGCGACAACGTCTACTATCAGCAGGGTACTAGGGCAGAAGGTAGGGGTCGTTCTGCTAGCATGCTGCTAGGGGATGTGCCCTATGTGAAACTAAAAAAAAGTAGGTGTTGTCCTACTATGGTTTGTCTCTTCGTGTGGATATAAAATCACGTTACTACGTCCGATTATGTTTCTTTTGTAAGCAGTTCAAAAGATGTGGCTGTCGGTCGCGTTGTTGCAGTTCTTCATAATTTTTTTTTGGTTTAGTGCGAATTGGACAAATAACCATTAAGCATTTGCAGCAGGGATGCAAATTTTGTGTGAATAAACTTAAGCATTTGTATTGGACACGTTCCATTCCTGTTCTGGCAATTTTTTTACTAACAATATTGCTTGGCATACTTGTACTACAACGCAGGTAGATGGAAATTCATAGAACAATGTTGCTATGTCAGATTCAGAAAATGATATTTTTATTGACAGTTAAGTGGGGATGTACCTAAAATGTGTGGTTCAGCTAAGGTAAGACATGGATGAATTTCCAAAAAAAAAAGAGTAAATAGCATAAAACTACTACTTTACAGGCTAGGTTCCAAAAACTATCAGTTTTTAATATTTCTCAGATAACTACCAAATGGGTGGTCGGCTGTTTCAAAAACACAAATCGTCCAGTATATATCATTTGATTATGATTATGACAGGTTGGGCCCACACAAAACAAACCGTTAGTTTGACCATTTACCTTGACCGTTAACTTACATGTGGGGCCAACATGTAAGTTTCCTCTTCCCTCTTCTCTATCTTCTTCCTCTCTATCTCTTCTCTTCCTCACGCTGCACACATGCGAGCCGGTGACGACACTCCCTCTCCTCCCCAGCGCCCCAACGATCGTGGTAGGTGCTCGCCGAAGCTCCTGGTGGCGACGAGGCCGGCCTCGTCTGTGGCGACGGGAGGTGCACACTCCAGCAGCGCTGCAGGCCGTCCACGTCGAGCTTGAGGATCTCGCGGCAGGGGATGGCGGCGGCGGCAGGCGAGGCACGACGTGGCGCGGCCGCGGGCGAGGCACAACGTGGCGGCGGCCGCGGGGCAGGCGAGGCACGGAGTGGCGACGGCCGCGGGCGAGGCACGGCGCAGCTCGCTGCCATGTGGACCCTATTGCTTTTTTAGAAAACTCACAGGGACCTGATTGCTTTTGTAGAAAAATTGTAGGGACCCGATTGCTTTTTACAAAACTTATATGTGGGATCCACCTGTAAGTTAACGGTCAAACTAAACGGTTATTTTACATGTGCGCCCCAATTGTCTTAATCATGATCAACTGATAAGTACTCAACGATTTTTGAAACCCTATCCTGTAAAGTAATAGTTTTATGCTATTTACTCACAAAAAGAAGACATGGATGAATATTATGAATAAACTATTTTTTTGGGTATATATTATATGCAAAGACCATAAACGGAAGCACCTTAATGTTGAGATTTCATTTGTACTAGATGTTAGTTCACATTTAATTGATGGAGAGCTAATTCGGTCACCAACCATCCAAGGTCGACGCATGACTTGCCCTTATAAAGGATGTGTTGCCTTTGTATTAGGTTTCTTGTAGCCTCCAAAATATTTTACCCGCTACTCTCTCCGTTCTAAAATAGATAACCCAACTTTGTACTAATTTATAAAGTTGGGTCATTTATTTTGAAATGGAGGGAGTAGTTGACAAAAGTAAGGAGTTAGAGAGAGAGAGAGAAGTGGGGTGGGAACAATGTGAATGGGAGGCATGCAGGAACACTTCTCAGACCATTAAAATGGATGTAGAAATAGTGGGTGGGAAGCCAAAAGTGTGATCATCAACGCTGGCACCAATTGTATTACTTTGCCTAACGATCGACTAAGGGCATGCACAATGGTTGCTAAGATAGTCTTATCTTAAATTTTGCATGTAAATTAGAGATGACAAAAAACAAGTCTACAATGGGTCATCTCTTAGCCTTATCTTCAATAATTAGTTATTCCTAAAAACATGGTGAGACAAATTGTGCTAAGCTATCATCTCTTGTCTTTGCTTAAATAAGCTAAGACAAGCCTTCTCTTATGATTTCTCTCTCCTCCACCTCATCATTTATCTTACGTGGCATCCTTAAGCTAGAACCATTGTACATGCCCTAATCATTCTCTAGCTTTTTGTTCTTTCGGCCTTGATGGCTGATGATGTGGCACCTAAACTAGTTGTGAACATCATAGAGGCAATGGGCCAGTGGTTTGCGGCTCATAATTTCTTTAAAAAATAATATATGTTGTGAAATGGATATAAAAATATCTTAATGCTACTGATTATTTATGTGGTAAGGTAACACGATATTCAGGTTAGATCATGGATGTAAAGGTTGACTCAACTAGCAGTAAAACAAGACAAATGCCTAACAAAATTTAAATGTGGTGGGAATTACCCCCATCTAATGGATCATGTAGTTCGGCACTCAAAATCTAGATTTTATATTACAAGGAAAGGGGGAAACTATATGGTTTCATCTCTATGGGCCATCCATTGATCTCCATTTGGAGCTAACCAGGGTAAAGATTAACAACCCAATAGTGAGTTTTTTCCCTGGTAGGTTATTCTAGTATCGATACAAAACCATAAAGCATCACCATTTTGTCTCCGCCGTCGCCCTGGTCCTCCTCCCACAACTCTGCTGCGCTCCAACTCCGTCGAGACGCCAGCCACAAGACGGATCCGCACCACCTGCCCCTTCTTCCCTTTCATTTCGTTCTCCTTCTTTTTTTTTCTCTTGTCAGATCTCTCATCCCCTGTCAGCAAAGAACCGCCGCCATGGCTCGAGCATGAGCTCGATCTCTCTATGGCCAGATCTGCCGCACCTTCTATGACAGGTCCGGCGACCCCAGGAGCCCCGCCTGCCCCATCATTCCCCGCCTCCACCACGGACCGCCAGTGCCCACCCTCGCTAGCGCCCGCCCGCCGTTGGTTATTCTAGACCACATCTTGAGCTGGAATTCAAGGTCTGTCTGCGTTAGCCGCCCATGCTCCATGTGTGTGCTGGCTCTGCACCGCGACGCCAAACTACCTCGCGCTCTTGGCGGGCGCCACGGACAGCCCACCAGGTGAGGTATGGGAGATGAGAGCGTCACACCCTGCTGGAGCAAGTTTAGGGCGAGGCCGTGCACTTCCCGTTAGCCAGCGTCGGTGCCTTCATCCAATTCTCTACGCCATCTTCGCCATGTCCCATGCGCAGCATTGACTTCGCCTCATACGCCATTGAGGTTCAACACCCTCTGATCCCTTGTCTTCTTCATTTTGTTCCATCAGATTCGTCCGTGTAAATTTCATAAATGTGGCATGAATTGTATGCTTGTTAGGCTATTTTCATTTCCTCTGTTTCTGAAAGATGCGACAACAAAGAGCCATAACCTATATGTGATTGTTGGTTTGTATGGATGCAGGCATATTTACCATCCTTTCAAGTATGTAGGAACATATTACAGATGTGATCCTTCCAACTATCCAGGGGATTTTGCCTACATTAACAACAATTTCTACCATGGCAATTTACTGTTTTGTCTACTAGTCCGACGGAAATTTTTCCCACCATATGATTGAGACAAAGAAAATGCACACTACATAGATGGCATTTTTCTTATACTAACTTGGCGTAGTGGCCTTGTTCTTTGCGCAATCAAATGACCTTAAATTGTTTTGGTTGGTAGCTGCTTCATATTAAGTGTTAATTTGTGTTAAGAGCTAGGTTAGTAGTAGGCCATGACAAAATTAAGACAAATATTGTAAAGAACATAGCAATTTTTGTGAAGTGACACGGCATGACATAATTCATAATTTTTTATCTACTCGAACGTTTCAGTTTTTTTTAGAGAAATTTAGCATTTGGTTGCATGGCATTTTTGCTAAAGTGACACCGCACATGTTTCTCACATTGACATGGCAACATTCTTAAAAGTAGTTTACTCAAACATGGCACATTAATTAGGTAGTGACCTTGATATGCCCCTACCAAGTAGAGCATGACAAATTTTGCCATGATATTTTTAGGTAGTGACCTGTTTCATGACTCTACTATGTAGACGATGGCAAATTTGTCTAACATCACATGGCAATTTATTTCTTTAAATTAATAGCATTGCAAATTCATATATGCATAGTTGCCATGATCTTATAGAGCTACTTTGCAATGGTATTTACTGTTTTTACATTTTTTTGAAGGAAAACAATGTGATGGACCATGGCAAAATTAGTTGTTGGACCATCGCAAGTTTAAGTCAAGTACCATGGAAAACAATTTTGTCATATGACAGCTATATCTTTTACATAAATGACATTTTTCTTTATAGATTTTACAATGCAAGTTTAACTCAAGTATCATGCCTAATTTTTTTGCCATGTTTTATACAACCCATTTCCGTGACAAAACGGTTACTAAAACATGAAAAATTCAGAATTTTTAAAAATCATCACAAACTTGCCATCTTTCAAGTAGTTACCACCCTTTTTTATTGAAATGTATATTACCATGGTCCATATAGACATGACAAATTTATATGGAAAATTTGCCATATTTTATTCATCTGTTTTAACATGACAAGCTTCTTTTACGAACCATGGCAGGTTTAATCCAAGTACCATGGCAAATTCATAATTGACGACATGGCAAAAATAATTACAAGTGTAAACCTTTTTTTAACTAAGTTATGTATGGTACATTTGCCATCAAAGATTTGCTATGGCCCATGGCATAAATTTTCATGTTTTCTCATTTAAGACCATGTCAACTTTTTGTGTATATGTTGTTTTTCTGTTTTTATGACCAATTTATTTTATATTTATACGACAAATTCATCGAGTATACAATGGCAATTGTGTCATGGCACTTTTTGTCCCTGTTTTTAACTTTTTGTTGGTTGTGTCTAAGAAAAATGCAAGTACTCTTTATGTATTCAAATATGGCAAAGTTAAGAAGTTTTTATTCATTGATGTGGCATTTTTCGGGATTTTTTTATAGATGGCCAATGGCAATTTTTGTAGAAATCTTTTTTGTTCAGTCCTATATGTCCATTTTTTTTGTTTTTTCATAATATCATTGAAAAACTTCCATACTCAATTTGTCATGAAGTGTGTGCTAACATCATGTCAAATCATGAAACTTTATGCAATATACTGGTTATCATGATTATATACTGGTTTTGTTCATTATATCATGGCAACTTTTTGTTCCTAGATTTTTTTTTCACGAATTGTTTTTCTTGATTCAGTGTATTTTTAGGCCTTTTTTGTGTTTTCTCGATTTGTGTGGACATGAGAAGATTTGGGCCTACAATACTTGTAATACTTTGCTTTTTTAATTCTTGAAGGTAATGTTATTTCTGGGCTGGTCACATTGGGCTGGTCCACTAGAGGGGAGAGAGCAGGTCGTCCGGGAGATATCAGTCCTGAATATTTCTTTGGGTTGGTAATCATTCGTTCGCTCCCCTCTCCTCCCCAAATATTACGCTCGATCTTGCTTGTCCACACCACGGACATTAGGGAGATATCAGCATCCGCAACCTGGGGTGTAGCGTTCATAAGATGCTTCAATGGGATGTAATTTGATTCCAGGTATGTCTCGTCATGCGTTGTACTTGCGGGGGAACCACATATATGTTGTTGTGGTTTCCCTTGTTCTATGATGATGAATTGGTGATACCCTAGAGAACCTAGGAAGACAAACTGTCAACGTCATGGCATTTCAAAATAACGATGTTGAAAGCAAATGCTTAGAATGTCTTGTGTGGCGGTATATAGAAAGTCTATATCATGTGAAAATGATAAAAGGAATAACTCGTAAAAATCACATGAAATTTGATCAATTCTACATGCATACAAAAATCCCCCCTTATTGTCAAAATATATAGATTAGATGATGTACCATTGTTTGATCAAACTATGTCTTAATGATGAATATTTGATTTCCAAATTCTATTAGCACCAATACCACCACTGAACACAATGGATACATTGTCGTTGGGCTGGGAAGAATCGATATGAACCCGATAGTGTGGATCACGCACCTGGCGTGGCGTAGTTCTACAGTCTGCATGTCCATATGATCGCAGTGTAACCTCCATCATTTTCTTCTACCTCTTCATCAACCAAGCACTACCGTGGGGCAGTGTCTACTATCAGCAGAGTGCTGGGGTATAAGGTCGAGGTTAATCGCCGCATCATCATCGTTCTGCGAGCATGCTGCTAGGGGGTGGCCTTGGTGAAAGTAAAAGAAAGACTAGGTGTTGTCCTTCTATGTTTTTTGCTTCTAGTTTGTGTCTCTTCGTGTGGATATTTGATTGGGTTACTACTTCTGTCGCGTTGTTGCAGTTCTTCATGTTTTTTTGGTTTAGTGTGTATTGGCCAAATAATCGGCAAGCATTTGCAATAGGGATCTTACTTTCTTGTGAATAAACTGCATCATTTGTGTTGGAAACATTACATTCCTAATCTAACATGCGTTCTACCAAGGTAAGGCATGGATGGATATTTCATATTATTATGAAATATCTTTTCTACTAGATGTTAGTTCAGATTTATTGGGTGGATAGATGAATTTGTCACCAACTTTCCAAGGTCTAAGCACTTTTTAAGGAGCACTTTTGCTCCTCTAAAAACTGACCATTTCTAACTAATTCCGAATAATTAATGGGAGTACAAAAATCAGTGGCACATAAACACAAATTCAGTGTACACAAACACAAATTTGGTTCAAACTAGGACATAAAACTTATTGAAACAAAATTTGGTGCCGATTTGGAATATTTCACATAGATACTTAGATAAACTTAACCGAAATTTAGATTGAACTTAACTAAAACTTACTACTTGCTATCCATCTCATCCTCCAGCCTCCGATCATAGGGTCGGCCCATTGTCGCCGTCGCCATCGCTGTTTTTAGAGTCGATGGTGGGAATGATAACCCACATCCCCTGGCCGCTAACTTTGGACAAGAGCTCGCCGAAGGTCTCAAAGGCTACCTATGTGATGTTTGTCACGCTCTCACAGTCATCGGCCCACAAAACCAAAATTTCTTCTAGACAGGAGTTGTGGTGCAAAATGTTTACATAACCTAACCCCCAACTATAACAATACTATGAAATCAATTGACAAATCCACCCGCCGGCCTTATTTGATTGTGTGCACTACCACATATGCAAGAATTTAAAGTTTTCCAAATTATCATGGACTTGCATACTTGAGTTGTGCCAGCGATAACTCCATGAGGATCTTAAAGGAGACGGTAAGTCCACCATCTCCTTCTCCAACAAGCTCCCACCCTCGGCTTCAATAAGCCTATCTTGTGTCATTATTCTCCCTCTTTCCCTCCATCTAATTCTTCATCCCACTCATCTCTCCTCTCTCATTCGGCCTTTTTCGTATCGCCCCCAAGTTAATTGCAAGTAACTACCACGTTTGTGGTTAGGTTTGCACAATAATATATATTCTCCAATTTTTTTGCAAAATTCATCACGTATTAAGTAATTCATTTGTATAAATCACAGAGTGGCTGATTTGCACCTTTCGATCACTTTTCTGAAAGGTTTGTCACGCTCGTCAGGAGCCGACTTGGCAAAAATTTGACACTTGAACATGTTCACTATTTCTTCTTACTTCTCCTCTCTATTATTATTGCCTAATGACCGGCTGATCTTTTCCCACTTTTATTTTATTTTTGGCAATGGACGGCTTGTAATGTTGGTCTGGTGAAATAGCACCTAGTCTGATCGTGATTTTTTTTTTGTTCTTTGATGCAGTGGAACAGGGCAACATAGCTCCTATTTTCCTAAAGTTTAGTAAAATCCTCTACCATGTAAATTTATTCATGTCAACTTGAAGTTCATTTCTGAATTTCAAACTTCAAAATATTTTACTAGAAAAAATAATATAACTATGTTCATTTAGGATTACAGGTACCACTTTACTAATTGCCCATCAAAAATATTTCCAACCCACGGTCCAGTCCCGCTCAAATAGATTTCAGCAAATCAAATTTTGGACTAAAAAAAAAGGATAACAAAAACCAGGCGGCCTCATTTTCAAGGATATATGTTACTCCCTCCGTCCAAAAATACTTGTTGGAGAAATGGATTAAAATAGATGTATCTAGAACTAAAATACGTCTAGATACATCCATTACTCCGACAAGTATTTTCGGACGGAGGGAGTATTTATATAGAACAACAACACAGTATGACGTGCATGAATTTTATTTCATAAACAAATATGTGAAGTCATTAGATGATCAATAACGGACCTATCACAAACTGAGCCTAGATCAGATGGTTGGGTTATTTGTGGTGGAACTAGCCCACATGGTTCTCGCATTTTCCTGGATTGATTTCATGCTTCCAGTGATGTTCATTCAGTGTGAGGAGATGTTCCCATCGATCTCAAGATGTGCTGGCTCAGTCTCTCGGAGATGCTCATGAAGGTAGGGTCTTCGTGCATGTTTTCGTAGGAATGAGTGTATGTACATATGTAAGAGCGTTTGTGTCTGTACTGTATTGCATCTTGCCCCGAATTAACTGCCAAGCGTGAGCGCCACCATCCTCCAACGTCATCCCCAGGCCACCTCGTCTTTCAATCAGGTGGTTTGAGTTAACCAAGGCTAGCATTTTACTAGTTATGTTGAGAAAGCTTTTACTGTATTAGGTACTCCCTCCTTCCGGAATTACTTGTCACGGAAATTGAAAATTCAGGACGGAGGGAGTATTTGAGTATCTGATGTCCCTGAATAACGTTTCCTCTTTTGGTTTAGAAAGGACTACCATTGTTATGAAAGGTATGAGCAAACAGTTAGTTGCAAGACACAAAGGTTAGCCTTTCTTCCGAACTATTAGCTCCCATACGACCACGACCACGATCATGGCGGAATCAGCGGTGAGCAACATGGGACAAGCCGACGCTGGCCATGGGACGAGCTAGGGACCTTCCTAGGGTTGCTGTTAGGCGGTGGTCCTGGCGAGTGGGAAGAGTGCCCTTGTCGCCGGCATCATAAGGGCGACCTTATTCTTTTGAAACATGTTTCTTGAGTAGTTGAGAAGTTTATTTTAGTAAAATTATATTTTTAGAAGAGCATATTTTTTTAAATTAGTGCACGGTACCAGTACCTAGGGAATATTTTCAATCTGCCTTTTGAAATGAGTTAAATATAACAGTGCAATATGTTGTTTTAAACGAGTGAAATCGTTATATATTGAAAATGATTGAAATTATTCGTTTTCAATTGATTGAAACGAGTGTAATCTATTTTCTGAAACGAGTGGAGTCATTTTTGTTGAAAATAATTCAAATTATTAGTTTGAATTTAATGAAACAAGTGGGATCTATTTTTGTAAAGGAGTGTGGAATAAATGAGTCAAACATGTTGTTCTAAACAAATGAAATCATTCCTTTACAAAATCATTGGAATTATTTATTTGAATTGAGTGAAATGAGTGCAATATGTATTTTGAAATGAGTGAAGTATGGAGTATGTTGTTTTAAACGAGTGTAATTGCTTTTAACTATTGAAAACATTTGTTCGAATCGGGTGGAACTAGTGTAATCGGGAGCGGCGTTTTGGCTTTCGGGTGCATCTGCACCCATGGGTGAATAGTAAAATCATTAAAAATAGTAATAAAAAAACTTTTTTATGCGAGATGCTCATATGCGTGAAGTCCATGCCAAATTTCGTGTAGTTCGAGCATTTCAGTAACTCTCAGTATATATATATATATATATATATAGGAAAATGGTTGTGTACTCCTGGGAGTACGTACTCCTAGGCCTCATATACCAACTAGATGAATCTTTTATACCTTTTTATTATTTTTAATATACTTCATTAGTAATTATTAGATACCTCAAAATGAATTTCATGAAAAAATTAATGCGAGTCTACATATATTTAAATGTTTACGTATATACTGATGTGTTTATACGTAAAAAGGGTATATTACAAAAATTACGTCGCAAATAATATTTTTTCAAGAAAACTCGTATTGGGGTATCTTAGAATATTTAATGAAGTATATTGATAATGATAAAAAGGTATAATTAATGCATATATGAGGTATATTGAGGATGGGAGTACATACTCCCAGGAGTACAAAAAAGGAGTCATATATATATATATATATATATATATATATATATATATATATATATATATATATATATATATATATATATATATATATATATGCTTTATATCAGGAAACTCAACAGAAATGATGGTAATAAAATAAAATTGTGAATATTTTTGCTTACGCACTTCATATTGTCTTTTAGAGTAACTCCGCCTATTCTTGGCCGTCGCGTTGTAGATGAACTCGCAGACGCAGTATCCATAGTAATTATTTCCGGCTTCCTGCCACAAGCACTTTACGAGAAATGGATGTCAATCAAACTGATAATGAATCATTATAAATGGCATTGATGAAAGTAGCTAGAATCAACGGGAGATTCGCAGAACTAGCTAGCTAGTCCTTTCGGGTAATTCCATCGCAGATCCCGCGGCAGTCCCGGAACTTGTTGGGTGAATACTTTCCAAACCCTGCGAGACAAAGAAAACAATTACTTTATATCAGGAAATGAACAAAGTTGTCGATATGGTGCGATAATGATCGATTGAAATTACTTGTCGAACATTTTAGACATGTCCGCATAGTCCTCGGGTGTAATGCCCAGGCCACGTGTCGAGGCATGACTTAAAAGTATAAGCCCATCCTAGAATGATCTCAAGTTTGGTATCTTTGCACGACTCATGTAAAAGAGGAATTAAATTGCAAAAGAAGATAGCTGGCTTACACTCGCCACTTCACACAATACATTACATAAGCAAGACATCATTCAAAACATCACAACCCGACTACGGGTGAAGATCCAAAGAAAGATACCAAAACAATATAAAGCCACAGGTCAGGATCGAATCCTAGTAGAAGAACCACTACTGATCGTCAAAACGTCACAAGCATACGGCCAAACTCTTCATCGAGCTCCCGGTGAAGAACTGATCCAACTCCTGCATCAAACTCGGCTGAACCTGCATCTGGTGTGGTGAAGTAACTGTGAGCCACAGAGCACTCAGCAATCCCGTTCCCGGGTAACACGACTATTTAAGCCTTGGGTGAGGACAAGGCTGAAGAAAGAACAAGAGGTGAAGGAACAACAAGAGTCTGCAGCAGCAACTAGCACTAACTTATGTAAAAGAGAGCGAGAAGAGAAGGCGCATCGGTCGAGAGATGATCACGAAGTGATCCTAACTAAAACCAGTCAAACATAACCCCACCGTGTTCAACTCCCGAATCCCTATTCGGAAATTGACAGTCACGATACACACGCTGGTAGTGTATTGAAACATTGTGTCAAGTTATCTACAACCGGATATTAACAAGCTCCCATCTGCCACATAACCGCGGGCACGGCTTTCGAAAGTTCAAACCCTGCAGGGGTGTTCCAACTTGACCCATTACAAGCCCACGATCCGCGGAGTCGCAACTCCATAGGTGGGAAGACCCGAGTATTCTCGGAATCCCGTGCTCAAGTTAAACCGAACTAAGGTAAGGCTAATCCAGCAAATCCTCCCGGCGTGTCGACACCCTGATAGGTAGCCGCGCGTATCTAGTCTCAGGACACGGCCGGATGGGCGATGCTACAGGTTTTTACCAGACCTTGAGTTTCCTCGAGGTGGCCCTGCAGGACCCCCGTTTCGGACCAACACTCATGTGGAGCACTGGCCCGGGGTTGTTGAATTAAAATAAAAGGGATAGCTAGTCCACATGCAAGTTTTATTAGTTATTAGGCAAATAGTACCAATGTTGGGACTTGCTGGAAAAGACTTAGCACTTAGCGGTTTATCAAGGGGGTCCCATACACCCCAACCGTGTTAGGAACGCATAATCAAGGAACATAACACCGGTTTATACGGTTCCTAACGGCATGAGTGGAACAAATCACCAAGCAAAAGGCTTAGCCTTCCACCCTTGCCAATATATAGATGATTTCATTGTAAGCATTTATATAGTGTGATATAACCCAACCAAACTTCAACATGAAGCAAGCATCTTCAATCTTCACCTGCAACTAGCAATGCTATAAGAAGGGCTGAGCGAAGCGTACTTAGCCAAGCAACGGTTTGCATAGGTAGGGTGGTTAAACATGGTAGTGGTTACAAGTAGGAGGCTGACAAGAAGAACATGGGCATCGAGGCAAAACTAAAGAACGATACTCTAGCAATAGGCAAAGATAGTAATGGTATCCGGGTTCGGTCATCTTGCCTGGGATTCCACAAGGAAGAAGAACGGGTCCACGAAGTAGACGGAGCAACAAAGTCGAGCGGGTCCTCACAACTCCGGAACGAAACCGAAGCTAACAAGAGAAGCAACCGGAAAGAAGAAACAACACGGTAAACACACAAGCATCAACATGGCATACGATGCACATCCAAGTATGATGCATGTCCGGTTTAAATATGCAAGGCATGGCAAGTGCACAAACAAATACTACAAGTTAAGTGGAGCTCAATATGCAACGAGTTGCATATTGACGAAACACCACATTTAATTATTTAGTTGACTCTCATTATTTACAAGACAAGATTAAATGTTTGTTAACATGCAAGAGGTGAAGCATAAAGTAAACTACCTATTAAGACATTTTAAATGAGGCCGGAAGAACAACAACAGTTCCGGAAAATCCCCATGAGCATGTTTAGTAATTATTAAAGCAACAACAAACACACATTAATGTTGTTAACATGATGCGGATGACATGATCAAGTTTATGCAAAATAAATAACACAAGCAAAAATAAAACACACGGGAGAACCCGGAACATCTGGAATCTTCTGGGATCTTCTGGGATCTTCTGGGACGTCGGTCTCGGGCGTCACAACTCTCCCACACTAACAGAGGATCTCGACCCGAGATCCTAGAGATATCACCGGGTAAAAACGGAAGAGGAAGAGGTAAAACAAAGTTGCTTCTTCGACAGACGAGTGAAACCACGAACCTTGAGAGGTTGAACAAGATGAAAGAAGAATACAACAGAGATGAACGAAGATGAAAACACTCCTTTAGAAAAGAGAAACAAGGAGCATTAAGAGAACCCTTAAGGTTGAAAGACATTAAACAATAGCTTACGAACCAAAAGCATATGAAACTGCAACGGTATAGCCAAGGAATAAGAATGACAGAATTTGGGCAGCACTCCGTCTGAAAATGGAAGGAATTGAACATGAGCTTGAGGAGATGGAATGATACTTGATGAAAACAACAACACACAGCCTCCGGAACAATTAAAAGAATGGCACAAGGGTAAGAAAGATTCAGATAGCACTCCGGTTAAAAGATAAACAAGGAAAAGAACATGATCTTGACAAAACGGGATTATGGTTTGGAGAGAGCAACATCACAAAGCCTCCGGAATGAAAGAATAGCATATAAATCAACGAAAGAAAAGAATGGAGAAGAATATGACAACTTCTCTCCAAATTGAATTTGAAAGAGCGTCCTTACGAAGAAGAGTTGAACGGAGTTGTTGGAAATTCAACAACGAAAGAATAAGCTTGATGTGGGCTTATGGAAAACATCTCAAAATTAAGAGGTGACAACCAGCCACTGACGGAAACATTTAACTGGATTGAGATCAACAAGGAGACGATAAACTTATCTCACCAGAATGATAAATGAAGAACTTGGGTCATTTATAAGCACCATAATTAGCAACAATCCTTAGGGAAAACTTTTAGGTGAAATACAACCCAAGATAACTCCAAGGGATAAAATGAGGGGTTGAAGGATCTCCTAAAGAGAAAGAAATGATGGTTTTAATTATCTCATTCTTGATAACTCGTGAATCATGAAACATGAAGGAATTGTCAATAATGACATAACCCCATCTCAAAGATAAGGTAGAAAGGATTGCAATTCAAATGCATGAAGAAGAATGCTTGAGCTCCAACAAGAATCTTGAAGAAAACTTCGAGGATGAATTAAAGCATGATGAACCACCATGAAGAACTCCGGTAATGAAAGCATGAGAAGTGAAAGACGAAAAGAATATGATTCAAGACCTGCGATGAATTAGATGGAGCTTTGAAATGATAATTGAAATAACATGGAGCTCCGGAAAACAAGATGAACAACTTAGAACCGAGGATATGATATGATGAACAAGCTCCAGACAAAAGAATTAAATAACCTTGAAGGAATAAGAATAAGAATTATGTCATGCATCTCCTTCACCAATTTAAATTGATGACAACCAAAGGATTTGGCATACAACTTATTCTCGTTGGAAAGAATTAAAGAGAGATCTCGCACAAGGTTGAGTAAATCTTCAACGAACCACCGGTAGGATTATGAAAAGAACAGATGAATTAAAAACGATAACAACGGAAGGGTATACTTGAAAGAACCACCGTAAAAATATGGAGACGAACGAAGAGACATCAATGAAGAATATTTGGAGGACGAAGTTGAAAACTGAGAACGAAGAAATATTCTGAAATGATGGCCTTCGGAGGATCACAAAGAAAAGAATTCATGAAATGCTTTGGATGGTATCAAAGAATTCCTCACAATCTGAACAATAATGAGGATGGCATGAAGCTAGAACCACGAATCTTCAAGAGAACGGGCCAAGGTTTAAGAGAAACACTTCTCGGGTCTCCAAATACTGAGAAAGAAGACGAGAAAAGCCATGAAGAATATCGAGATACTCCGGACGAATGACAAGAGGAAGGTGGAGCTAAAGATGGAAATAATTGAAAACAAGCTTGGAGAAGGCATGTGACTGATGGAAATCATTCTTACGTCACACTTTGAAAAGAATTTGAGTATAACTCCAGAAAAATTAGAAGAGTCAGGTAAGATCCTGGGAAAAGACCTGTGGGTTAGGGCCCACTAAAGAAATCACCATTGGAAAAGATTGCTTAAGAGATATTGCACCGGTTGAATTAAATGGCTTGAATGAGATAACAATGCTCAAGAAATAATTTGAACGGATTAAGAATGGAATTATGAATCTTCAGCACTCCGGATATGAATAGCAAGAGGAGAATGATTAATTGGAGCATCGGAATAAGAAAGCATTGTGAAATGAGGAAAAGGATAAGATTAACACCGAAATCTTGAATTACATCCACCGGCAGAATTATTGGAATTAAGAATGATGAACTTGAAGCTCTTGAGCATCTTCACGATAAAGCACCGGACAAGAACATTAAAGGAAAAAGAATGAAGAAATATCACATGAATAAAATGGATACTTCATTTAGAATTTCTGGCTCCAAGAAGAAGAAGGGTGGGAGGGTGGGGAAAACAAAGATAACTTGGGATGAATGAAACAGACAAATCGTCAGATTTCTCAACGACGTCCGTATGGAATAACTTGAAAAGAAGGCATACCGGTTGAAAAGGATTAACAAGACCATCTCGATGATTAAGAAGGACTAGCACTCCCATAGAAATATGAGAACACCGATTAAGAAAGGTATGGAATCAACATTTGACATCGAAGCAACTCGAATACCAGAATCAAAACAAGAACAAAGGGGTAGATAAGTCGCAGCATCATCTTCACAATATCATCCGAGCAAAGAATGAACGAATGAATTCCATAGTTACATCAACTTGACGAGAAGCCACTTGGAGAGCAAAATGAAAATAAAAAGGAACAAGGAACAGATAGAACAAATACAAGATAGAAGCTTCATTCGACATATTCGTGCTGAAAGCTCATGGAACGTGTTACAAAAGGGTTTTGTCATCCCCGAATCAGCATAGCCAAGGACCCTTTAAGATGCAACTCCCGATCAGAACAAGTCCATAAAACCACTTCACTCAATGTAGAACCCCAAACTTCATATCGTGCATCCGTTGGAAGAATGCCTAGAACTACTAGATGAACCCACCTATAGATTTCCGAAAGTTTCCAGTTATGCAATCAGGTGTTGGGGATACACGGGAAGCACCGCGCAATCAACTCTAAACCTACATCCAGGTGTATCCATCCTTCAACACATAACCAGTCTTTCTCGGAAACTTTTTACCTCGGACCTTCGAAAAGCATCCACTATAACAAGCTATGGCAATACTCTCGAACTACCTCCCAAGTACTGGGTGATGTCGGGGTTATCTTGCCACTAACCGCATAGGAGAGTTTTCGATGTCGGCCGTCTTAAGTATTCTAGTACTGCCGCGATGGATTTGTGACGACAACACCTCGGAGCTCAACTCCCCGGGACACTGCCACAACCCCTAATGACAGGAGGCATCGAGAACAATGTTCTCGTCACAAAGACATCGGAACAATCCAAACAATACTCGCGAGATCCTAAAAAAAAATTGGTGCAATTTTTGAAAGTAGAAGAGGCAAGAGTAGTCGTCAGGAGTCCTCACCAGAGTGAAAAGAGATGAGGAGCAAAAGAAATCCTACTCTCCGATATAAATATAGGACTCAAAACATTTTCAGTGTGTGCCTAGACTCAACCGTCAACGATTCGATCAATCAGTGGGGGCTTCTAGGTCGGAGAAGGCTCTGAATACCAACTTGTAATGCCCAGGATGGGACTATACCTCCAATGTGTCGAGGCACGACTTAAAGGTATAAGCCCATCCTAGAATGATCTCAAGTTTGGTATCTTTGCACGACTCATGTAAAAGAGGGATTAAATTGCAAAAGAAGATAGCTGGCTTACACTCGCCACTTCACACAATACATTACATAAGCAAGACATCATTCAAAACATCACAAACCGACTACGGGTGAAGATCCAAAGAAAGATACCAAAACAACATAAAGCCACAGGTCAGGATCGAATCCTAGTAGAAGAACCACTACTGATCGTCAAAATGTCACAAGCATACGGCCAAACTCTTCATCGAGCTCCCGGTGAAGAACTGATCCAACTCCTGCATCAAACTCGGCTGAACCTGCATCTGGTGTGGTGAAGTAACTATGAGCCACAGAGGACTCAGCAATCCCGTTCCCGGGTAACACGACTATTTAAGCCTTGGGTGAGGACAAGGCTGAAGAAAGAACAAGAGGTGAAGGAACAACAAGAGTCTGCAGCAGCAACTAGCACTAACTTACGTAAAAGAGAGCGAGAAGAGAAGGCGCATCGGTCGAGAGATGATCACGAAGTGATCCTAACTAAAACCAGTCAAACATAACCCCACCGTGTTCAACTCCCGAATCCCTATTCGGAAATTGACAGTCACGGTACACACGCTGGTAGTGTATTGAAACATTGTGTCAAGTTATCTACAACCGGATATTAACAAGCTCCCATCTGCCACATAACCGCGGGCACGGCTTTCGAAAGTTCAAACCCTGCAGGGGTGTTCCAACTTGACCCATTACAAGCCCACGATCCGCGGAGTCGCAACTCCATAGGTGGGAAGACCCGAGTATTCTCGGAATCCCGTGCTCAAGTTAAACTGAACTAAGGTAAGGCTAATCCAGCAAATCCTCCCGGCGTGTCGACACCCTGATAGGTAGCCGCGCGTATCTAGTCTCAGGACACGACCGGATGGGCGATGCTAAAGGTTTTTACCAGACCTTGAGTTTCCTCGAGGTGGCCCTGCAGGACCCCCGTTTCGGACCAACACTCATGTGGAGCACTGGCCCGGGGTTGTTGAATTAAAAGAAAAGGGATAGCTAGTCCACATGCAAGTTTTATTAGTTATTAGGCAAATAGTACCAATGTTGGGACTTGCTGGAAAAGACTTAGCACTTAGCGGTTTATCAAGGGGGTCCCATACACCCCAACCGTGTTAGGAACGCATAATCAAGGAACATAACACCGGTTTATACGGTTCCATGAGTGGAACAAATCACCAAGCAAAAGGCTTAGCCTTCCACCCTTGCCAATATATAGATGATTTCATTGTAAGCATTTATATAGTGTGATATAACCCAACCAAACTTCAACATGAAGCAAGCATCTTCAATCTTCACCTGCAACTAGCAATGCTATAAGAAGGGCTGAGCGAAGCGTACTTAGCCAAGCAACAGTTTGCATAGGTAGGGTGGTTAAACATGGTAGTGGTTACAAGTAGGAGGCTGACAAGAAGAACATGGGCATCGAGGCAAAACTAAAGAACGATACTCTAGCAATAGGCAAAGATAGTAATGGTATCCGGGTTCGGTCATCTTGCCTGGGATTCCACAAGGAAGAAGAACGGGTCCACGAAGTAGACGGAGCAACAAAGTCGAGCGGGTCCTCACAACTCCGGAACGAAACCGAAGCTAACAAGAGAAGCAACCGGAAAGAAGAAACAACACGGTAAACACACAAGCATCAACATGGCATACGATGCACATCCAAGTATGATGCATGTCCGGTTTAAATATGCAAGGCATGGCAAGTGCACAAACAAATACTACAAGTTAAGTGGAGCTCAATATGCAACGAGTTGCATATTGACGAAACACCACATTTAATTATTTAGTTGACTCTCATTATTTACAAGACAAGATTAAATGTTTGTTAACATGCAAGAGGTGAAGCATAAAGTAAACTACCTATTAAGACATTTTAAATGAGGCCGGAAGAACAACAACAATTCCGGAAAATCCCCATGAGCATGTTTAGTAATTATTAAAGCAACAACAAACACACATTAATGTTGTTAACATGATGCGGATGACATGATCAAGTTTATGCAAAATAAATAACACAAGCAAAAATAAAACACACGGGAGAACCCGGAACATCTGGAATCTTCTGGGATCTTCTGGGATCTTCTCGGACGTCGGTCTCGGGCGTCACATCGGGGTCTTTTCGTCTCGAGGCTAAGATGGTTACTAGTCCCTGCTCAAGCTTAATCTCTAGGAGAATATAGTGGAACCTACGCACACATGCTTATAACTCATCAATTACATTAATTAATATAACCTCTAGTAATAATTAAGGGAAACCAAATATGCACGAGACAGTAACACTCACTTGAAGTTGTAAGGAAAGATTATTTTATCTTTGTTTTGGTTTATTACCAACGATCGTAGCAAGTTGGCGTCGGCTTCTTTGGCATGAAATGTAACCGTATATTCATCTATGAGATTTGTGTTAATGAACCCAATATCATAGATTTCAGCTTTTCTGCATTGGACAATGTTCAATCTGCATAATATTGTGAGGATAATTATATATACACAATGAAAGAGCTGAGCTATATATAGAGACTTAACGACAGAAGTAGTACTTATAGACAGTAGTAAGTGACCGTTAATTCATCGAGGGCCTTTTGATTGAAAAACTGGAAGAACTCCTCAAATGGAACAGAAAACACCTCAATTCTAACGAAGTTGTGCTCCTCTTTAACTTTCAGCATCAAAGTATCCTTCCCACCAGACTCTCTGCAGGTATCCATGTACCACTCATGGAATCTTCGCATCATCGTTGTTAGACTAGTGACATCTTTGACGAGAGGCTTCCCGTACCAGTATTTGTGTTCCTCTACCTCTAACATATCAAACACTACATCATCGCCCAAGTAATCTCCAAGATTGGTACCTGGCGCCATCCCCGGATGATTAGCGACGATGTCGCTAGGCACCTTGAGCAGGGGGCACGATTGGTTCGCTTGTTCGCCGAGCTGGGAATTTTTTCCCCACTTCTTCGTTGTGCTAACCTTCGATCACTGCAAGTACTTCTCGACCGCTCCGCTTCGACATATGATCTTTCAATAATGCGCTCATAGTTGGTTTTCGCCGGAGACGGTGGTGGTGTCTTCAAGGCATCGATAGTGTGCTTCGCTTTCACCGGATCTATCTTATCCTCCGGAGGTGGAGGTTTCTTTGCAAAAAAGTCCTTCACTTCGGCTTTAGAGATCTCCGCGTTTTCCTCGTCGGTCCTCTCATATGCTAACTTCTCTAAAGTCTTGAGAGATGGACCATAATTGTATTGCCTCCTGCCTCTGGTTGTACTGCTAGACGCCGGAGCAGCCGGATCAGCTGCGGCTGCCTTCTTTCGTTGCTTACGAGGCGGAGTGCTACAATGCGCCGGAGAGGCGGCGGCTCTCTTCCCACCTTGTTGACAAGGCGGATGAGGAGGCCGGCTGCTCGGACGCGCAGGCGGAGAAGGAGGCGGAGTGTCGCCACGCGCCTGAGAAACCAGAGAAGGAGGAAGAGTGCCCTGATCACTCGCCGGAGAAGGAGGCGTAGGAGGAGGCGGAGTGCACTGACTCACTGGAGGAGGAGGAGGCGTCCAGTTCAGAAGGTTGATGAGCTCCTTCTACCATAGGCATGGAGGCTTCAGAGAAGAACATAGCCGAGTCTGCCCTTCATCGGTAGGGTGATCAAGCTCGAGCTCCTCAAATCCCTCCGTTATTTGATCCACCATCACCCTAGCATATCCTTCTAGAATCGGATGACAGTGGCAAGTTGCGTCGGGTTCAGGAGGTAAAACAGAGCCGACAATCGCCTTGACTTTGAATTGCTGCCATTGCGTCATAAGGTGGCAATGTTGAGACTCCGCGATATCATCCACGGGGTAGCTAGAAGGAGCCGTGAAGCCCGGCTCCAGAAGCAGCTTGGTGGAAGCCATGCTGCTTCTCCGCTGAGATGGCGGGGTAGCTTCGGCAGGTCTCTTGCTGCGAACTGCTTCTCGTTCGTCCTCTAGCGCTTGTACCCTTGCGTACAGCGCCTGCAGTTGGGTCTGCTCCACTTTATTCTTCCTCTCCTGGCGTTTGTAACCACCTGCGTCGGGAAACCCAGCCTTCCACGAAACAGAGCCTGGCGTGCGTCGTGTCCGTCTAGGGTGCCCAGGATTCCCGAGGGCCATTGTGAGCTCGTCGTTCTCTCTGTCAGGAACGAACGTCCCTTCCTGCGCTGCCTCGATATACTCCTGAAGCTTTGTGATGGGTATTCGCAGTTGCTCGTCCGTCCAAACGCACTTCCCTGTTTCAGGGTCGAAGGTTCCCCCAATCCCGAAGAACCAAGTCCTTGAACGGTCTGGCCAGTGTAATGTCTGTGGAACGACCCCTTTAGCAAGCAGGTCATTCTCGGCCTTGTCCCACAAAGGCCGGGCTTTAAGGTAGCCACCTGACCCCGTGCGATGGTGATGCTTCTTCTTCGCAACATTTATCTTGTTTGTCGCTGACATCTTCTTACGCTTTTCCAATTTCTTGTGGGCCACAAATCCGTCCTTGTAATCTCCGACCTTCTCAAACCGGCCAGTGAATTCTAGAGTCTTGTCTTTGTCGACAAACTTTGCTTTCAGCTCATTCTTCCACCCCCTGAATAGTTCCCCCATCTTCTTAAGAGCAGCCTCCTTGACCAATGGCTCTATAACTGGTGGCTTCTCCGGATCCTCCTTTGTCGGTAGGGTGAAATTTGTCTTCAGCTCGGTCCAAAGATCATTTTTTCTGCTTATCATTGACATAAGACACCTGAGGGTCTTCGTTCTGAGGCTTGTACCTGATCGGGATCATGTCCCTAACAAGAACCCCACACTGAGCAGAAAATGCTTCCTTGGTCCGGATGGATTGAATCGGTAGGCCATCGCGCACGATTTCTTCGATGATGAACTTTTCATCCTGGCACAACCTTTTCTTCGGGCCTCGTCTCCTTACCGAAGTTTGGCTCGGTCCGGAGGGCTAGAAAAGAAAAAGAAGAGAGTTAATATGTGTACATACGAAAACAATTAATGCATCAATTAGCTATAGTAAGCACATGCTTAATTAATATATATATATATACCTGGTCAGGCTCCGTTCGGTCACCGGAGCTGTCGTCACGGTGTCCTTCTTCCACCGGTATTCGGTCACCGGAACCATCATAATCATGTCCTTCCTCCTCCATTGTATCATCGTAGCCTGCTTCTTCACCCTGTCCTTCCAGACCGTCGTAGTCGTTGAGATACAACTCGACATCAGCTCCGGCTGTGATTATGTCCCCCAATACCTGTTCTGCTTCCTCGTCTCGTCCGTGCTCCATAGTTTCTGCAAATATTACGACATGGCAATTATTATACAAACATGATAGATGGATATATTAGTCGCAAACGTAAACCTAGCTAGCTAATCACAACAAGGAATCATATTAGTGGCCTCGATGCTTCTCTAGGGTGCAGAAAATGGTCCATATTTTTCCTGATCTCATCTACCCTTCTATATGTCACGTTGTCTAGTGTCAAAGATTTCAAGAAAACCATGACTTCATCATTAGCCGGAAATAACAGGCGCATAATGGTACGAGAAGCTCTTCAAAGTTGTTTCGAAACGGAGTTCCCGATAGAATAATTCGCTTTTTCGTACAGAGTTCAGCAAGAGCCTTCCGAATATCGCTATTTGGAAGGCCTTTGCTGAAATTCGTACGAAAAAACGGATTATTCTATCAGGAACTCCGTTCCAAAACAACTTTCAAGAGCTTCGCACCATTATGCGCCTGTTACTTCCAGTTAATGATGAAGCCATGGATTTCTTCAATACTTTGACAGATAACGTGACATATACAAGAATATATATATATATATATATATATATATATATATATATATATATATATATATATATATATATATATATATATATATATATATATATATATATATATATATATATATATATATATGAGATCAGAAAAAAAATGGATTAACTTGTGCACATCCATAATGGGGGCATTATTGATAAATCAGGACCCTCGACCCCTGGACAACCCTCGACCGGTCGGCGATCCACGACCCTCTACCCTAGTTTCCGACCCTCGACCCCCTCATGTCACGTTTGTCTAGTGTCAAAGGATTCAACAAAACCATGTATTCATCATTAGGCGAAAGTAACAGGCGCACGACGATGGTACGAAGCTCTTCAAAGTTGTTCTCGAACGGAGTCCGAGATAGGATAATTCGCTTTTTGGTACAAAGTTTAGCAAGAGCCTTCCGAATATCGCTATTTGGAAGGCCTTTGCTGAAATTCGTACCAAAAGGCGGATTATCCTATCAGGAAATCCGTTCCAAAACAACTTTGAAGAGCTTCACACCAACATGCCTAGGTTACTTTCGGCGAATGATGAAGGCATGGATTTCTTCAATACTTTGACACTAGGCAACCTCTCGACCCCTGGACGACCCTCGACCGCTCAGCGATCCACAATGCTCTACCCTAGTTCTCGACCCTCGACCCCCTCATGTCACGTTTGTCTAGTGTCAAAGAATTCAACAAAACCATGCCTTCATCATTAGTAGAAAGTAACAGGCGCATGATGGTATGAAGCTCTTCAAAGTTGTTCTGGAACGGAGTCCGAGATAGGATAATTCGCTTTTTGGTTCAAAGTTCAGCAAGAGGCTTCCGAATATCACTATTTGGAAGGCCTTTGCTGAAATTCATACCAAAAGGCAGATTATCCTATCCCAGACTCCATTCCAGAATAACTTTGAAGAGCTTCGTACCATCAAGCCCCGGTTACTTCCGGCTAATGATGAAGCCATTGATTTCTTCAATACTTTGACACTAGGCAACCTCTCGACCCCTCGGCGATCCTCGACCCTCGACCCCTCGACGACCCTCGGCCCCTCAACGACACTCGTACCCTCGACCCTCGACCCCTCGACCCTCGAACCC
>LR738709.1:98727715-98801641 GCA_902687465.1 Secale cereale
ACGACGGCGTCGGCTGGCGAGGGCAACGGTGCGGCGGCGGACGGCGACGGTGGGGTGGCGGACGGCGGGGGCGGGCCGAGGCGCAGGGGCGCGGCCGAGCGCGCTCGACGTTGGCAGACGGCGACGGCATGGGCGGCAGACGGCCTCGGGGTGGGCTCAGGGGCGGCGGACGGCGTCGGCGTGGGCTCGGGGGCACGGGCGACGACGACGGCGACGACGTCGAGGAGGTCGGGCGGCAACTGGCGATGAATGTGAAAATTTTCTAAGTGCTGGCTTATATAGCAAAGGCTTTAGTCCCGGTTCGTGGCATCAACCGGGACCAATACCCCTTTTTAGTCTCAATTCGTGCCACCAACCGGGACCAAAGGTCTCTTTTCAGCATCCCAAAGGGCGGGAAGTTGCCACCAACCGGGACTAAAAGGGGGGCATTGGTCCCGGTTGGTGCCACGAACCGGTACCAATGCACCCCTTTAGTCCCGGTTGGTGCCACCAACCGGGACCAAAGGCCTTGTGCTACCTCGCAGCCAAAAACTTTCGTCCCACCTCACTGGTTGAGAGGGGCTCGGAGTGGTTTATAAGCCCCACTGCCTCTGCCCTCTCGAGCTCCTCTCAACTTCAGGCTTTTGGGCCTAATCAATGACTGTGTGCATGTGGGCCTACTGGCCTACTGCGGGCCTGAATCTTGGCCCATGGGTGGGTTTCTAGTCGTATTCAGGCCGTGGTGGCCCAGTAGGTGGCACTTTTTTGTTGCTTTATTTAATTTATTTTGTTTCTACTTACAACAAATACTTATTGTTGCTATTTTTATTTATTTTATTAAAGTTTATTTATTTTACTTTATTAAAATTTATTTTGTTTCTACTTATTTATTTTATTTTTATTCTACTTATTTTTTTTGCCTTTTCTATTTATTTTATGAAAATTCTTTTTGCTTTTAATGTTTTGAACAGAAAATACTTTGATAATTTTAGTTGCATAAATTTTTCTAGTTCATTTTTTAGTTTACTATTTTTGCTATTAGAGTTTCATAAAAAAATTCTAGTTTGTTCCTTTTTATATTAGTTCATTCTTTGAGCTAAATGACCTTGAAATTGAAAAGCATTTCAAATAAACTCTTAAAAGGTTGAAAGTTGGCATGGCATCATCATTTCAACCACATAGCATGTGCAAAAAAGTAGAGAGGGTTACGGCAAAAACTGGATGCACTTCATGTACAAAACATACTATTTGTTTCGAGGTATGAGTGTTTCGGACGACAACTCATCTATTATAAAGGGATTTCATTTTTTTAACTTATTTGAACTCCAGACTTTTTCCTGTGTTCATATTGTACCATTCAAAGCCACATCATCAATTTTCAACCCTTTCTGACTTCATTTGTTATTTTTCATGCATTTACTGATATTTTTTAGCTATATGACCCTGAAATTGAAAAGCATTTCATTTCATATGGAAACTCGCCTAGTACAACATGCATTTCATTTATTCACATGTAACTGCAGTGATATTCTAGATCAAAGGCATCATCATAATATTCATGGAGAGAAAGTCTTAACTTTTTCTTTGCTTGTGTCCTTTGCTTATTGCGCCTTAACCATGGATAATCTTCATCGTTTATCAGGATGCTTGGGTGAGCCTTGACTTTGTAGGGAGGAATTTCATGAAACTTTATATAATCTCCCATAATGTCTCTTTTTCCTGAAAGAACTATGTGGCGCTTTGGCTCATCGTATGATGTGATCTCTTCCTTATCTTTTCTTTTTTTGGGTTTGGTAGACATTTCCTTCACGTAGAAAACTTGCGCCACATCATTGGCTAGGACGAACGGTTCGTCTGTGTACCCAAGATTGTTCAGATCCAGTGTTGTCATTCCATAATCTGGGTCTACCTGTACCCCGCCTCCTGATAGATTGACCCGTTTCACTTAAACAAAGGGACCTTAAAATCATGTCCGTAGTCAAGTTCCCATATGTCCACTATGTAACCATAATATGTGTCCTTTCCCCTCTTGGTTGCTGCATCAAAGTGGACACCGCTGTTTTGGTTGGTGCCCTTTTGATCTTGGGCGATCGTGTAAAATGTATTCCCAATTCTCTCGTATCCTTTGAAAGTCAATACAGTCGAAGATGGTCCCCTGGACAACGAGTACAGCTCATTACAAACAGTGTTATCACCTCTGAGACGTGTTTCCAACCAACTGCCGAAAGTCTTGATGTGTTCACATGTAATCCATTCGTCACACTGCTCCGGGTGTTTGGAGCGCAGACTGTTCTTGTGTTCATCGACATACGGGGTCACCAAGGTAGAGCTCTGTAGAACTGTGTAGTGTGCTTGAGACCAAGAATGCCCGTCCCTGCATATTATTGAGTCCCCTCCAAGCGTGCCTTTTCCAGTCAGTCTCCCCTCATCCTGCGATTTAGGGAGACAAATCTTCTTAAGGCTAGGAATGAAGTCAACACAAAACCCAATGGCATCCTCTGTTAGATGGCCCATGGAGTGAAGGAAACATGCCCTAGAGGCAATAATAAATAAGTTTTTTCTATTTCCTTATATCATGATAAATGTCTTTTATTCATGCTAGAATTGTATTAACCAGAAACTTAGTACATGTGTGAATACATAGACAAAACAGTATGTCCCTAGTATGCCTCTACTAGACTAGCTCATTGATCAAAGATGGTTATGTTTCCTAGCTATAGACATGAGTTGTCATTTGATCAACGGGGTCACATCATTAGGAGAATGATGTGATGGACAAGACCCATCCATTAGCTTAGCACTATGATCGTTCAGTTTGACAGCTATTGCTTTCTTCATGACTTATACATGTTCCTATGACTATGAGATTATGCAACTCCCGTATACCGGAGGAACACCTTGTGTGCTATCAAACGTCACAACATAACTGGGTGATTATAAAGATGCTCTACAGGTGTCACCGAAGGTGTTCGTGGTGTTGGCATAGATCAAGAATAGGATTTGTCACTCCGAGTGTCGGAGAGGTATCTCTGGGCCCTCTCGGTAATACACATCATAATAAGCCTTGCAAACAAATGACTAATGAGTTAGTCACGGGATGATGTATTACGGAACGAGTAAAGATACTTGCCGGTAACGAGATTGAACTAGGTATTGAGATACCGACGATCCAATCTTGGGCAAGTAACATACCGATGACAAAGGGAACAACGTATGTTGTTATGCGGTTTGACCGATAAATATCTTCATAGAATATGTAGGAGCCAATATGAGCATCCAGGTTCCGCTATTCGTTATTGACCGGAGATGAGTCTCGGTCATGTCTACATAGTTCTCGAACCTGTAGGGTCCGCACGCTTAACGTTTGATGACGATCGGTATTATGAGTTTATGAGTTTTTATGTACCGAAGGTAGTTCGGAGTCTCGGATAAGATCACGGACATGATGAGGAGTCTCGGAATGTCTGATACGTAAAGATTGATATATTGGACGACTATATTCGGACACCGGAAGTGTTCCGGAAAGTTTCGGAATAAACAGGAGTGCCCGGGGGGGGGGGGGGTTACCGGAACCCCCCGGGAAGCTATGGGCCCTAATGGGCTTTAGTGGAAAGAGAGAGGGCCTACTAGGGCTGGGCCGCGCGCCCCACCCCCTTGGTCCGAATTGGACAAGGAAAGGAGGGGGGTGGCGCCCCTTTCCTTCTCCCTCTCCCTCTCCTTCCTTCCCCCTCTCTCCCTCTTGGTGATTCCTACTAGGAATAGGATTGCAATCCTATTCCTAGTAGGATTGCTCCTCTAGGCGCACCATAGGAGGGCCGGCCGACCTCCCCCCTTGCTCTTTTATATACAGGGGCAGGGAGGCACCCTTGGACACACAAGTTGATCTCTCCAACCGTGTGCGGTGCCCCCATCCACAGAAACACACCTCGGTCATACCGTTGCAGTGCTTAGGCAAAGCCCTACGCCGGTAACTTCATCATATCCGTCACCACACCGTCGTGCTGACGAAACTCTCCCATGAAGCTCAACTGGATCAAGAGCTCGTGGGACGTCATCAAGCTGAACGTGTGCTGAACGTGGAGGTGCCGTACGTTCGGTGCTTGATCGGTTGAATCACGAAGAAGTTCGAGTACATCAACCGCGTCACTTGACGCTTCCGCTTTCGGTCTACAAGGGTACGTAGACACACTCTCCCCCTCGTTGCTATGCATCTGGTAGATAGATCTTGCGTCATCGTAGGATTTTTTTTGAAATACTACGTTCCCCAATAGTGGCATCATGAGCCAGGTCTATGCGTAGATGATATGCACGAGTAGAACACAATGAGTTGTGGACGATACTAGTCATACTGCTTACCAGCATGCCATACTTTGTTTCGACGGTATTGTGAGATGAAGCGGCCTGGACCGACATTACGCGTACGCTTATGCGAGACTGGTTTCACCATTATGAGCACTCATTGCTTAAAGGTGACTGGCGGGTGTCTGTCTCTCTCACTTTAGCTGAATCAAGTGTGGCTACCCCCGGTCCTTGTGAAGGTTAAAACAACACATACTTGATGAAAAATTGGTGTGGTTTTTGTATGCATAGGTAAGAACGGTTCTTGCTAAGCCCGTAGCAGCCACGTAAAACTTGCAACAACAAAGTAGAGGACGTCTAACTTGTTTTTGCAGGGCATGTTGTGATGTGATATAGTCAAGACATGATGAGTTATACGTTATTGTATGAGATGATCATGTTTTGTAAAGTTATCGGCAACTGGCAGGAGCCATATGGTTGTCACTTTATGAAATACAGTTGCCATGTAATTGCTTTACTTTATCACTAAGCGGTAGCGATAGTCATGGAAGCAATAGTTGGCGAGGCGACAATGATGCTACGATGGAGATCAAGGTGTCGCGCCGGTGACAAAGGTGATCATGACGGTGCTTTGAAGATGGAGATCAAAAGCACAAGATGATGATGGCCATATCATGTCACATATTTTTATTGCATGTGATGTTTATCTTATTATGCTTCTTGTTTTGCTTAGTACGGCGGTAGCATTATAAGATGATCCCTTACAAAATTTCTAGGTATAAGTGTTCTCCCTGAGTATGCACCGTTGCGAAAGTTCATCGTGCCGAGACACCACGTGATGATCGGGTGTGATAAGCTCTACGTTCAAATACAACGGGTGTAAGCCAGTTTTGCACACGCAGAATACTCGGGTTAAACTTGACGAGCCTAGCATATGCAGATATGGCCTCGGAACACTGGAGACCGAAAGGTCGAGCGTGAATCATATATTAGATATGATCAACATAAGATGTTCACCATTGAAACTACTCCATCTCACGTGATGATCGGATATGGTTTAGTTGATTTGGATCACGTGATCATTTAGATGACCGGAGGGATGTCTATCTAAGTGGGAGTTCTTTAAGTAATATGATTAATTGAACTTTAATTTATCATGAACTTAGTCCTGATAGTTTTTGCATATCTATGTTGTTGTAGATCAATGGCCCGTGCTACCGTTCCTTTGAATTTTAATGCATTCCTAGAGAAAGCTAAGTTGAAAGATGATGGTAGCAATTACACGGACTGGGTCCGTAAGTTGAGGATTATCCCCATTGCTGCACAGAAGAATTATGTCCTTGAAGCACCGCTAGGTGACAAGCCCCCTCCCGCTAATGTGGACGCTTTAAACGTCTGGCAGACGCGGTCTAATGACTACACGATAGTTCAGTGTGCCATGCTCTACGGCTTAGAACCGGGACTTCAACGACGTTTTGAACGTCATGGACCATATGAGATGTTCTAGGAGTTGAAGTTAATATTTCAAGCAAATGCCCGGATTGAGAAATATGAGATTTCCAACAAGTTCTATAGCTGCAAGATGGAGGAGAATAGTTCTATCAATGAACACTTGCTCAGAGTGTCTGGGTACTACAATCATATGACTCAACTTGGTTGCAAAGTTGACGAGGATAGTGTTATTGATAGAGTTCTTCAATCACTGCCACCAAGCTATAAAGGCTTCGTGATGAACTATAATATGCAAGGGATGCAAAAGACAATTCCCGTGCTCTTCGCTATGCTCAAGGCTGCGGAGGTAGAAATCAAAAAGGAGCATCAAGTGTTGATGGTTAACAAGACCACTAGTTTCAAGAAAAAGGGCAAGGGAAAGAAGGGGAACTTCAAAAAGAATAGCAAGACAGTTGCTACTCCCGTGAAGAAACCCAAGTCTGGAGCCAATCCTGAAACTGAGTGCTTCTACTGCAAAGGGACTGGACACTGGAAGCGGAACTGCCCCAAGTATTTGGCGGATAAGAAGGATGGCAAGGTGAACAAAGGTATATGTGATATACATGTTATTGATGTGTACCTTACTAATGCTCGTATTAGTACCTGGGTATTTGATACCGGTTCGGTTGCTAATATTTGTAACTCGAAATAGGGACTACGGATTAAACGAAGATTGGCTAAGGACGAGGTGACGATGCGCGTAGGAAATGGTTCCAAAGTCGATGTGATCGCCGTCGGCACGCTACCTCTACATCTACCTTCGGGATTAGTTTTAGACTTAAATAATTGTTATTTGGTGCCAGCGTTGAGCATGAACATTATATCTGGATCTTGTTTGTTGCGAGACGGTTATTCATTTAAATCATAGAATAATGGTTGTTCTATTTTTATGAATAATATCTTTTATGGTCATGCACCCTTGAAGAGTGGTCTATTCTTGTTGGATCTTGATTGTAGTGATACACATATTCATAATATTGAAGCCAAAAGATGCAAGGTTAATAATGATAGTGCAACTTATTTGTGGCACTGCCGTTTAGGTCATATTGGTGTAAAGCGCATGAAGAAACTCCATAGTGATGGACTTTTGGAATCACTTGATTATGAATCACTTGGTGCTTGCGAATCATGCCTTATGGGCAAGATGACTAAAACTCCGTTCTCCGGAACTATGGAGCAAGCAACAGATTTGTTGGAAATCATACATACTGATGTATGTGGACCAATGAGTGTTGAAGCTCGCGGCGGGTATCGTTATTTTCTGATCTTCACTGATGATTTGAGCAGATATGGGTATATCTACTTAATGAAGCACAAGTCTAAAACATTTGAAAAGTTCAAGGAATTTCAAAGTGAAGTAGAGAATCATCGTAACAAGAAAATAAAGTTTCTACGATCTGATCATGGAGGTGAATATTTGAGTTACGAGTTTAGTCTTCATTTGAAACAATGTGGAATAGTTTCACAACTCACGCCACCTCGAACACCACAGCGTAATGGTGTGTCCGACGTCGTAATCGTACTTTATTAGATATGGTGCGGTCTATGATGTCTCTTACCGATTCACCACTATTGTTTTGGGGTTATGCTTTAGAGACAGCTGCATTCACGTTAAATAGGGCACCATATAAATCCATTGAGACGACGCCTTATGAACCGTGGTTTGGCAAGAAACCAAAGTTGTCATTTCTTAAAGTTTGGGGTTGCGATGCTTATGTGAAAAAACTTCAACCAGATAAGCTCGAACCCAAGTCGGAGAAATGTGTCTTCATAGGATACCCAAAAGAGACTGTTGGGTACACCTTCTATGACAGATCCGAAGGCAAGATATTCGTTGCTAAGAATGGATCCTTTCTAGAGAAGGAGTTTCTCTCGAAAGAAGTGAGTGGGAGGAAAGTAGAACTTGATGAGGTAATTCTACCTTCTCCTGAATTGGAAAGTAGTACATCACAGAAACTATTCCAGTGATTCCTACACCGATTAGTGAGGAAGCTAATGATGATGATCATGAAACTTCAGATCAAGTTTCTGCTGAACTTCGTAGATCAACCGGAGTTCATTCCGCACCAGAATGGTACGGCAACCCATTTCTAGAAGTTATGTTACTAGACCATGATGAACCTACGAACTATGAGGAAGCGATGATGAGCCCCGATTCCGCAAAATGGCTTGAGGCCATGAAATCTGAGATGGGATCCATATATGAGAACAAAGTGCGGACTTTGGTTGACTTGCCCAATGATCGGCAAGCCATCGAAAATAAATGGATCTTCAAGACGAAGACTGACGCAGACGGTAATGTTACAGTTTACAAAGCTCGACTTGTTGCGAAAGGGTTTCGACAAGTTCAAGGAGTTGACTACGATGAGACATTCTCCCCCGTAGCGATGCTTAAGTCTGTCCGAATCATGTTAGCAATTGCTGCATTTTATGATTATGAAATCTAGCAAATGGATGTCAAAACTGCATTCCTGAATGGATATCTCAAAGAAGAGTTGTATATGTTGCAACCAGAAGGTTTTGTCGATCCTAAAGGTGCTAACAAAGTGTGCAAGCTCCATCGATCCATCTATGGACTGGTGCAAGCATCTCGGAGTTGGAATATATGCTTTGATGAGGTGATCAAATCATATGGTTTTATATATACTTTTGGAGAAGCCTGTATTTACAAGAAAGTGAGTGGGAGCTCTGTAGCATTTCTGGTATTATATGTGGATGCCATATTGTTGATTGGAAATGATTTAGAATTTCTGGATAGCATAAAAGGATACTTGAATAAGAATTTTTCAATGAAAGACCTCGGTGAAGCTGCTTACATATTAGGCATCAAGATCCATAGAGATAGATCAAGACGCTTAATTGGACTTTCACAAAGCACTTACCTTGATAAAGTTTTGAAGAAGTTCAAAATGGATCAGTCAAAGAAAGGGTTCTTGCCTGTGTTACAAGGTGTGAAGTTGAGCAAGACTCAATGCCCGACCACTTCAGAAAATAGAGAGAAGATGAAAGTCATTCCCTATGCCTCAGCCATAGGATCTATCATGTATGCAATGTTGTGTACCAGACCTGATGTGTGCCTTGCTATAAGTCTAGCAGGGACGTACCAAAGTAATCCAGGAGTGGATCACTGGACGTCGGTCAAGAACATCCTGAAGTACCTGAAAAGGACAAATGATATGTTTCTCGTTTATGGAGGTGACAAATAGCTCATCATAAACAGTTATGTCGATTCAAGCTTTGACACTGATCCGGATGACTCTAAGTCACAAATCGGATATGTATTTTTATTAAATGGTGGAGCTGTCAGTTGGTGCAGTTCCAAGCAGAGCGTCGTGGCGGGATCTACGTGTGAAGCGGAATACATAGCTGCTTCGGAAGCAGCAAATGAAGGAGTCTGGATGAAGGAGTTCATATCCGATCTAGGTGTAATACCTAGTGCATCGTGTCCAATGAAAATCTTTTGTGACAACACTGGAGCAATAGCCTTGGCGAAGGAATCCAGGTTTCACAAGAGAACAAAGCACATCAAAAGACGCTTCAATTCCATCCGCGATCTAGTCAAAGAGGGAGACATAGAGATTTGCAAGATACATACGGATCTGAATGTTGCAGACCCGTTGACTAAGCCTCTTCCACGGGCAAAACATGATCATCACCAAGACTCCATGGGTGTTAGGATCATTACTTTGTAATCTAGATTATTGACTCTAGTTCAAGTGGGAGACTGAAGGAAATATGCCCTAGAGGCAATAATAAATATGTTATTTGTATTTCCTTATATCATGATAAATTTCTTTTATTCATGCTAGAATTGTATTAACCGGAAACTTAGTACATGTGTGAATACATACACAAAATAGTATGTCCCAAGTATGCCTCTACTAGACTAGCTCATTGATCAAAGATGGTTATGTTTCCTAGCCATAGACATGAGTTGTCATTTGATCAACGGGATCACATCATTAGGAGAATGATGTGATGGACAAGACCCATCCGTTAGCTTAGCACTATGATTGTTTAGTTTTACTGCTATTGCTTTCTTCATGACTTATACATGTCCTATGACTATGATATTATGCAACTCCCGTATACCGGAGGAACACCTTGTGTGCTATCAAACGTCACAAAGTATCTGGGTGATTATAAAGATGCTCTACAGGTGTCTCCGAAGGTGTTCGTGGTGTTGGCATAGATCAAGAATAGGATTTGTCACTCCGAGTGTCGTAGAGGTATCTCTGGGCCCTCTCGGTAATGCACATCATAATAAGCCTTGCAAGCAAATGACTAATGAGTTAGTCACGAGATGATGTATTACGGAACGAGTAAAGTGACCCGCCGATAATGAACCGAAGTGCCCGGGGGGTTACCGGAACCCCCCGGGGAAGCTATGGGCCCTAATGGGCTTTAGTGGAAAGAGAGAGGGCCTGCTAGGGCTGGGCCGCGCGCCCCACCCCCTTGGTCCGAATTGGACAAGGAAAGGAGGGGGGCGCCCCTTTCCTTCTCCCTCTCCCTCTCCTTCCTTCCCCCTCTCTCCCTCTTGGTGATTCCCACTAGGAATAGGATTGCTCCTCTAAGCACGCCATAGGAGGGCCGGCCGACCTCCCCCTTGCTCCTTTATATACAGGGGCAGGGGGGCACCCTTGGACACACAAGTTGACCTCTCCAACCGTGTGCGGTGCCCCCATCCACAGAAACACACCTCGGTCATACCGTTGCAGTGCTTAGGCGAAGCCCTGCGCCGGTAACTTCATCATATCCATCACCACGCCGTCGTGCTGACGAAACTCTCCCGTGAAGCTCAACTGGATCAAGAGCTCGTGGGTCGTCATCAAGCTGAACGTGTGCTGAGCGCGGAGGTGTCGTACGTTCGGTGCTTGATCGGTTGAATCGCGAAGAAGTTCGACTACATCAACCGCGTCACTTGACGCTTACGCTTTCGGTCTACAAGGGTACTTAGACACACTCTCCCCCTCGATGCTATGCATCTAGTAGATAGATCTTGCATGATAGTAGGAATTTTTTTGAAATACTACGTTCCCCAACATGGAGATGCTTCCTTCTAGCCTAGCGCGGTTATGGACATATTTCTTTAGAACTCCCATGAACCTCTCAAAGGGGAACATATTGTGTAGAAATACGGCGCCCAGAATGATAATCTCGTCGACTAGAACTAGGACGTGCGTCATGATATTGAAGAAGGATGTTGGGAACACCAGCTCGAAACTGACAAGACATTGCACCACATTAATCCTTAGCCTTGGTATGATTTCTGGATCGATCACCTTCTGAGAGATTGCATTGAGGAATGCACATAGCTTCACAATGGCTAATCAGACGTTTTCCGGTAGAAGCCCCCTCGATGCAACCGGAAGCAGTTGCGTCATAATCACGTGGCAGTCATGAGACTTTAGGTTCTGGAACTTTTTCTCTGGCATATTTATTATTCCCTTTATATTCAATAAAAAGCCAGATGGGACCTTCATACTGAGCAGGCATGCAGAGAAGATTTCCTTCTCTTCTTTGGTAAGAGTGTAGCTGGCAGGACCTACATACTGCTTTGGAGGCATGCCGTCTTTTTCGTGCAAACATTGCAGGTCCTGCCGTACCTCCGGTATATCTTTTGTCTTCCCATACATGCCCAAGAAGCCTAGAAGGTTCACGCAAAGGTTCTTCGTCACGTGCATCACATCGATTGAAGCGCGGACCTTTAGGTCTTTCTAGTAGGGTAGGTCCCAAAATATAGATTTCTTCTTCCACATGGGTGCGCGTCCCTCAGCGTCATTCGGAACAGATAGTCCGCCGGGACCCTTTCCAAAGATTACTTGTAAATTATTGACCATAGCAAGTACGTGATCACTGGTACGCATGGCGGGCTTCTTCCGGTGATCTGCCTCGCCTTTGAAATGCTTGCCTTTCTTTCGACATTGATGGTTGGTCGGAAGAAATCGACGATGCCCTAGGTACACATTCTTCCTACATTTGTCGAGGTATATACTTTCGGTTTTATCTAAACAGTGCGTGCATGCGTGGTATCCCTTGTTTGTTTGTCCTGAAAGGATACTGAGAGCATGCCACTCATTAATGGTTACAAACAACACATGTAGGTCAAATTCCTCCTAGTTGTCCTCATCCCACACACGTACACCTTATCCATTCCACGGCTGTAAAAGTTCTTCAACTAATAGCCTTAGGTACACATCAATGTCGTTGCCAGGTTGCTTAGGACCTTGGATGAGTATTGGCATCATAATGAACTTCCGCTTCATGCACAACCAAGGAAGAAGGTTATAGGTACATAGAGTCACGGGCCAGGTGCTGTGATTGCTGCTCTGCTCCCCAAAAGGATTAATGCCATCCGTGCTTAAACCAAACCATACGTTCGTTGCGTCACCTACAAACTCTTCCCAGTACGTTCTCTCGATTTTTCTCCACTGCGACCCGTCAGCGGGTGCTCTCAACTTCCCGTCTTTCTTACGGTCCTCTGCGTGCCATCGCATCAACTTGGCATGCTCTTTGTTTCTGAACAGACGTTTCAACTATGGTATTATAGGAGCATACCACATCACCTTGGTAGGAACCCTCTTCCTTGGGCGCTCGCCGTCGACATCACCAGGGTCATCTCGTTTGATCTTATACTGCAATGCACCGCATACTGGGCATGCGTTCAAATCCTCGTACGCACCGCGGTAGAAGATGCCGTCATTAGGGCATGCATGTATCTTATGCACCTCCAATCCTAGAGGGCATACGACCTTCTTTGTTGCGTACGTAATGTCGGGTAATTCTTTATCCTTTGGAAGCTTCTTCTTTAATATTTTAAGTAGCTTCTCAAATCCTTTGTCAGGCACACCATTCTCTGCCTTCCATTGCAGCAATTCCAGTATGTACCGAGCTTTGTGTTGCCATCTTCGCAATTGGGGTACAGCCCTTTTTTGTAATCCTCTAACATGCGATCGAACTTCAGCTTCTCCTTTTCACTTTCGCACTGTCTCCTTGCATCAACAATGACCCGGCAGAGATCATCATCGGGCACAATATCGTCTGGTTCCTCTTGATCTTCAGCAGCTTCTCATGTTGCAGCATCACCGTATTCCGGGGGCACATAGTTGTCATCATCCTCTTCTTCTTCGCTATCTTCCATCATAACCCCTATTTCTCCGTGCTTGGTCCAAACGTTATAGTGTGGCATGAAACCCTTATAAAGCACGTGAGTGTGAAGGGTTTTTGAGTTAGAGTAAGACCTCGTATTCCCACAGCTAGGGCATGGACAACACATAAAACCATTTTGCTTGTTTTCCTCAGCCACTTCGAGGAAATTATGCACGCCATTAATGTACTCGGAGGTGTGTCTGTCACCGTACATCCATTGCCGGTTCATCTACGTGCATTTATATATAATTAAGTGTGTCAAAAACCATTACAGAACATCTTGGATAGATAAGTGATCAAATAAATAGAAGTTCATCATCACATTAAATTCAAAGTACATACATAGCTCTCGAGAGCATCTAATTAAACCATACATTGAAACTATGTAAAACATTTCAACGCAACAACAAATGCGATCATAATCGCAACCAAGGTAATAATTGATCCAACGACATAATGATACCAAGCCTCGGTATGAATGGCATATTTTATAATCTTTCTAATCTTCAAGTGCATGGCATCCATCTTGATCTTGTGATCGTCGACGACATCCGCAACATGCAACTCCAATATCATCTTCTCCTCCTCATTTTTTTATTTTTTTCCTTCAAGTAATTGTTTTATTCTTCAACTAAATTTGACCTCTTGACAATAGGGTCCATCTTGATCTTGTGATCATCGACGACTTCCGCAACATGCCACTCCAATTCCATCTTCTCCTCCTTAGTTTTTTCCAATTTTTTCTTCTAGTAAATGTTTTCTTTTTCAACTAAATTTAACCTCTCCACAAGAGGGTCGGTTGGAATTTCTGGTTCTACTACCTCCTAGATTAAAACATCTATGTCACGTTGGTCGGCATAATTGTCATAAACACTAAAACAAATAGTTATAAGTTAAAGATAATATACCACATCCGAATCATAGACAGGACGAGGGCCGACGTGGGCGGATACCAAAACCATCGCACTATATAATAACAAGCAATAATAAAAGTAAGAAAATTAGACAAAATCTATCTAAAGCAATAATAACAAGCAATAATAAAAGTAAGAAAATCATAGACAGAACAAGAGGCTCACCACGGTGGTGCCGGCGACGAGATCGGCGCGGGCGAACAACGGCGGTGGAGACGGGGACGGGATGTGAAGGACCGCTAAACCTCGACAAATCTCGGAGAAAATGGAGCTTGGAGGTCGAGCTTCGAGAGGAGAAAGCTTAACTAGTGTGGCTCGGGCATTTCATCGAACACCTCATGTGCATAGGAGGTGAGCTAGAGCATCACAAAGCTCTCCCCCCTCGCCGGCCAGAAAAAACAGAGCAGTTTGGAGTGCTCTGCTCGCCGGCGATGGGGTATATATAGGTACCCCATTGGTCCCGGTTTGTGGCTGGAACCGGGACTAAAGGCCCCCCTTCTGTCCCAGTTCTAGCCATGAACCGGGACCAATGGGTGTGGGCCAAGAGGGAGGACCATTGTTCCCGGTTCGTGCCTGGAACAGGGACAAATGGATCCAGACGAACCGGGATAGATGCCCCACGAGGCCCGACCGGCCCCCTGGGCGCATGAACCGGGACGTATGCCCCCATGGGTCCCGGTTCGTGACTGAACCGGGACTAATGGGCTGGCTAGGCCCCAACCAAAGCCCTGTTTTCTACTAGTGAGTCCCAGTTCGTGTAACGAATCGATACTAGAGGTTAACATTTAGTCCCGGTTTGTGTCACGAACTGGGACTAATGATGCTCGTATATAAACCCTTCATCTAGCCTGAGCTCTCTGTTCTTCCCCTTTCCTCTCCACTCTGTTCTTTCCCTCTTCCTCAAGCTCATCCTCCATTTGTGCGAAAATTTGTCAAGATTTGGAGGCACCCCATCCATCCAAGTGTTCACAAAGGTTAGCAACTTTGTCCTTTCATCTCTCTTTGCTAGATTAGCTCTTGTAATGCTCTATAAGTATAGTGATTTGTGGATTTTAGTTTGGGAGTAATTATATGTGGTAGTTTATTTGATTTATATGCATTTTGAGCTCAAATTAACTTCTTAGTTTGGATATGTAGGTGTGGTCTAATTAGTGCATTCTCATCCCCATCCTAACCACCGTCGATCGCCCGCACCGTCCCGTCGCCGACACCACCTTGGTGAGCATCTTGTTCTTATCCTTTTTATGAAGAAAAAAATCATGTTTGTGTGATTTAGATAGTTACTTGTATAATTTTCTTACTCATACGTTGTTTGTTATATATAGTGGCATGATTTTGATATCCGTCCCCGTCGGCCCTCGTCCGGTTTATGATTAAGATGTGGTATATTCTCTTTTATAACTATTTGTTGCATTTCATGTTTATGAAAAATTATGCCCATCAAGTTGACATAGATTTTTTTCTAGGAGGTATGTGAACCGGAAATTGCAACTGACCCTCTTGTTGAGAAGTTAAATTTAGTTGAAAAAGAAAACGATTATTTAAAGGAAAAAAATAAAAAAGAATTAAAGAAGAGAAGATAAAACTGGAGTTGTATGTTGCCGATGTCGTCGATGATCACAAGATATATAAAGATGGATGCAATACGCTTGAAGATTAGAAAATATGCCATTGATAATGAGGCTTGGTATCATTATGTTGTTGGATCAATTGTTACCTTAGTTGCGATCTTGATCGCATTTGTTGTTGCGTTTAAATGCTTTAGCTAGAGAGTTTGTATGTTGTTTGATGAGAACAAGTGTGTATGAACTTTATGTATGAACTTTTATTAATTTGGTCATTTTGGTGTTGTGTTATGAAGATGAGCTGGCAATGGATGTACGATGACCGATGCTCTCCCGAGTTCATTAATGGGGTGCATACTTTTCTTCTTGCGGCTGAGGGAAACAAGCGGGTGGATGGTTTTATGTATTGTCCATGTGCTTGCTGTAAGAATAATCGAAATTACTTTAACTCAAGAACAATTCACGTCCACCTATTTGAGTCCGGTTTCATGTCCGGCTATAACTGTTGGACCAAGCACGGAGAAAGAGGGGTCATAATGGAAGAGAATGAAGAAGAACAGGATGATGACAGCTATCTTGGGCATGGGTTCCCTGAATACGATGGTAAAACAATGGGGGGAGAATTTGAGCCGGCAATGCGAGAAGAAGCTAAAGAAGAGGCATCAAATGAGCCCGCTGATAATCTTGGTCGGGCCATTGCCGATGCAAAGAGAAACTGCGCAAGTGAAAAGAAGAAGCTGAAGTTGCAGCGCATGTTAGAGGATCACACAAAATTGTTGTACCTAAATTGCGAAGATGACAAGAAAAAGCTGGGCACCACACTAGGATTGCTGCAATGGAAGGCAGAGAATGGTGTATCTGACAAGGGATTTGAAAAGTTGTTGATGACGTTAAAGAAGATGCTTTGAAAGGACAACGAATTGCCTGACAGTACATACGAAGCAAACAAGGATGCCTGCCCTCTAGGATTAGAGGTGCAGAAAATACATGCATGCCCTAATGACTGCATCATCTACTGCGGTGAGTACGAGGATTTGAATGCATGCCCAGTATGTGGTGCATGGTGCTATAAGATCAACCGCGATGACCCTGGTGATGTTGAGGGCGAGTACCCCAGGAAGAAGATTCCTGACAAGATGATGTGGAATGCTCTTGTAATACCACAGTTGAAACATTTGTTCCAAAACAAAGAGCATGCCAAGTTGATGCGATGGCACAGAGAAGACCGTAAGAAAGACGAGAAGTTGAGAGTACCCGATGACGGGTCAAAGTGGAGAAAAATCGAGAGAAAGTGGGAGGACTTTGCAGATGACGCAAGGAACGTATGGTTTGGTCTAAGTGCAGATGACATTAATCCTTTTGGGGAGCAGAGCAACAATCATAACACCTGGCATGCGACTCTATGTATTTATAACCCTCCTTCTTGGTTGTTCATGAAGCAGAAGGTCATTATGATGTCAGTGCTCATCCAAGGCCCCAAGCAACCCGGCAAAGACATTGATGTGTACCTAAGGCCATTAGTTGAAGAACTTTTACAACTGTGGAACGGAAAAAGTGTACGTGTGGGATGCACACAAACATACAAAATTTTACCTATATGCATTGATGTTTGTAACCATCAATGATTGGCCTGCTCTCAGTAACCTTTCAGGACAGACAAACAAGGAATACCATGCATGCACGCACTGTTTAGATGATACCAATAGTATATATTTGGATAAATGTAAGAAGAGTGTGTACCTGGGACATCCTCGATTTCTTCGGACCAAGCATGCCTTAAGAAAGAAAGGAAAGCATTTAAAAGGTGAGGCAGAACACCGGAAGAAGTCTCGCCACCTTATTGGTGATGATATACTTGATATGGTCAAGGATCTAAAACTAATCTTTGGAAAGGCTCCTGGCGGACAATCTGTTCCGAATGACGTTGACGGACGCGCACCCATGTGGAAGAAGAAATCTATTTTTTGGGACCTGCCCTATTGGAAAGACCTAGAGGTCCGCTATGCAATCGACATAATGCACGTGATGAAGAATCTTTGCGTGAACCTGCTACACTTCTTGGGTATGTATGGGAAGACAAAAGATACACCGGAGGCACGGGAGGACCAACAAGGCATGCACAGAAAATACAACATGGATCCAAAGCAGTATCAGGGTCATGCCAGCTACGCTCTTACCAAAGAAGAGAAGGAAATATTCTTTGAATGCATGCTCAGTATTATGGTCCCGTCTGGCTTCTCGTCGAATATAAAAGGAATAATAAATCCGTCAGGGCAGAGGAGCGGGGCATTGGAGGCGGCTGGATGGGGAAGGGAAACCCTTTGGGCAGCAAATTCTGCCCTATCCGGATGTGAGTAGCGGAGCGGTCTTGATTGCTAGTGGTTGGGCCAGACGCCAAGATGGCCAAGGCCCAGGAATCGGGCCCATGTCGGCCGAGGGGAGTAGCCTGTGGCCCAGCAGCCACCCAGCTAGGAACGGCACCACAGCCAACCAAGCCCCAACCGAGACCGAGGTAGGATGACCCAGGCCCATAGGAGCCGTGATGGTAGGTGGGCTAGGAAGGGGCCGATCTCCCCATTAATGTTCACATCGGTTCGTCCACAAGAGACCAACTACATGACGCGGGTGACCTAACGATCAGCAAAACCTTTCTGAGTTGAGACTTCCCGAAGGAAGGGCCAGTGGACAGTATCATAGGCTTTGTGGAAGTCTATCTTCAGGAAGGCTGCCTTCAACTGCTTGGTGCGGACCTCATGAAGGACTTCGTGGAACACCAGGACCCCATCCATGATATACCAGCCTTGGATAAAGGCCGACTGATTGGGGTGAGTAATGCGGTCGGCGAGAGAGGTCACCCTACCGGCGTACCCCTTAGCTAGGATGTGGAAGATCACGTTGATCACTGTGATCGGTCAGAATTGGCAAATGTCTGGCGCACCCGACAACTTACGGATGAGGGTGATGATCCCATAGTTAAGTTGGGCTAGGTCGATGGAGCCGACGTAGAACTCCTCGAATAGGGCCATCACTTCTGGTTTGATGAGACTCCAGAAGGCTTGGAAGAATTTAATTGGAAGGCCACCGAGGCCCGGCGCAGATGCCGAGTTCATACCCTTAATGGCCGAAAAAACCTCCTCCTCGGAGAAGGGGGCTGTGAGGGTAGCATTATTAGCCTCCGAGACCCGCTGGTTCGCAGCCCAAATATCATGTGCCAGAGCAATCCCTCCCCGAGGCGAGGCGGATAAAAGGGCTATATAACACACCTACATGCGCTCGAATATCTGTCGGACATTGGAGGAGGACGGCCCCATCCCATAGTAGAGGGATGGAGTTCCGACATCTCCAGCTATTGGCGATGGCTTGAACGTACGCAGTGTTGGCGTCTCCCTGGAGTACCCAATGTTGGGTACCTCGCAGACACCAATAAGCTTATTCATCAGTATAGATCAATGTGAGCTGGTCCTCAAGGTCATATTACAACAACCACACATATGGGGATAGACCCAAGGAGTCAGTGCAGAGGTCTAAAGCCTGGATGGCAGTGAGGAGGGCCACTTACGATCGCGAAGGTTCCGGCAAAGGTTCTCCCTCGGCCCTTCATTAATTTGCGGGCATTTTTAGCGCAGAAGTGCCAAGAGTCAATGGCTGAGAGGGAGCGGCGAGGGGCTCCCTGGGCCGCAATCCATCTATCTCGGGTGGCCGCGAGGAAACCCTCTTGGTTGAGCTAGAAGGTCTCAAAATGGAAACGGGGGGAGGGGCGGCCGGTCATTCTCCGAAGACAGGAGGAGAAGGACGTGGTCAGATCCAATCTTGGTGATCACACGGAGGGAGGCAAGGGGCAAGGAAGCTCCCATTTGTGCAAGACTAGAATGCGATCAAAGACAGACCGAGTCGGGTCCGCCTTCCGGTTGGTCTAGGTGAACCTAGCACCAACTCGATCTAATTCTCGGAGGCCAAGATCAGCAATACAATCATTGAACAGTTGCATACGGGGCCATCGCTCCTATCGGCAATCGAGCGGATTAGATTGAAGTCACCTCCCACTACCACAGGTAATTGCACAGCCGTGACCTTCCGATGAAGCTCTACTAGGAAGGCCTCCAAGTGCGAGTGGTCAACGGGGCCGTAGACTATGACAATCTCCCACTTGAAGTTGAGAGCGCACTCAAAGATCTCCATGCTAAAAAAGAACTCGCCACGATCCATGCTTCCTACCTCAAAGGCGGTGTCCTTCACACCTAGAAGGATGCCACCCAAGTGACAATACTCCCTGTAGAAGGGAGCCAAAGCCAGGCAAAGAGATGGGAGTTGAGCGACTCCAACTCATGGAGGGTGAACTCCGTGCGCATGGTTTCTTGAATATCCACAATGTCGATTCGCTCCTCTCGCATGTACTCTATGAGTTGGTGGCGGCGGCCATGATGGCCGAAACCGCAGATGTTCCAGATTAAAGTCCGCATCACGGGGACATCGGGGGCCCGCTTGACCCCAAGACACGGGAAGCGCTCAACGCACACATGGCAGTGGTGCGGGAGCGAGTGCGGGCATGACTCTCCACCACGGGCGCGAAGGAGGAGGTGAGTGGAGGAAGACTCAGAGGCGGAGGCCGGCAGCAAGCGGGCATGAGATGCGTCAAGACACCCCTCAAGGATCTCACGGGCCCGATTGCCTGCAATCTACTCTAAGGGGGGCCCACCTCCCCTCTGAAAACGATCGCTGATTCTACCGCGACCTTTGCCAGGCTACCGAGTGGGACCAACTCTAGTATAGAAAAGGACAAGCTATAAGAACTAGTAGGGAGATCTGGGGTACCTGACATAAGGTTTCAGGCAGCCGCCCGGATCTCAGCCCGCTCCAGGATGGACAGAGCAGGTTCATCCACCGGTCTCGCGGCATCGATCCGAGCACTGCGACGGGAAGCAGTCACCGGAGTCGAGGTCGACCTGGCCCGCCTGGAGTATGCCGCCGTCCAAGGTGGAAACGGGCGAGAGGCCACTAGGGTGGTCACCACGAAAGCACCCACCCCAGATGCAGGCAGAGTGGAAGGAGGTAGGCACGCGGTGTTGGAGCCGGGATCAGGGCCCGAGCGCTGCGGAGGAGGAGGCGTAAGCAGCAGCTAGGGCGCGGAGGATGAGCGGGGCTAAGCCTCTCCGGGCGACCCTATAGTTGGGGTAGACGCCAAGATCAGCGGGTCCTCGACGGGCGGGGTCACCAGAGTGGTGGGCGAGGTGGGAACCACGAGGACCGCAGACCCCCTAGGCGAGGCCTGAACCCAATGGCCGGGGCTGGGCCGGGGAGTCCCGGCGCGGGGCCGGGGGCGTAGGCTCCTGGAGCATCCTCGGGTTGTAGGGAGAACCAAACATGGTGGGGGCTCTAGGAAGAACGTGGGATCGACCACGAGGGTGACCAAAGGAACCACCTTAAATGGGGAGATGGCCACCACGGAGGATAGTAGGTGCGAGACGGCATCAGACCCGTGAAGGGGGGCGGAGAAGAGGGCAACCTCGGCAGGGGAGCGCGGGGATGATGCCGGGAGGACCACGAGCCCCACACCAGAGGTGTCGCTCTCGGAAGACGAAACGGCCGGGACACCCCCCAAGGGCGAGGAGGGGAGGGGGTCCCATGGAGGGCCTGACTAAGAGTAGTGTAGACTAAGTACGCCCGTACCCCGCCCCATCACGGCCCGAAGCGGCCCCGACTGGTCGCGGGAGGGAGAGTGATTGTTGTCAGAGATGTCGTCCTCGTCGTTGAGGTCGTCGTGGTGAGACCGGGGACGGTGCCAGCCGACAGTCGTGGTAATCGTCATCCCCATCTGGGCCACCCCCAGCGTGCCCTTCATCCAAGATGCAGGGATGGACAACATTGTTAGAAGGCTCGAGGCGATCTTGAGGTCGAATCCATGATCGTTGAAGACCCGAACGTTCACACGGAGCTTGGAGGAGTCCAGAGACTTAACCTTGACCCAGACCTCCTCCTCATTGTGGAGCAAGAGCTCGTCCACAATGACCACCTTGTCGAGGATGTCGGACATGTTGAGAATAACCCGCTCATACCTTGCAATGTTCAGATGTCTAGAATGGTCACTGCCTTGGCGTCTAAAACCGGCTCCGAGATGCCAACCACTAGCTTGTTGAGGGCCAGGGTGACCTCGTCGCTATGGGTGCAAAGGCCGAGACTAGCGGAGTCGGGGAAGACAGCACTGAACACATATCCCAAAGTGGGGGTCACTTGCTAGTCCCACTGGCAGTGACACAGGTGATTGAGCTCTGTCTCAATCATCTCAGGAGATGCGACACCATATCCAAGCACAGTAACGATCACACAGAGCGAGGGAGGGAGAGGAGCAATGTACAGTGATACGTCTCCAACGTATCCATAATTTTTTATTGTTCCATGCTATTATTTATGAAGTCTTGGATGCTTAATGGGCTTTATCATTCACTTTTATATCATTTTTGGAACTAACCTACTAACCCAAAGGCCCATTCCAGATTGCTGTTTTTTTGCATATTTCAGGGTTTTGCAGAAAAGGAATATCAAACGGAGCCCAAACGGAATGAAACCTTCGCGAGAGATATTTTTGGAGAAAATCACGCACAGAAAGCGTCAGGACCAAGTCAGGGGACAGCTGGGCTGCCCTCGAGGGTGGGGGGCGCGCCCCCTTGCCTCGAGGATGGCCCACACGGCCCCCGGAGCCCTCCTTCTTCCTATATATACCTACGTACCCCAGAAACTCCATACGCAGAGAGAAAACCCTAATTCCACCGCCGTAGCTTCTGTTCCCGTGGAGATCCCATCTTGGAGCCTATTCTGGGAGGGGGATCCATCACCGAGGCCTTCATCATCATCATCGCCCTCACCACGAGTTGTGAGTAGTTTACCACAGACCTTCGGGTCCATAGCTAGTATCTAGATGGCTTCTTCTCTCTCTCTCTCTGGATTTCAATACAAAGTTCTCCTCGGTCTTCGAGGAGATCTATTCGATGTAATCTCTTTTTGCGGTGTGTTTGTCGAGATCCGATGAATTGTGAGTTTATGATCAAGGTTATCTATGAAAGATATTTGGTTCTTCTGTGAACTTTTTATGTGTGCTCATAATATCCTTTCAAGTCTCTTCGAATTATTGGTTTGGTTTGGCCTACTAGATCTATAGTTCTTGCAATGGGAGAAGTGCTTGGCTTTGGGTTCAATCTTGCGGTGTCCTTTCCCAGTGACAGTAGGGGCAGCAAGGGACGTATTGTATTGTTGCCATCGGGGATAAAAAGATGGGATTTTCATCATATTGCTTGAGTTTATCCCTCTACATCATGTCATCTTGCTTAAGGCGTTACTCTTTTCGTATGAACTCAATACACTAGATGCATGCTGGATAGCGGTCGATGTGTGGAGTAATAGTAGTAGATGCAGGCAGGAGTTGGTCTACTTGTCTCGGACGTGATGCATATATACAATGATAATGCCTAGATAGTCTCATAATTATTCTCTTTTCTATCAATTGCTCGACAGTAATTTGTTTACCCGCCGTAGAATACAGCTATCATGAGAGAAGCCACTAGAGACAACTATGGCCCCCGGGTCTATTCTCAACATATCAATCTACATCTACTTTACTTTTCTTGCTTTTATTTGCTGTTTTATTAAACCAAAAATACCAAAAATATAATTATCATCTCTATCAGATCTCACTCTCGTAAGTGACCGTAAAGGGATTGACAACCCCTTATCGCGTTGGCTGCGAAGTTCTTATTTGTTTGTGCAGGTGTGAGGGACTGGCGCATGGTCTCCTACTTGATTGATACCTTGGTTCTCAAAAACTGAGAGAAATACTTACGCTACTGTGCTGCATCTCCCTTTCCTCTTCGAGGGAATACAACACAAGCTCAATAGGTAGCAATAAGAATTTCTGGCGCCGTTGCCGGGGAGGCTTACGCAAAAGTCATATACCAAGTACCTATCACAAACCCCTATCCTTCGCATTACATTTATTTGCCTCTCATTTTCCTCTCCCCCACTTCACCCTTGCCGTTTTATTTGCCCTTCTTCCGGCGTGTGTTTTTCGCTTGCCTTTTGTTTGCTTGTGTGTGTTGGATTCTTGCTTGTCACTATGGCTCGGAATAATACCAAATTGTGTGACTTTTCCAATACCAACAACAATGATTTTATTAGCACTCCGATTGCTCCTATTACCGATGCTGAATCTTGTGAGATCAATGCTGCTTTGTTGAATCTTGTCATGAAAGATCAATTCTCCGGCCTTCCTAGTGAAAATGCCTCTACCCATCTAAACAACTTTGTTGATTTGTGTGATATGCAAAAGAAAAGGGATACGAATAACGATATTGTTAAATTGAAGTTATTTCCGTTTTCACTTAGAGATCGTGCTAAAACTTGGTTCTCCTCTTTGCCTAGAAATAGTATTGATTCGTGGAATAAGTGCAAAGATGCTTTTATCTCTAAGTATTTCCCTCCTGCTAAGATCATCTCTCTTAGAAACGATATTATGAATTTTAAGCAACTGGATCATGAGCATGTTGCACAAGCTTGGGAGAGAATGAAATTGATGATACGTAATTGCCCTACACATGGTTTGAATCTATGGATGATTATTCAGAACTTTTATGCTGGCTTGAATTTTATTTCTAGAAATCTTTTAGAGTCGGCCGCCCGAGGCACTTTCATGGAAACCACCCTAGGAGAAGCAACCAAACTCCTAGAAAATATTATGGTTAATTATTCTCAATGGCACACCGAAAGATCTACTAGTAAAAAAGTGCATGCTATCGAAGAAATTAGTGTTTTGAGTGGAAAGATGGATGAACTTATGAAATTGTTTGCTGCTAAGAGTGCTTCTTCTGATCCTAATGATATGCCTTTGTCCACTTTGATTGAGAATAACAATGAATCTTTGGATGTGAATTTTGTTGGTAGGAATAATTTTGGTAACAATGTTTATAGAGGTAATTTTAATCCTAGGCCTTTTCCTAGTAATTCCTCTAATAATTTTGGTAATTCCTACAACAACTCTTATGGAAATATGCCTTCTGAATTTGAAACTAGTGTTAAAGAGTTTATGATCTTGCAAAAGTATTTCAATGCTATGCTTGAAGAGAAATTTCTTAAAGTTGATGAATTGGCTAGAAGTGTGGATAGAATTACTCTTGATGTTGATTCTTTGAAACTTAGATCTATCCCACCTAAGCATGATATCAATGAGTCTCTCAAAGCCATGAGAATTTCCATGTATGAATGCAAAGAAAGAACCGCTAGAATGCGTGCTAAAAGAGAAGATTATATTAAATCGTGTCCTTCTAGTTATCGTGAAAATAAAGATGAAGATCTGAAAGTTATTGATGTGTCTCCTATTAGATCCTTGTTTTCTAGTATTAATCTTGATGAAAATAGGATTGGAGATGATTCTGCTTTAAGGTGTCCCAATGATTCGGAGTTTTTAGATCTTGGTGCTAAAATTGCTAAAAGTGGGAGTGAAGAGATTAAAACCTTGCATAGTGATGAACCCACTACTTTGGATATCAAGGGATTCAATTATGATAATTGCTCTTTGATTGATTGTATTTCCTTGTTGCAATCCGTACTGAATTCTCCGCATGCTTATAGTCAAAATAAAGCTTTCACCAAACACATAGTTGATGCTTTGATGCAATCTTCTGAAGAAAAACTTGAGTTAGAAGTTTCTGTCCCTAGAAAGCTTTATGATGAGTGGGAACCTACTATTAAAATAAAAATAAAAGATCATGAATGCTATGCTTTGTGTGATTTGGGTGGAAGTGTCTCCACTATCCCAAAAACTTTGTGTGATTTGCTAGGGTTCTATGAGCTTGATGATTGTTCTTTAAATTTGCATCTTGCGGATTACACTATTAAGAAACCTATGGGAAGAATTAATGATGTTCTTATTGTTGCCAATAGGAATTATGTGCCCGTAGATTTCATTGTTCTTGATATAGATTGCAATCCTTCATGTCCTATTATTCTTGGTAGACCTTTCCTTAGAACGATTGGTGCAATTATTGATATGAAGGAAGGAAATATAAGATTCCAATTTCCGTTAAGGAATGAGATCCACTTATGGATTGCCTTTCAAAGATGGCAATACCTAGATCTATCTTGTATCGTGCCTAGCTTGGGGCGTAAAACGATAGCGCTTGTTGGGAGGCAACCCAATTTTATGTTTTTTTGCTTTTGTTGCTGTTAGGGAATAAATATTGCATCTATCCTCTGATTAGATGTGGTTTCATGTTTTGTTTAGTGTTTGTGCCAAGTAGAACCTTTGGTAAGACTTGTGTGAAGTTTATTTGATCTTGCTGTAAAAAACAGAATCGTCAGCGCTCGCTAAAGTAGACTTCAGATTTTACTGGAGCGTTCTTTTTAGTTGATTCGTTTTGCTGCTGATTGGTAGAAAAATTGCGCAAATTTACCAATTTATTTTGAATTTTTTGGAGTTCCAGAAGTAGGCGAACCCTGCAGATTACTACAGACCGTTCTGTTTTTGACATATTCTGTTTTTCGTGTGTTGTTTGCTTATTCCGATGCATCTATGAGTAATATTGGAGAATATGAACCATAGAGAACTTTGAGTACAGTAGGTTTAACACCAATAAAAACAAAGAATGAATTCCTTGCTGTACCTTTGAGTAGTGGTTTTCTTTCTCTTACTAACGGAGCTCACGAGAATTTTTGTCTAAGTTTTGTGTTGTGAAGTTTTCAAGTTTTGAGTATTGCTTTGATGGACTATGGAACAAGGAGTAGCAAAGGCCTAAGATTGGGGATGCCCATGGCACCCCAAGTAAATTCAAGATAATCAAAAGCCTAAGCTTGGGGATGCCCCGGGAAGGCATCCCCTCTTTCGTCTTCATCCATCGGTAACTATACTTGGAGCTATATTTTTATTCGCAACATGTTATGTGTTTTGCTTGGAGCGTCTTGTATAATTTGAGTCTTTGCTTGTTAGCTTGCCACAATCATACTTGCTGGACACACCTATTTGAGAGAGTTAAATATGGCCTAGAAATTGTTAGAACACTCTATGTGCTTCACTTATATCTTTTGTGTTGAATAGTTTTTGCTCCAGTGCTTCACTTATATCTTTTAGAGTATGTTGGTGGTAATATTTTGTAGAAATTTTTGAACTCTCATGCTTCACTTAGACCTATTTGAGAGTCTATTAAAACAGCATGGTAAAGTGTTTAGGCTAAAGAAACTAGTCTTCACATGATAAACATCCAATGTCAATGTAGTAAAAAAATTCACATCAAGTGCATTGAATAGAAAGAGATGTTGGATGCTTGATAATTGTTTTGAGACATGAGGATGGTGATATTAGAGTCATGCTAGTGGAGTTATTATGAAATTGTGAAATACTTGTGTTAAGGTTAGTGATTCCCGTAGCATGCACGTATGGTGAACCGTTGTGTGACTAAGTTAGAGCATGAGGTATTTGTAGAGTGTCAACCTTTGTGTGGAGGTCGAGGGCGCACGATGGTTAACTACTACCAACCTCCCCCCTAGGGGCATGCATTGATTGCTTTGTTTTGATGACTCGTAGATTTTTGCAATAAGTATATGAGTTCTTATGACTAATGTTGAGTCCATGGATTATACGCACTCTCACCCTTCCACCATTGCTAGCCTCTCTTGTATCGCGCAACTTTCGCCGGTGCCATAAACCCACTATATATCCTTCCTCAAAACAACCACCATATTGTTCCTCAAAACAGCCACCATACCTACCTATCATGGCATTTCCATAGCCACTCCGAGATATATTGCCATGCAACTTTCCACCGTTCCGTTTATATGACACGCATCATATTGTCATATTGCCATGCATGATCATGTAGTTGACATCTTATTCGTGGCAAGGCCACCACGCATAATCTTTTCATACATGTCACTCTTGTTTCATTGCACATACCAGTACACCGCCGGAGGCATTCACATAGAGTTATACTTTGTTGTTGTAGTATCGAGTTGTAATATTGTGTTGTAATGAAAGTGTGATGATCATCATTTTTAGAGCATTGTCCCATGGGAGGAAAGGCTGAATCTATAAAGCCCCTCCGCAAAAAAAGGCCAAAAAGAAAAAAAGAAAGGCCCAAAAAAAGGAAAAAGAAAAAAAAGAAAAAAAGGGAAAAGAAAAAAGGGACAATTGCTACTATCCTTTTCCACACTTGTGCTTCAATGTAGCACCATGTTTTTATTGTAGAGAGTCTCATGCTTAGTCACTTTCATATACTAGTGGAAATTTTCGTTATAGAACTTGGCTTGTATATTCCAACGATGGGCTTCCTCAAATGCCCTAGGTCTTCGTGAGCAAGCAAGTTGGATGCACACCCACTAGTTTCTTTTGTTGAGCTTTCATTCATATTTAGCTCTAGTGCATCCGTTGCATGGCAATCCCTACTCACTCACATTGATATCTATTGATGGGCATCTCCATAGCCCGTTGATACGCCTAGTCGATGTGAGACTATCTCCCTCTTTTTGTCTTCTCCACAACCACCTCTATTCCACCCATAGTGCTATATCCATGGCTCACGCTCATGTGTCGCGTGAAAGTTGAAAGGTTTGAAAAGATACATCATGAAAACAAATGATTGGCTGAAATCGGAGTTGTGCATGATATGAATATTTTTGTGTGATAATAAGGGAGCATAGCCAACACTATATGATTTTGTAGGGTAACTTTCTTTAGCCATAGTATTTTGAGAAGACATGATTGCTTTGTTAGTATTGCTTGAAGTATTGTTGTTTCTTATGTCAATATAGACTTTTGTCTTGAATCTTTCAGATCTGAACATTCATGCCACAATTAAAATAATTACATTGATAAACTATATTGGTTAGCATTCCACATCAAAAATTCTTTCTTTATCATTTACCTACTCGAGGACGAGCAGGAATTAAGCTTGGGGATGCTTGATACGTCTCCAACGTATCTATAATTTTTGATTGTTTCATGCTATTATTTATGAAGTCTTGGATGCTTAATGGGCTTTATCATTCACTTTTATATCATTTTTGGGACTAACCTACTAACCCAAAGGCCCAGTCCAGATTGCTGTTTTTTGCCTATTTCAGGGTTTTGCAGAAAAGGAATATCAAACGGGGTCCAAACGGAATGAAACCTTCGCGAGAGATATTTTTGGAGAAAATCATGCATGGAAAGCGTCAGGGCCAAGTCAGGGGACAGCTGGGCTGCCCTCGAGGGTGGGGGGCGCGCCCCCCTTCCCAGGGCGCGCCCCCTGCCTCGAGGCTGGCCCACACGGCCCACGGTGCCCTCCTTCTTCCTATATATACATACGTACCCCAGAAACTCCATACGTAGAGAGGAAACACCATAGCTTCTGTTCCCGTGGAGATCCCATCTTGGAGCCTGTTCCAGGAGGGGTATCCATCCGGAGGCCTTCATCATCATCATCATCACCCTCACCATGAGTTGTGAGTAGTTTACCACTGACCTTCGAGTCCATAGCTAGTATATAGATGGCTTCTTCTCTCTCTCTCTGGATTTCAATACAAAGTTCTCCTCGGTCTTCGAGGAGATCTATTCGATGTAATCTCTTTTTGCGGTGTGTTTGTCGAGATCCAATGAATTGTGAGTTTATGATCAAGGTTATCTATGAAAGATATTTAGTTCTTCTCTGAACTTTTTATGTGTGCTCATAATATCCTTGCAAGTCTCTTCGAATTATTGGTTTGGTTTGGCCTACTAGATCTATAGTTCTTGCAATGGGAGAAGTGCTTGGCTTTGGGTTCAATCTTGCGGTGTCCTTTCCCAGTGATAGTAGGGGTAGCAAGGCACGTACTGTATTGTTGCCATCGAGGATAAAAAGATGGGGTTTTCATCATCTTGCTTGAGGTTATCCCTCTACATCATGTCATCTTGCTTAAGGCGTACTCTGTTCGTATGAACTCAATACACTAGATGCATGTTGGATAGCGGTCGATGTGTGGAGTAATAGTAGTAGATGCAGGCAGGAGTCGGTCTACTTGTCTCGGACGTGATGCCTATATACAATGATCATGCCTAGATAGTTGATCATGCCTAGATAGTCTCATAATTATTCGCTTTTCTATCAATTGCTCGACAGTAATTTGTTTACCCGCCGTAGAATACCGCTATCATGAGAGAAGCCACTAGAGAAAACTATGCCCCCCGGGTCTATTCTCAACATATCAATCACATCCACTTTACTTTTCTTCCTTTTATTTGTTGTTTTATTAAACCAAAAATACCAAAAATATAAGTATCATCTCTATCAGATCTCACTCTCGTAAGTGACCGTAAAGGGATTGACAACCCCTTATCGCGTTGGCTGCGAAGTTCTTATTTGTTTGTGCAGGTGTAAGGGACTGGCACGTGGTCTCCTACTGGATTGATACCTTGGTTCTCAAAAACTGAGGGAAATACTTACGCTACTGTGCTGCATCTCCCTTTCCTCTTCGAGGGAATACAGCGCAAGCTCAAGAGGTAGCATACGACACCTCCATGTGAAAGGACCATAGACCCTCAATGTCATGCCCGTACATCATCAGCTCCTCCATGACAGGGCGGTCCGGGCATAGTAGAGCTGGGTGTCTGGGGTCCTTGCACGGGAAGCATGACGGAGGGTTGGGGCAGGAGACCTGGAAGTGACCAGAGATCCCGCAGTTGAAGCACGACCGCCCTTTGCAGGCGGGGGTGGTGGACGTGGTCGCGGCCGCAAGAGGGGGCATGCTGCTCACCGGACCCGCGATTGTTACCCTTCTTCTTCTTCTTGGGGCCCGCCCGCGTCCGCGTGCCATTCCTGCCTGCCGCGGAAGGGGGAAAGCTGGGTTGGGACCACATCGGATGGTACGTCTGTGGCGGAGACAAGGCCGCTTGCTAGACGTTGCGGACCGGGGCAAAAGAGTGGGACAAATGAGATGGGGACGGGTTGTGGCCTCAATGGCAGGAGGGCGACACAAACCGGAAAGGAGGAGGGCGGAGGTCTTCTCGAAAACAGGGTCACGGACGGGAGTCCAAGCGACCGGGGGAGCGTGAAGGAAATATGCCCTAGAGGCAATAATAAAGTTGTTATTTATATTTCCTTATATATCATGATAAATGTCTTTTATTCATGCTAGAATTGTATTAATCGGAAACTTGATACATGTGTGAATACATCGACAAAACATAGTGTCCCTAGTATGCCTCTACTAGACTAGCTCGTTAATCAAAGATGGTTGTGTTTCCTAACCATAGACATGTGTTGTCATTTGATCAACGGGATCACATCATTAGGAGAATGATGTGAACGACAAGACCCATCTGTTAGCTTAGCACAATGATCGTTTAGTTTTATTATTATTGCTTTCTTCATGACTTATGCATGCTCCTCTGACTATGAAATTATGCAACTCCCGAATACCGGAGGAACGCCTTGTGTGCTATCAAACGTCACAATGTATCAGGGTGATTATAAAGATGCTCTACATGTGTTTCCGAAAGTATTTGTGGTGTTGGTATAGATCAAGATTAGGATTTGTCACTCCGAGTGTCGGAGAGGTATCTCTGGGCCCTCTCGGTAATACACATCATAATAAGCCTTGCAACAACATGACTAATGAGTTAGTCACGAGATGATGTATTACAAAACGAGTAAAGAGACTTGCTAGTAATGAGATTGAACTAGGTATGATGGTACCGACGATCGAATCTCGGGCAAGTAACATACCGATGACAAAGGGAACAATGTATGTTGTTATGCGGTTTGGGCGATAAAGATCTTCATAGAATATGTAGGAGCCAATATGAGCATCCAGGCTCCGCAATTGCATATTGATTGGAGATGTGTCTCGGTCATGTCTACATAGTTCTCGAACCTGTAGGGTCCGCACGCTTAATGTTCGGTGACGATTTGTATTATGAGTTATGTGTTTTTGATGATCGAAGATTGTTAGGAGTCCCGGATGAGATCACGGACATGACGAGAAGTCTCGAAATGGTCGAGACATAAAGATTGATCTATTGGAAGGTTATATTCGGACACCGAAAGGTAACCGAAGTGTATCGGGTATTTTTCGGAGTACAGGGAGGTTACCGGAAGCCCTCGGGGAGTCTATGGGCCTTATTGGGCCCTAGTGGAGAATGAGAGCAGCAAGCAAGGTGTGGGGCGCGCCCCCTAGGCCAAAACCAAATTGGTGTAGGGTTTGGGGGGCCGGCCCCCCTTTCCTTCTCCCCTCCTCCTCTTTCCTCCTTCTTCTAGTAGGAATAGGAAGGGGGGCAAACTGTTGGAGAACACAATATTTCAAAATAATTCCTACGAATATGCAAGATCTATCTACTAGAAGTATAGCAACGAGAGGGGAGAGTGTGTCTACGTACCCTCGTAGACCGAAAGCGGAAACATCTAGTGACGCGGTTGATGTAGTCGAACGTCTTTGCGATCCAACCGATCCAAGCACCGAACGTACGGCACCTCCACGTTCAGCACATGTTCAGCTCGATGACATCCCACGAGCTCTTGATCCAGTTGAGCGTCACGAGAGAGTTTCGTTAGCACGACGGTGTGGTGACGGTGATGATGAAGCTACCAGCGCAGGGCTTCTCCTAAGCACTGCAACGATATGACCCAGGTGTGTATCTATGGGGAGGGGCACCGCACACCACTAAAATCAACTTGTGTGTCCATGGCATGCCACCTGGCCACAAATATAAAGGATGGAGGGAGGAGGAGGTCGCCCTCATAGGGCGCGCCAAAGTCTGGAGTCCTACTAGGACTCCCTAGTCCTAGTAGGATTCATCCTCCCACATGGAATAGGAAAAGGGGAAGGAAGAAGGAGAAGGAAGGAAGGGAGCACCCCCTTTCCCTAGTCCAATTCGGACCAGACCATGGGGAAGGGGCGTGGCCACCCTTGAGGCCTTTCTCTCATTTCCCGTATGGCCCATTAAGGCCCAATACGAATTCCCGTAACTCTCCGGTACTCCGAAAAATACCCGAACCACTCGGAACCTTTCCGATGTCCGAATATAGCCTTATAATATATGGATCTTTACGCCTCGACCATTTCTAGACTGTTCATCATGTCCGTGATCTCATTCAGTACTCCGAACAAACGTCGGTCATCAAATCACACAACTCATAGTACAAATCGTCATCGAACGTTAAGCGTGCGGACCCTACGGGTTCGAGAACTATGTAGACATGACCGAGACACATCTCCAGTCAATAACCAATAGCGGAACCTGGATGCTCATATTGGCTCCTACATATTCTACGAAGATTTTTATCGGTCAAACTGCATAACAACATACGTTGTTCCCTTTGTCATCGGTATATTACTTGCTCGAGATTCGTTCGTCGGTATCATCGTACCTAGTTCAATCTCGTTACTGGCAAGTCTCTTTACTTGTTCTGTAATGCATCATCTCGCAACTAACTCATTAGTCACATTGCTTGCAAGGCTTATAGTGATGTGCATTACCGAGAGGGCCCAGAGATACCTCTCCGACATTCTGAGTGACAAATCCTAATCTCGATCTATGAAAACTCAACAAACACCATCGGAGACACCTGTAGAGCATCTTTATAATCACCCAGTTATGTTGTGACATTTGATAGCACACAAAGTGTTCCTCCGGTATTCGGGAGTTGCATAATCTCGTAGTCATAGGAACATGTATAAGTCATGAAGAAAGCAATAGCAACATACTAAATGATCAAGTGCTAAGATAACGGAATGGATCAAGTCAATCACATCATTCTCTAATGATGTGATCCCATTCATCAAATGATAACTCATGTCTATGGCTAGGAAACTTAACCATCTTTGATTAACGAGCTAGTCAAGTAGAGGCATACTAGTGACACTTTGTTTGTCTATGTATTCACACATGTACTAAGTTTCCGGTTAATACAATTCTAGCATGAATAATAAACATTTATCATGATATAAGGAAATAAATGATAACTTTATTATAGCCTCTAAAGCATATTTCCTTCAGTCTCCCACTTGCACTAGAGTCAATAATCTAGTTCACATCACCATGTGATTTAACACCAGTAGTTCACATCATCATGTGATTTAACACTTTATAGTTCACATCGCCATGTGATTTACTAGAGTCAATAATCTAGTTCACATCGCCATGTGATTAACACCCAAAGAGTACTAAGGTGTGATCATGTTTTGCTTGTGAGAGAGGTTTAGTCAATGGGTCTACCACATTCAGATCCGTATGTATCTTGTAAATTTCTATGTCTACAATGCTTTGCATTGAGCTACTCTAGCTAAATGCTCCCACTTTCAATATGTATCCAGATCGAGACTCAGAGTCATCCAGATCGGTGTTAAAGCTTGCATTGACGTAACTCTTTACGATGAACTCTTTATTACCTCCATAACCGAGAAATATTTCCTTAGTCCTCTCAGGATAATTTTGACCGTTGTCCAGTGATCTACTCCTAGATCAAAATTGTACTCCCTTGCCAAACTCAGGGCAGGGCATACAATAGGTCTGGTATACAGCATGGCATACTTTATAGAACCTACGGCTGAGGCATAGGGAATGACTTTCATTCTCTCTCTATCTTTTGCTGTGGTCGGGTTTTGAGTCTTACTCAACTTCATACCTTATAACTCAGGTAAGAACTCCTTCTCTAACTGATCCATTTTGAACTACTTCAAAATCTTTATCAAGGTATGTACTAATTGAAAGTCTTATCAAGCGTCATGATCTATCTCTATAGATCTAGGTGCCTAATATGTAAGCAGCTTCACCGAGGTGTTTTATTGAAAAACTCCTTTTAAACAATCCTTTATGCTTTCCAAAAAATTCTACATCAATTCCGATCAACAATATGTCATTCAATATACTAATCAAAAATGTTGTTGTGCTCCCACTCACTTTCTTGTAAATACAGGCTTCACCGCAAGTCTGTATAAAACTATATGCTTTGATCACTTCATCAGAGCGTATATTCCAACTCCGAGATGCTTGCACCAGTCCATAGATGGATCGCTGGAGCTTGCACACTTTGTTAGCATCATTAGGATCGACAAAACCTTCTGGTTGCATCATATACAACTCCTCTTTGAGGTATCCATTAAAGAATGCAGTTTTGACACCAATTTGCCAGATTTTATAATCATAAAATGCAGCAATTGCAAACATGACTCGGACAGACTTAAGCATCACTACGGGTGAGAAAGTCTCATTGTAGTCAACTCCTTGAACTTGTCGAAAACCTTTCGCAACAAGTCGAGCTTTGTAGACAGTAACATTACCATCGATGTCAGTCTTCCTCTTAAAGATCCATTTATTTTCAATGGCTTGCCGATCATCGGGCAAGTAAACCAAAGTCCACACTTTGTTCTCATACATGGGTCCCATCTCAGATTTCATGGCCTCAAGCCATTTTGCGGAATCTAGGCTTATCATTGCTTCCTCATAGTTCGTAAGTTCATCATGGTCTAGTAACATGACTTCCAGAACTGGGTTACCGTACCATTCTGGCGCAGAACGTACTCTGGTTGACGTACGAGGTTCAATAGTAACTTGATCTGAAGTTTCATGATCATCATCATTAGCTTCCTCGCTGATTGGTGTAGGAATCACTTGAACTAGTTTCTGTGATGTACTACTTTCCAATTCGGGAGAAGGTACAATTACCTCATCAAGTTCCACTTTCCTCCCACTCACTTCTTGCGAGAGAAACTCCTTCTCTAGAAAGTATCCATTTTTAGCAACGAATATCTTGTCTTTGGATCTGTGATAGAAGGTGAACCCAACGGTTTCCTTTGGGTATGCTATGAAGACACATTTCTTCTATTTGGGTTCGAGCTTATCAGGTTGAAACTTTTTCACATAAGCATCACTGGCCCAAACTTTAAGAAACGACAGCTTAGGTTTCTTGCCAAACCACGGTTCATATGGTGTCGTCTCAACGGATTTAGATGGTGCCCTATTTAACGTGAATGCAGCTATCTCTAATGCATAACCCAAAACGATACTGGTAAATCGGCAAGAGACATCATAGATCGCACCATATCTAATAAAGTGCGGTTATGACGTTCGGACACACCATAACGCTGTTGTCTTCCACGTGGTGTGAGTTGTGAAACTATTTCACATTGTTTTAAATGAAGGCCAAACTCGTAACTTCAAATATTCGCCTCCGCGGTCAGATCGTAGAAACTTTTATTTTCTTGTTACGATGATTTTCCACTTCACTCTAAAATTCTTTGAACTTTTCAAATGTTTCAGACTTATGTTTCATCAAGTAGATATACCCATATCTGCTCAAATCATCTGTGAAGGTCAGAAAATAACGATGCCCGCCGCGAGCCTCAACACTCATCGGACCGCATACATCAGTATGTATTATTTTCAATAAGTCAGTTGCTCGCTCCATTGTTCCGGAGAACGGAGTCTTAGTCATCTTGCCCATGAGGCATGGTTCACAAGCATCAAATGATTCATAATCAAGTGATTCCGAAAGCCCATCAGCATGGAGTTTCTTCATGCACTTTACACAAATATGACCTAAACGGCAGTGCCACAAATAAGTTGCACTATCATTATCAACTTTGTATCTTTCGGCTTCAATATCATGAATATGTGTATTACTACGATCGAGATCCAACAAAAATATTTTCATTGGGTGTATGACCATCGAAGGTTTTATTCATGTAAATAGAACAACAATTATTCTATGACTTTAAATGAATAACCGTATTGCAATAAACATGATTAAACCATATTCATGCTCAACACAAATAGCAAATAACATTTATTTAGGTTCTACACTAATCCCAAAAGTATAGGGAGTGTGCGATGATGATCATATCAATCTTGGAACCACTTCCAACACACATCATCACTTCACCCTTAACTAGTCTTTGTTCATTCTGCAACTCCCGTTTCGAGTTACTAATTTTAGCAACTAAACCGGTATCAAATACCCAGGGGTTATTATGAACACTAGTAAAGTACACGTTAATAATATGTATATCAAATATACCTTTGTTCACTTTGCCATCCTTCTTATCCGCCAAGTATCTAGGGCAGTTCCACTTCCAGTGACCATTTCCTTTGCAGTAGAAGCACTTAGTTTCAGGCTTGAGTTTAGCTTTGGGTTTCTTCACGGGAGTGACAACTTGCTTGTCATTCTTCTTGAAGTTCCCCTTCTATCCCTTTGCCCTTTTCTTGAAACTAGTGGTCTTGTTAACCATCTACACTTGATGCTCGTTCTTGATTTCTACCTTTGCCGATTTCAGCATCGCGAAGAGCTCGGGAATTACTTTCGTCATCCCTTGCGTATTATAGTTCATCACGAAGTTCTAGTAACTTGGAGATAGTGACTAGAGAACTCTGTCAATTACTATCTTATCTGGAAGATTAACACCCACTTGATTCAAGCAATTGTAGTACCCAGACAATCTGAGCACATGCTCACTGGTTGAAGTATTCTCCTCCATATTGTAGGCAAAGTACTGTCAGAGGTCTCATACCTCTCGACACGAGCATGAGTCTGAAATACTATTTTGAACTCTTGGAACATCTTATATGCTCCATGGTGTTCAAAACGTTTTTGAAGTCCCGGTTCTAAGGCGTAAAGCATGGTGCACTAAACTATCAAGTAGGCATCATACCGAGCTTTTGTCAAAATGTTCATAACGTCTGCATCTGCTCCTGTAATAGGTTTGTCATCTAGCGGTGCATCAAGGACATAATTCTTCTGTGCAACAATCAAGAAAATCCAAAGATCACGGAACAAGTCCGCATCATTGCTACTATCATCTTTCAACTTATATTTCTCTAGGAACATATAAAAATGAATGGGGAGCTACATCGCGAGCTATTGATCTACAACATAGATATACTAATACTACAAGGACTAAGTTCATGATAAATTAAATTTCAATTAATCATATTACTAAAGAACTCCCACTTAGATAGACAACCCTCTAGTCATCTAAATGATCACGTGATCCAAATCAACTAAACCATGTCCAATCATCACGTGAGATGGAGTAGTTTTCAATGGTGAACATCTTATGTTGATCATATCTACTATATGATTCATGCTCGACCTTTCGGTCTCCGGTGTTCCGAGGCCATGTCTGTACATGCTAGGCTCGTCAAGCTTAACCCAAGTATTCTGCATGTGCAAAACTGTCTTACACCCGTTGTATTTGAACGTAGAGCTTATCACACCTGATCATCACGTGGTGTCTCGGCACGACGAACTTTCACGACGGTGCATACTCAGGGAGAACACTTGTACCTTGAAATTTTGTAAGAGATCATCTTATAATGCTACCGCCGTACTAAGCAAAATAAGAAGCATAATAAGATAAACATCACATGCAATCAAAATATGTTACATGATATGGCCATCATCATCTTGTGCTTTTGATCTCCATCTCCAAAGCATCGTCATGATCTCCATCGTCACCGGCTAGACACCATGATCTTCATCGTAGCATCGTGGTCGTCTCGCCAACTATTGCTACTACTACTATCGCTAACTCATAGTGATGAATTAAAGCAATTACATGGCCTTCACAATTCATACAATAAAGAGACAACCATAAGGCTCCTGCCGGTTGCCGATAATTTACAGAACATGATCATCTCATACAATAATGTGTAACTCATCACGTCTTGACAAAACAAGTTAGACGTCCTCTACTTTGTTGTTGCAAGTTTTACGTGGCTGCTACGGGCTTAGCAAGACCGTTCTTACCTACACATACAAAAACCACAACGATTTTTCGTGAAGTATGTGCTATTTTAACCTTCACAAGGATCGGGCGTAGCCACACTTGATTCAACTAATGTGAGATAGACAGACACCCGCCGGTCACCTTTAAGAAACGAGTGCTCGTAACGGTGAAACCAGTCTCGCGTAAGCGTACGTGCAATGTCGGTCCGGGCCGCTTCATCTCACAATACCGCCGAATCAAAGTTTGACATGCTGGTAAGCGGTATGACTATTATCGCCGACAACTCATTGTGTTCTACTCGTGCATATCATCTACACATAGACCTGGCTCATGATGCCACTGTTGGGGAACGCAGTATTTAAAAAAATCCTACGATCACGCAAGATCTATCTACTAGAAGCATAGCAACGAGAGGGGAGAGTGTGTCTACGTACCCTCGTAGACCGAAAGCGGAAGCGTCTAGTGACGTGGTTGATGTAGTCGAACGTCTTCGCGATCCAACCGATCCAAGCACCAAACGTACGGCACATCCACGTTCAGCTCGATGACGTCCCACGAGCTCTTGATCCAGTTGAGCGTCACGGGAGAGTTCCGTCAGCACGACGGTGTGGTGACGGTGATGATGAAGCTAGCGGGACAGGGCTTCGCCTAAGCACTGCAACGATATGACCGAGGTGTGTATCTGTTGGGAGGGGCACCGCACACGGCTAAAATCAACTTGTGTGTCCATGGAGTGCCCCTGGCCACGTATATAAAGGATGGAGGGAGGAGGAGGCCGGCCCTCATAGGGCGCGCCAAAGTCTGGAGTCCTACTAGGACTCCCTAGTCCTAGTAGGATTCCTCCTCCCACATGGAATAGCAAAAGGGGAAGGGAGAAGGAGAAGGAAGGAAGGGGTGCCCCCTTTCCCTAGTCCAATTCGGACCAGTCCATGGGGAAGAGGCGCGACCACCCTTGAGGCCTTTCTCTCCTTTCCCGTATGGCCCATTAAGGCCCAATACGAACTCCCATAACTCTCCGGTACTCCGAAAAGTACCCGAATCACATGGAACCTTTCCGATGTTCGAATATAGCCTTCCAATATATCGATCTTTACGTCTCGACCATTTCGAGATTGTTCGTCCTGTCGTGGTCTCATCCGGGACTCTGAAAAAATAATGGTCATCAAATTACATAACTCATAATACAAATCATCATCGAACGTTAAGCGTGCGGACCCTACGGCTTCGAGAAATATGTAGACATGACCGAGACACATCTCCGGCCAATAACCAATAGCGGAACCTGGATGCTCATCTTGGCTCCTACATATTCTACGATGATCTTTATCGGTCAAACCGCATAACAACATACGTTATTCCCTTTGTCATCGGTATGTTACTTGCCCGAGATTCGATCGTTGCTATCATCATACCTAGTTCAATCTCGTTACCGGCAAGTCTCATTACTCATTACGTAATGCATCATCCCGCAACTAACTCATTAGTCACATTGTTTGCAAGGGTTATAGTGATGTGCATTACCGAGAGGGCCCAGAGATACCTTTCCGACAATCGGAGTGACAAATCCTAATATCGATATATGCCAACTCAACAAACACCATCGGAAACACATGTAGAGCATCTTTATAATCACTCAGTTACGTTGTGACGTTTGATAGCACACAGAGTGTTCCTCCGATATTCGGGAGTTGCATAATCTCATAGTCATAGGAACATGTATAAGTCATGAAGAAAGCAATAGCAACATACTAAATGATCAAGTGCTAAGCTAACAGAAGGGGTCGAGTGAATCACATCATTCTCTAATGATGTGATCCCATTCATCAAACGACAACTCATGTCTATGGCTGGGAAACTTAACCATCTTTGATTAACGATCTAGTCAGGTAGAGGCATACTAGTGACACTCATTTTGTCTCTGTATTCACACATGTACTAAGTTTCCAGTTAATACAATTCTAGCATGAATAATAAACATTTATCATGATATAAGGAAATAAATAATAACTTTATTATTGTCTCTATGGCATATTTCCTTCACAAACCTACTTGGAGTAGGATTGCCCCCCCCCTTGGCGCGCGCCTCCTCCTAGGCCGGCCTCCTCCTCGCTCCCTCCTTTATATACGTGGGGAGGGGGCACCCCAAAGGCACACCAAAGTTTCTCTTAGCCGTGTGTGGTGCCCCTCCACACTTACACACCTCGGTCATATCGCAGTGCTAAGGCAAAGCCCTACGACGGTAACTTCATCATCATCGTCACCACGCCGTCGTGCTGACGAAACTCTCCCTCGTCCTCAATTGTATCAAGAGCTCGAGGGACGTCATCGAGCTGAACGAGTGCTGAACGCGGAGGTGCCATACGTTCGGTGCTTGGATCGGTTGGATCGGGAAGACGTTTGACTACATCAACTGCGTTACTAAACTCTTCCGCTTTCGGTGTACGAGGGTACGTGGACATACTCTCCCCACTCGTTGCTATGCTTCTCCTAGATAGATCTTGCATGATCGTAGGAATTTTTTGAAATACTACGTTCCCCAATAGTGGCATCATGAGCCGGCCAGGTCTATGCGTGGATGATATGCACGAGTAGAACACAAAGAGTTGTGGGCGATAATAGTCATATTGCTTACCAACATGTCATACATTGATTCGACGGTATTGTTGGATGAAGCGGCCCGGACCGACATTACATGACCGCGCTCATGAGACTGGTTCTACCGACGTGCTTTGCACATAGGTGGCTGGCGGGTGTCAATTTCTCCAACTTTAGTTGAATTGAGTGTAACTACGCCCGGTCCTTGTTGAAGGTTAAAATAGCACACTTGATAAAAAACCATTGTGGTTTTGATGCGTAGGTAAGAACGGTTCTTGATAGAAGTCCGTAGCAGCCACGTAAAACTTGCAAAAACAAAGTAGAGGACGTCTAACTTGTTTTTGCAGGGCATGTTGTGATGCGATATGGTCAAGACATGATGAGTTATACATTATTGTATGAGATGATCATGTTTTTTAAATTATCGGCAATCGGCAGGAGCCTTATGGTTGTCTCTTTATTGTATGAATTGTGAAAGCCGTGTAATTGCTTTACTTTATCACTATGAGTTAGAGATAGTAGTAGTAGCAATAGTTGGCGAGACGACCACGACGCTACGATGAAGATCATGGTGTCTAGCCGGTGACGATGGAGATCATGACGATACTTTGGAGATGGAGATCAAAAGCACAAGATGATGATGGCCATATCATGTCACATATTTTGATTGCATGTGATGTTTATCTTATTATGCTTCTTATTTTGCTTAGTACGGTAGTAGCATTATAAGATGATCCCTTGCAAAATTTGAAGGTACAAGTGTTCTCCTTGAGTATGCACTGTTGCGACAGTTCGTCGTGCCGAGACACCACGTGATGGTTAGGTGTGATAAGCTCTACGTTCACATATAATGGGTGTAAGACAGTTTTGCACATGTAGAATACTCGGATTAAACTTGATGAGCCTAGCATGTACAGACATGGCCTCAGAACACTGGAGACCGAAAGGTCGAGCGTGAATCATATAGTAGATAGGATCGACATAAGATGTTCACCATTGAAAACTAGTCCATCTCATGTGATGATCGGACATGGTTTAGTTGATTTGGATCACTTGATCATTTAGATGACTAGAGGGATGTCTATCTAAGTGGGAGTTCTTTAGTGATATGATTAATTGAACTTTATTTATCATGAACTTAGTCCTGATAGTTTTTGCATATCTATGTTGCTATAGATCAACGGCCCGTGCTACCATTCCTTTGAATTTTAATGCGTTCCTAGAGAAAGCTAAGTTGAAAGATGATGGTAGCAACTACACAGACTGGGTCCGTAACTTGAGGATTATCGTCATTGGTGCACATAAAAATTATGTCCTGGAAGCACCGCTAGGTGAAAAGCCCGCTGCAGATGCAACACCGGATGTTATGAACGTCTAGCAGAGCAAAGCTGATGAGTACTCGATAGTTCAGTGTGCCGTGCTTTATGGCTTAGAATCGGGTCTTCAAAGACGTTTTGAACGTCATGAAACATATGAGATGTTCCAAGAACTGCAGTTAATATTTCAAGGAAATGCCCGAGTTGAGAGATATTAAGTCTCCAGCAAGTTCTATAGCTGCAAGATGGAGGAAAACAGTTCTATCAGTGAACACTTTATCAGAATGTCTGGGTACTACAATCACATGACCCAACTTAGAGTCAAAGTTGATGAAGATAGTGTTATTGATAGAGTTCTTCAATCACTGCCACCAAGCTATAAAGGCTTCATGATGAACTATAATATGCAAGGGATGCAGAAGACAATTCCCGAGCTCTTCACTATGCTCAAAGTTGCGGAGGTAGAAATCAAAAAGGAGCATCATGTGTTGATGGTTAACAAGACCACTAGTTTCAAGAAAAAGGGCAATGGAAATAAAGAGGAACTTCAAGAAGAATAGCGAGCCAGTTGCTACTCCCGCGAAGAAACCCAAATCTGGAGCCAAGCCTGAAACTGAGTGCTTCTAATGCAAAGGGACTAGTCACTTAAAGCGGAACTGCCCCAAGTATTTGGCGGATAAGAATGATGGTAAAGTGAACAAAGGTATATTTGATATACATGTTATTGATGTGTACCTTACTAATGCTCGTGGTAGCACCTGGGTATTTGATACTGGTTTGGTTGCTCATATTTGTAACTCGAAACACGGGTTATGGATTAAACGAAGATTGGCTAAGGACGAGGTGACGATGCACGTGGGAAATGGTTCCAAAGTCGATTTGATCGCTGTCGGCACACTACCTCTACATCTACCTTCAGGGTTAGTTTTAGACCTAAATAATTGTTATTTGGTGCCAATGTTGAGCATGAACATTATATATGGATCTTGTTTATTGTGAGACGGTTATTCATTTAAATCAAAGAATAATGGTTGTTCTATTTATATGAGTAATATCTTTGATGGTCATGCACCCTTGGTGAGTGTTCTATTTTTGTTAAATCTCGATCGTAGTGATACACATATTCATAATATTGAAGCCAAAATATGCAAACTTGATAATGATAGTGCAACTTATTTGTGGTACTACCGTTTAGGTCATATTGGTGTAAAGCGCATGAAGAAACTCCATGTTGATGGACTTTTGGAATCACTTGATTATAAATCACTTGGTGCTTGCGAACCATGCCTCATGGGCAAGATGAGTAAAACTCCATTCTCCAGAACAATGGAGCGAGCAACTGACGTATTGGAAATCATACATACTGACGTATGTGGTCCAATGAGTGTTGAGGCTCGCGGCGGATATCGTTATTTTCTGATCTTCATAGATGATTTGAGCAGATATGGGTATATCTACTTCATGAAGCACAAGTCTAAAACATTTGAAAAGGTTAAAGAATTTTAGAGTGAAGAGAGAATCATCGTAACAAGAAAATAAAGTTTCTACGATCTGATTGCGGAGGCAAATATTTGAGTTATGAGTTTGGTCTTCATTTGAAACAATGTGGAATAGTTTCACAACTCACGCCACCTGGAACACCACAGCGTAATGGTGTGTCCGAACGTTGTAAATGTACTTTATTAGATATGGTACGATCTATGATGTCTCTTACCGATTTACCACTGTCGTTTTGGGGTTATGCTTTAGAGACAGCTGCATTCACGTTAAATAGGGCACCATCTAAATCCATTGAGACGACACCTTATGAAGTGTGGTTTGGCAAGAAACCCAACTTGTCGTTTCTTAAAGTTTGGGGCTGCGATGCTTAAGTGAAAAAGCTTCAACCTGATAAGCTCGAACCCAAGTCGGAGAAATGTGTCTTCATAGGATACCCAAAAGAAATTTTTGGGTACACCTTCTATCACAGATCCAAAGGCAAGATATTCGTTGCTAAGAATGGGTCCTTTCTAGAGAAGGAGTTTCTCTCGAAAGAAGTGAGTGGGAAGAAAGTAGAACTTGATGAGGTAATTGTACCTCCTCCTGAATTGGAAAGTAGTTCATCACAGAAATCAGTTCGAGTGATTCCTACACCAATTAGTGAGGAAGCTAATGATGATGATCATGAAACTTCAGATCAAGTTACTACTAAACCTCATAGGTCAACCAGAGTACGTTATGCGCTGGAGTGGTATGGTAACCCTGTTCTGGAAGCCATGTTACTAGACCATGATGAACCTACAAACTATGAAGCGATGATGAGCCCAGATTCCGCAAAATGGCTTAAGGCCATGAAATCTGAGATGGGATCCATGTATGAGAACAAAGTATGGACTTTGGTTGACTTGCCCGACGATCGGCAAGCCATTGAAAATAAATGGATCTTTAAGAGGAAGACTAACGTCGATGGTAATGTTATTATCTACAAAGCTCGATTTGTTGCGAAAGGTTTTCGACAAGTTCAAGGAGTTGACTACGATGAGACTTTCTCACCCGTTGCGATGCTTAAGTCTGTTCGAATCATGTTGTCAATTGCCGCATTTTATGATTATGAAATCTGGAAAATGGACGTCAAAACTGCATTCCTAAATGGATATCTCAAAAAAGAGTTGTATATGATGCAACCAGAAGGTTTTGTCAATCCTGAAGGTGATAACAAAGTATGCAAGCTCCAGCGATCCATCTATGGACTGGTGCAAGAATCTCGGAGTTGGAATATACGCTTTGATGAGGTGATCAAAGCATATGGTTTTATACAGACTTTTGGAGAAGTCTGTAATTACAATAAAGTGAGTGGGAGCTCTGTAGCATTTCTGATATTATATGTGGATGACATATTGTTGATTGGAAATGATGTAGAATTTCTGAATCGCATAAAAGGACCCTTGAATAAGAATTTTTCAATGAAAGACCTCGGTGAAGTTGCTTATATATTGGGCATCAAGATCTATAGAGATAGATCAAGACGCTTAATTGGACTTTCACAAAGCACATACCTTGATAAAGTTTTGAAGAAGTTCAAAATGGATCAGTCATAGAAAGGGTTCTTGCCTGTGTTATAAGGTGTGAAGTTGAGTAAGACTCAATGCCCGACCACTACAGAAGATAGAGAGAAAATGAAAGCCATTCCCTATGCTTCATCCCTAGGTTCTATCATGTATGCAATGTTGTGTACCAGACCTAATGTGTGCCTTGCTATAAGTCTAGTAGGGAGGTACCAAAGTAATCCAGGAGTGGATCACTGGAGAGCGGTCAAGAACATCGTGAAATACCTGAAAAGGACGAAGGATATGTTTCTCGGTTATGGAGGTGACAAAGAACTCGTCGTAAATGGTTACGTCGATGCAAGATTTGACACTGATACGGATGACTCTAAGTCACAAACCGGATACGTATTTTTGTTGAATGGTGGAGTTGTCAGTTGGTGCAGTTCCAAGCAGAGTGTCATGGCGGGATCTACGTGTGAAGCGGAGTACATAGCTGCTTTGGAAGCAGCAAATGAAGGAGTCTGGATGAAGGAGTTCATATCCGATCTAGGTGTAATACCTAGTGCATCAGGTCCAATGAAAATCTTTTGTGACAACACTGGAGTTATAGCCTTGGCGAAGGAATCCAGGTTTCACAGGAGAACCAAGCACATCAAGAAACGCTTTAACTCCATCCGCGATCAAGTCAAGGAGGGAGACATAGAGATTTGCAAAATACATATGGATCTGAATGTCGCAGACCCATTGACTAAGCCTCTTCCACGAGAAAAACATGTTCAGCACCAATACTCCATGGGTGTTAGAATCATTACTATGTAATCTAGATTATTGACTCTAGTGCAAGTGGGAGACTGAAGGAAATATGCCCTAGAGGCAATAATAAAGTTGTTATTTATATTTCCTTATATATCATGATAAATGTCTTTTATTCATGCTAGATTTGTATTAACCGGAAACTTGATACATGTATGAATACATAGACAAAACAAAGTGTCCCTAGTATGCCTCTACTAGACTAGCTCGTTAATCAAAGATGGTTGTGTTTCCTAACCATAGACATGTGTTGTCATTTGATCAACGAGATCACATCCTTAGGAGAATGATGTGATGGACAAGACCCATCCGTTAGCTTAGCACAATGATCGTTTAGATTTATTGCTATTGCTTTCTTCATGACTTATACATGTTCCTCTGACTATGAGATTATGCAACTCCCGAATACCGGAGGAACACCTTGTGTGCTATCAAACGTCTCAACGTAACTGGGTGATTAAAGATGATCTACCGGTGTTTCTGAAAGTATTTGTGGTGTTGGCATAGATCAATATTAGGATTTGTCACTCGGAGTGTCGGAGGGGTATCTCTGGGCCCTCTCGGTAATACACATCATAATAAGCCTTGCAAGAAAAATACTAATGAGTTAGTCACGAGATGATGTATTACGGAACGAGTAAAGAGAATTGCCGGTAACGAGATTGAACTAGGTATGATGATACCAACGATCGAATCTCGAGCAAGTAACATACCGATGACAAAGGGAACAACGTATGTTGTTATGCGGTTGGACCGATAAAGATCTTCGTAGAATATGTAGGAGCCAATATGAGAATCCAGGTTCCGCTATTGGTTACTGACCGGAGATGTGTCTCGGTCATGTCTACATAGTTCTCGAACCCGTAGGGTCCGCACGCTTAACATTCGATGACGATTTGTATTATGAGTTATGTGTTTTTGATGACCGTAGATTGTTCGGAGTCCCGGATGAGATCACGGACATGACGAGGAGTCTCGAAATGGTCGAGACATAAAGATTGATATATTGGAAGGTTATATTTGGACACCGAAAGGGTTTCAAAGTGTATCGGTAATTTTTCACAACACGGGGAGGTTACCGGAACCCCCCGGGGAGTCTATGGGCCTTATTGGGCCCTAGTGGAGAAATAGGGCAGCAAGTAAGGTGTGGGGCGCGCCCCCTAGGCCCAAACCGAATAGGTTTAGGGTTTGGGGGGCCGGGCCCCCCTTTCCTTCTCCCCTCCTCCTCTTTCCTCCTTCTCCTAGTAGGGATAGGAAAGGGGGGGGGGCAAACCTACTTGGAGTAGGATTGCGCCCCCCTTGGCGCGCGCCTCCTCCTAGGACAACCTCCTCCTCCCTCCCTCCTTTATATACCTGGGGAGGGGCACCCCAAAGGCACACCAAAGTTTCTCTTAGCCGTGTGCGGTGCCCCCCTCCATAGTTACACACCTCGATCATATCGTTGCAGTGCTTAGGCGAAGCCCTACGATGGTAACTTCATCATCACCGTCACCATGTCGTCGTGCTGATTAAACTCTCCCTCATCATCAACTGGATCAAGAGCTCGCGGGATGTCATCGTGCTGAACGTGTGCTGAACGCGGATGTGCCGTACGTTTGGTGCTTGGATCGGTTGGATCGCGAAGACATTCGACTACATCAACCGCCTTACTAAACGCTTCCACTTTCGGTCTATGAGGGTACGTGGACATACTCTCCCCACTCGTTGCTAAGCTTCCCCTAGATAGATCTTGCGTGATCTTAGGATTTTTTTTTTGAAATACTACGTTCCCCAACAGAGCGGCGGTCGTCGTGGGCCGGAGAGCGGCGGTTGGTCGTGCAGGGGAGTGACGGGAGTCGTGAGGCGGGGATCGGCGGCCGTCTCGAGCTGTGCGGTCGTCCTAGGCATACCGACTGGAGAGCTGCCGCTGAAGGTCAGCCTCCCTGCGCAGTTGTGACAACCCTAGTCAATGCATGCATTAGAGTGTTTGCATCATGTTTAAATTTCTTAGAAACTTGAAATGGGGACGACGGAAACCCCCAACACCACTTAAGTAAACTAGGGTTACCAAAATACTTTTTCGATGAACCTAAAATGCCCTTAAAAATGTTCATCATCTTTACCATGGTCTAGAACCTCTGACAAAATGGTTCACATTTTTCTAGGACAATATTGGGTCACTGAATTAAATCATACCTTATTTGCATTTGGGCATTTAAATTTTATATATTAATTTAAATGTCCAAATATTCATGAACTGAAATGTTTGCTATTGGAAATAATCCAAATAGTGGCCACAAGCAGTCTCATGATTTTTGGAAATGCTCTGGCATTTTTAATAAAGCCAAAACAATTGCAGAAAATAGAAAACAAAAATAAAAGAGAGAGGGAGAGAGAGAGAGAGAGAGAGAGAGAGAGGGAGAGAGAGAGAGAGTTGCCTGGCCTTACCTCGCTGGGCAGGTCCTGTGCATCCCAGCTGCGGCCTAACACTATAGCTGGCCCAGCCCACCCGCCCCACCGTCTTCAACCTCCTGCCAGTAGGCAGGAGGGCGTGTGCTCGCCACGCGCACGCCACCTCCACCCTGCCTGGCTGCCCCCTCGATGCCCTGGATGCCTCCAACGTCGCCACGCACCCACTGGACCTCCTCCCACTCTCCTTCGGCCTCATCCCCTCCTCTGTCCCGCTCTTCTCACCATAGCGGAATGCTGCCGTTGCCGCCGCTCGCTGTCACCATGTCCACCGTGCCCCCCAAGCCGCCCCGAGCTGTCTCCGAGCACCGCCGTCGTCCACTGCATCGTCTACGCCAAGCCACGCACCACCATGCACGTTTACTTCGTGAGCGCACGTAGAACCCATAGGTACTAACCGTTGTTCCTCCCATGCACCGTGTCGTCGTTTTCATTGGCACCCGAGCTCCGGTCGCCGCTGTTGAGGTTAACGCCATCGCCTCCGGCCACCATAGGCCTGGCCGGCACCACCTTTTAACGCGCGCCGACGAGGGCTTTCGAACGGGACCAACCGCGGCTCAAACCGCGGTCTATGGATGAAACCCGACGCTCACCGCCGCGTCTAGCCTCGCCGATGTCAAGCCGCCGATGAGTTTGACTCATCTGACCAGGGGTTTGACTCCCCCTGGATCATTGACAAGTGGGCCAGGCCCCTGTTTAGTTAAGTGTTAGATTAATTAGTGTTAGTTAACTTAGTTAATTAGTTGAGCCACTAACATGTGGGCCCAACCTTGTTGACATTTTGTTAGGGTTAGTTTAGCACTAATTAACTCAGTTAACCAACTGAGTCACTGACCAGTGGGCCACACTTGTCAGGTTTGACCTGGATGGCCCTGTTGACCTTCTGACGTCACCCTAATGCAATGCCGGCGCAGTTAATCATTTTCTGGCTTTAAAATAATCCAGGAAATTCCAGAAAAATGGTTTAAACTTCTAAAATTCACAGAAATTCAACTCTAGCTCAGATTGAAATAATTTATATATGAAAAATTATCAGAAAAATTCAATTTATCCATCTGTACCATTTTCCTGCATGTTTAAACAACATAAAGATGATGTACATGACAATTTGAATTAAGGGCATTTTAAATGCTTATGTTTGGAGTTGCATTTGAATCCTTGATTCCAATGAGCTTCACTTAACATGTTGCTAGTTGCATTAGCACAATCCATAGCATATTTGACATGTCATGATCATGCATCATATTGTTGCATTACATTGATTGTGTTCCTTCTCTGTTTGTCGATATTGTCCCCTCTCAATGGACGTAGCTTCGACGATGAGTTCGATGACACCGATGAAGAGTTATACTATCTTCAGAAGTGCCAGGCAAGCAGAACCACTTTGTTCATTCCGATACAATCCCGTTCTCTCGCTCTTGCTCTCTTTTACTACATTAGGACAACAACGATTCATCTGTTACATGCTGCGGTAGTTGAACCCCTTTCCTCTGCATGACCTGTCATTGCCACGGTAATTAGATGAACCCCACTAGCATGAGTAGGAGTTGTTTGAGCCCTAATGTGCCTACTCATTCATGCTTGTTTGTCATGCCTGCTACTGTTTAGAGTTGAGTCAGGTCTGATTCATCGAGGATGAATTGGAGGTGTGTGAACATGTCCTACTGTTGAGAGCTAAGTTTGTGAACATGATTTGGTAAAGGTAGCGATGAGAGGCCATGTAGGAGTACATGGTGGGTTGTCTCATTGAAACCGTCCTCAGGAACTGAGCTTTGTTTCTGTGATCTAAGATAGTTACTACCACACATTGGGCTCCGGGCACTCCAAGCTCTCTCGACTTATTAATCGCCTTGATCTCTGTCCAGGAGTTGCAACTAGTTTCTGGTGTTTGTAGGATATGTGTTGGAGGCTATGCATAGCACTGACCCTAGGGGTGGGCTATGATGCGGTAGATACACTATGGCATGGTGTACCGAGTCACCCGTTTGGTGTCTTGGGAACCATGTACTTAACGTGCGTTATATCGACTAGAGGTGGGTGAATAGGCGATTTTTATGAATTCTACACTGAGGAATTTGCGGGTGAGGAAATACCTTAGCGAAGAACTACTTGCGGCCGAATAAGTACTCAGAAGTAAACATAAAAGAACACAAGCATGGTCATCATGATGAAATGAAGACAATCACAGAGTACAGAAAGCGTAAACACAGGATTGCACAGGATGAAGACAAACAGATTGAAGAAATTGAACTGAGGAAATTGATAAAGTCTTTAGTCAAAGTCTTCAAACAGATCTGAACAAGCACACAACACAGATATGAGGAATTGAAAGAGTTGAGGAAATAGAACCAGTAAGCTTGGTGAAGACAATGATTTGTTAGACCAGTTCCAACTGTTGTCTCAGTTGTACATCTGGTTACGGCGGCAAGGTATTTAAACCTGAGGACACATAGTCCCGGACACCCAGTCCTGGACACACAGTCTAAGACACCAAGTCCTCACCGTATTCCCCTTGAGCTAAGGTCACACCGACCTCTCCCAATCACTCGTGGTAAGTCTTCACAGGTGACTTCCGAACCTTCACAAACTCAGTCACTCGGTGATCCACAATTCCTCTTGGATGCTCTAGACCATGACGCCTAACTGTCTGGAAGAAGCACAGTCTTCAAAGGTAACAAGTGCCGGATCCACTCAGGATCAATCTCTTCAGTGATGCTCAATCACTTTTGGGTTTGTAGGTGTTTGGGTTTGGTTTTGGGTTTTTCCTCACTTGATGATTTTCACTCAAAGTCCTCGGAGGATGGGTTGCTCTTATGACAAGTGTCAGTTTCTCTCGGAGCAGCCAACCAGCTAGTGGTTGTAGGGGGGGGGGATATTTATAGCCTAGGGAGCAGCCCGACATGATAAGACATAAATGCCCTTTAATGATATGACCGTTAGGTAGGTAGATATTTTGGGACAGTTGGCGCATAGCACAGCAACGGTCGGAAATTAGAGTATCAAATTCCTTAGGGCTATCATGTTCCTCACTGTGTAGGCAATCCGCACTGGCGAATTCCTAACTGTCCAGTTAGAATAAATTCCTCAAAGACTAGAAGAACTTCGTCTCTGTCACTGAAGAATATGACTGAACTGTATGAGATTTCTAATGGCTTCACTCGAAGGGATTGGTAGGTGTAGGATTTTGAGTTGAGCATCAAATGGAAAATTTTCCTTAGTATTTCCTCGACCCCCTTTAACAGTACGGTGTTTCCTATGACTCAAGAAAGATAAAATGAAACTACGAAAACAAAAGTCTTCACGCTTCAGGTTCCTCAAATGTATACCAAGTCTTCAAGGTCACATCAATTTCTTCACTTTCAAAGTCTTTATAAAGTCTTCAGAAATCCAAAGTCTTCAGTCGAAGAACTTCATTTTTAGGGGTCTACTTTCCCTGTAAATATCAAACTCCTCATAGGCTTATAGACCTGTGTACACTCATAAACACATTAGTCCCTTAACCTATAAGTCTTCAATACACCAAAATCACTAAGGGGCACTATATGCACTTACAATCTCCCCCTTTTTGGTGATTGATGACAACATAGGTTAAGTTTTCAACGGGGATAAACATATGAAGTGTAAATAATGATACCGAGGAATTTGATTGCAAGATATAGAAGAACTCCCCCTGAAGATGTGCATAGTGAGGAATTTTCTTTTGAAGCAATGCACACTTGAAGAGTAGAATCATGGAGATCTCCCCCTATATCTTGTAATTCATACACACATTTGACATATAATATGAAGAATTTGAAATGCATGATGAAATATGGTGACTGATGTAATCCAGCATGCGTGCATAAACATTAATGAGGAATAAGCATGCAGAAACATCACAGCAAAAGTATCAGGTCACCACAGAGTTTAAGTTTACAACTCGATCCGGCAAAGTCATCAGAAGAACGAGAGTTGTAACTTAGCAAAAAACGCCCATATATATAGACCCGCTTGAAGACTAACTCAAATTTCTCCCCCTTTGTCATCGAATGACCAAAAGGATTGAAACTGAGGACTAACGCCCCTGAAGAATCTCAAGATGATGAAGGAGCGCCAGCGTTGTTGGGGTCGATGGTTGATGTAGGGCCTGCCGCAGTGTCGTCCAAGTCTTCATACTCGTCGGTTTCACGCGATGAAGAATAGGAGCTGGCCACCAAGGGAGAAACCTTGACCTTCTTGTATTTCTTTCGGAGGAGGAGCAGACCAGTCAAAGTCATCCTTGAGACCCATTTTCTTCAGATCTTCTTCGCCATAAAGATGAGACAGAACAGCCCAGGTGCGGTTGAGGGTTTCATGGAGGTAGTAATGGTTTTTCTTCACTGCATTGTGATTTGAAGTCATGTTGTGAAGAATTGAACCAAACTGACGCTTGACCCAGTTGTGGTTGCGATCAACCTTCTGGTGGAGACTAAGGAGAAGCTCACGATCAGTCATCACCCCGGGGAGCTGTGCCTTGAGGATTTTGCTTTGGAGCGTTCGCGGCAGAGTCATGGGTGGTAGAGTCATCATTGGTGTGTCAGCTTTGTAGTTCACTAAAGACCTTGTCCTGATGAATCTCATAATCCACGGAGCATAAGGTTTCAGGTTGAAAGAGGACACAACAACATTTGACATAGTCCTCATGAAGAAATCATGGAAGTTGATGGGAACGCCATGGATGATGTTGAAAAGCAGATTCTTCATGATGCCAACGACTTCTTCATCATTTGAGTCGTGGCCCTTGATAGGACTCAATGTCTTCGTCAGAGTGCGATAGACAGTCCGAGGCAGAAACAACAATTCCTTCACGAGGAATTTGGTCCTTGGGGCTTGACCTGGCTTCAAAGGCTTCATCAGCACTTGCATGTGGTGATTTGTAAGTTCTGTTTCTTCGTACATGCAACGAGCTGCTTCAGTGGGAGGACTGAGAGGCACACTTGAAGTAATTCAGAAGCTAGTGCCTTGTAGTGAGTGTTTTCGGTCATCTAGTCCAGCACCCATGAATTCACATCTTCAGAGTTTCCGGTGATGTGCAGCGTTGCATAGAATTGAAGAATAAGTTCTTCATTCCAATCACATATATTAGTGCAGAAACCCAACAGTCCAGCGTCGTGAAGAACACTGAGGACTGGCACGAAGCCTGGCAGAGATTCCATATCCACGTGAGGAATGTGCTCATGATCGAAGACTTTGTCTTTGTTGAACAGCACTGAGGATAGAAATTTGCCTGACTGGCAGTCCAGAAACGCCTCTTCCTAATGCGAGCAGAGTCATAGAGGTTGTATCCAGTGAAGAACACATGCTCGTTGAAGAAATCAGCCTTCTTGAAAGTTTGCTTTCGTGAGAAAGGATCCTTTGGCTTGGGTTGAGGAGTGTCAGTCAATTGCATCACTACCTCAGGATTCGCAATATTAGTTTCTTCAGGCTGAGGAATTTCTGGTTCCTCTTCCGTGGCAGTCTGAGTCTTCATAGATTCAGCAGCAGCAGTTTCTTCAGCACTACTGGCTGGAATATCTTCATGTACAGAAGGTGTGGGATGAGTTTCTTCAGAGCCCAAAGGAACAGTGCGTGCTGGAGAATGAGGAATTTGTCGCAGCGGCGTGAACAGAGGGGAGTTGGGATGCTGACTATCCCAAAATTCATCATTCATTAATGGAGTAGCACTCCCAATGTCCATGTCTGAGTCTTGTTCATCCAATTCTTCAACGCAGGCCTCTTCAATAGTGAACTGAGGCATTTGCGAGGAGATAATTGGTGTTGAAGGGATTGCATCCACTTCAATTTCTTCATCCGTCTGCTCTGAGGAAGCAGCATGGGGAATGTCTTCTTCTGATTCACTGGGAATCACATATTCTTTATCAAACGGAATAAGTTCTTTTGTTGGCATGGATGAAATAGGAACGGCATCAATTGGGTTGTCAACTGAGCTTGTCAAAGGCTTCATCTTCTTCGGAGCTGAAGAATCTGATGAAGTTGATGCCTTCCTTTTCTTCACAGTTGCACGCTCTGCAGCCTTGGTCTTCTTCACATCTGATGCAGATGGAAGGATTGGAGTTGGAGAAGGCGCAGGAGGAGTAGAGGAATCTGGTTGAATTTCTTCAGGCACAACTATTGTAGTTGCCCTCACTTCTTCACTTTCTTCAGACACAGCCTTTGGAGCTTCAGCTGTCCTGACATTTTCTTCAGGCGCAACACTAGAGGTTGCCCTGGCAATTTCTTTAGTGGCTGGAATGCAGTCATCAGCCCTGGTATTTTCTTCAGCAGCCTGATGTTCTTCAGTAGACTGAGCAGATGCTTCAGCCTGAGGAATTTCAATGTGTGTTTGACGAGCAACACTTGAAAAAAAACCTTTAGTCAAATTCACAAATCTGACTTTGGCACCCATCCATTCTACGTGATATGCGTCGAATTCATCACTGAGAGTTTTGATTTCACCCTGAAGCTTTACAAGTTCTTTAGTTGTCATGTTGACAACATTTTTCTTCAGCTAGCGCTCCTTCTTGTACTGCGCTTTCTTCGTCTGCCTGGCCTTTTCAAATTTCCATTTTTCTTCGCCTATGAAGGCGGTCAGCATGTGACTTTGGCCAGGAGTCAGATTGAAATCAGGCATGGGAGTGTTGGGATCCTGATGCCAGAGATCAATGAAGTCTAGGATCACTTTCGGATCCAAAAGCAGTGGCACAGTGCTTCCTTTGGCTCTAGCGGCCCTTTCTTGCCTGTCTCTGATGATTTGAACCAGTTCTTCATCATCAGCTTCATCATGAGACGGCACTTGGAAAGCAACTTGTTTCTTGTGAGGGCTTGGGCGCGAACCTCATCCAGCAGTTGTCTTTTTCTTCAACAGAGAGGGACCACCTGAGGAACTTGGAGCGGCTGAGGAACTTGCTGACGCTCCTGAGGCAATGGATATGCCCGCAGTCCTTTGACATGTGGCAAGATGCATAGGCGCAGATGATTTTGTCGGAGCATCTGAAGACTTTGGTGGAGGAGTTGAGGACTTTGGAGGAGCAGGAGCAGTTTGAGGAGATGGCCGTGAGGGCATTGCCGAGGAACTGGGCCGTGAAGGCATTGAGGAAGAAGCACTTGGCTTGTGAGCAGGCTTCTTTGCCATGGCCTTCTTTGGCTTTCTAGCCAAGGCCTCAGCAGTGGCAGCAGCAGCAGCAGAGTCTTCATTGAATTTCCTCACTGCTTCTTTTGCTTGTTTGGCCAACTTGGTCTGGCTCTTGGCCCATTCTTCAGGATAATCCTCACCGCGCTTGAGGCTAGTGGGATCAGCAACTTGGCCATGTGCCAATGGAGGTCTTGGGCATGGAGGATTGAGTGCGAATTTCTTCATGTACTTGGGAGTTACATACCTGTACTCCCTCCACTCTCTTGCCCATCTCCTCTCAATTCTTTGTATGTGCACCTTGTGCTGATTCTTGTTCTCTTTTCCGTACTTTGCCTCATCAGGAGTGCAATAGTCAGCATATATGTCTTAAGGGATTTTGAAAGCAGTGTTGACCTCAGGCCTCTTTCCTTCCTTCTGTGGCTTCTTTCCATCAGCCATTTTATTTAGACGAGGAATTTGAACGATGGAATTCTCTGAAGAAGTATGCAACTGTTCTTCGAGGAACACTGCAAATGAGTTAAGTTGATGAAAACCTAGTGATTCAGCAGCGGACATGAGTACCTGTGAACAGAGTATAGTTGCGAGGAATTTGGAGAGGTCATATGCGTTCTCAGAAGATTTGTAAAAAGAACAAGTTTGAGGAATTTGACCAGACGAGTCTTGAAGAATTTGACTAAGCGTTCTTTGTCTTAGGTTCCAGAGTTGTATAGATTGAAAATCCACACAATTGAGGAATCTTGAAGAAAAACATAGCTTAGAGAAGTTGAATCAAGAACAGATGACATGAGAGGTGTTTAGTGTGTGAAGATTTGAAGAAAAACACCTTTGAGAATTTTTGTAGAAAACATTCGAATCAAAGAGGGCAGTAAAAGTAACTCTTAATTACCGTTGATGAAGAACACGACGAAATGTGAGGTGGAGAAATGAAGTTCGTCAGTGGAGATCTTCCACGCCTTAACTTGGCAAAGGAAGACAGCTACGGCGGCGGCGGAGTGAAGAAATCCGCAGCCGGCGCGAGTACGACGGCGACGAGGTCGAGGCAGTGAAGCTCTTCCTCACCGGCGACGATGAAGTAGAGGCGGCGCTAGGGTTGGAGAAGCTCGAGCGAGCGTAGAGATCGAGCAGAGTAAAAAGTGAAGTGAGGGAAGGGGAGGGGTATTTATAGCGGAGATGAATAACCGTTCGCCCGAAGAATTTGGACGAACGTGCCCCTGACCCTTCTCATTCGCTCAACATGTGTCACCCACGTACTGAGAAGTGGAGATCGTGTGTGATCATGGGTGAATAGATAAGTATTGTCGTGGGAAGCGGAACGATTTGAGCGGCAAAACCGAAAATTTGGATAAGATAGGTTTTAACGTTGCGTCCGCAAATTCTTCAGCTGTCAAGGACATAGTGAAGATTTTGAACGAGTTTCAAATAGAATGCATATGAAGAATTTGTGAATAGAATGGGTTGAGTTTATCATAGAGGGGGAAGGGTCCGATCACATTCTCTTAGCGGGAAAAACAGCTTGAAGAATTAGCAATAAGTGAATGTTGTAGAGGACATAAACTCATATATATATAGCCAATGAAGAAAAATGATGGAAAAGGTGAAGACGATGCAAAGCTGAAGAATATGAACAACCGAGGAATTTAAACAAAAACTCAAATTGAAGATTTTCAACTTTGGTGGTGGCGTGACCCATCGTATAAGAATGATGATTTCAGACACCGCGTACAATTGTCGTAGGGTTCTAAGAATCAAATTCTTCGTTAATGTCTTCACAGTTAGAGCGTTATTCTTCATTGATTGAAGAAAAACATTTCTTCATGTGTTGCACATCTAAGTCATCAATTTTGCATAAGTGTTAGGATGAGTGTCCTATTCAAAGAACATTCAAAGATTCTAAGATATTTAGCTCACATCGCAACTTGCTAAATCTCTTCTCATCCAAGGGCTTTGTGAAGATATCGGCTAGCTGTTCTTCAGTCTTCACATGTTCAATAGAAATGTCACCCTTCAACACATGATCACGAAGAAAATGATGACAAATTTGAATGTGCTTTGTCTTCGAGTGCTGAACTGGGTTGTGAGCAATCTTGATGGCACCCTCATTGTCACAGAAGAGAGGCACATTCTTCATGTTGATGCCATAGTCCTTGAGAGTTTCCTTCATCCACAGCAATTGAGCACAGCAAGAGCCAACAGCAATATACTCAGCTTCAGAAGTAGACAGTGATACGCAGTTCTGTTTCTTCGAAGACCAACAGACCAAAGATCTTCCGAGGAAGTGACATGTACCAGATGTTGACTTGCGGTCCACACGATCACCAACATAGTCAGAGTCTGAATATCCAATGAGATCAAAAGCCGAGCCCTTAGGGTACCATAATCCAAGTGTTGGTGTGTGAGCTAGATAACGAAGAATATGTTTCACAGCCTTATGGTGTGATTCCTTCGGTGTAGCTTGAAATCGGGCACACATGCAAACACTAAGCATTATATCTGGCCTAGATGCACATAGGTACAATAAAGAACCAATCATGGAGCGGTATACCTTATGATTTAAGTCGACACCATTTTCATCAGTGCACAGATGACCATTTGTGGGCATAGGAATTTTGACGCCTTTGCAATCGTGCATGCCGAGTTTCCTCAGTACATCCTTGAGGTATTTCTCCTAAGATATGAATATGCCATTGCATTGTTTACGAATTTGAAGACCTAAGAAGAATTTCAATTCTCCCATCATAGACATTTGATATTCTTCACTCATCATATAGGCAAATTCATCACTATAGCGTTGGTCAGTACAGCCAAAGATAATATCATCAACATATATTTGGCACACAAATAATTCACCATCGTAAGATTTAGTGAAAAGAGTAGGATCAAGTGAACCGGGTTTGAAGCATTTCTGCATGAGGAATTCCTTCAAAGTATCATACCACGCCCGAGGGGCCTACTTGAGGCCATAGAGGGCCTTATTGAGCCTGAAGACTTTGTCGTGATTCTTTGGATCTTCAAAACCTGGGGCTTGAGCAACATATACTTCTTCGTTAAGCTTACCATTGAGGAATGCACTTTTCACATCCATTTGATATAGAGTGATATCATGATGGTTAGCGTAAGCAAGTAATATGTGAATAGCCTCAAGTCTAGCAATAGGAGCAACAGTTTCATCGAAATCAATTCCTTCAACCTGTGTGTAGCCTTGAGCTACAAGCCATGCTTTATTCCTTACCATGAGGCCATTTTCATCTTGCTTGTTGCGGTAGATCCACTTTGTGCCAATGATATTGTGCTTGCGAGGATCTGGACGTTTGACCAGTTCCCAGACGTTGTTGAGCTCGAATTGATGTAATTCTTCTTGCATAGCTTGAATCCACTCAGGCTCCATAAATGCTTTATCTACCTTAGTGGGCTCTGTGATAGAGACAAAAGCAAAGTGCCCACAAAAGTTAGATAAATGTGAAGCTCTTGAGCGTGTGAGAGGACCTGGTATTTTGATGTCGCTGATGATTTTCTCAATCTGCACTTATTTTGCCACGCGAGGATGAGCTGGTTGTCGTCGAGGAATTTGATCAGCATTTTCTTCAGCACCATTTTCTTCAGCATTTTCTTCAGGTGCATTAGCTCAACGTTCTTCACGTTCTGGAATGAATTCTTCAGCAGATTCTTCGCTCAGAATGACATCCTCAGTAGCCTTGAATTTCATAGTTTCTTCAGGTGTTGGTTCATCTATCACAGTAGGTAGGTTCTCTCTTTGCGAGCCGTTAGTTTCATCAAACCGCACATCTACAATTTCAACAACCTTGTGAAGAACGTTGTTGAAGACTCTGTAGGTGTGCGAGTCCTTTCCGTAACCAAGCATAAACCCTTCATGTCCTTTCGGTGCAAATTTTGAGTTGTGATGAGGATCTCTAATCCAACATTTAGCACCGAAGACTTTGAAATAACTCACATTGGGTTTATTGTCAGTGAGGAGTGCATAGGCAGTCTTCTTGAAGAATTTGTGAACATATACTCTGTTGATGATGTGGCACGCAGTATCAATTGCATCAATCCAGAAACAACGAGGCGTTTTGTATTCATCAAGCATAGTGCGAGCCATCTCAGCAAGAGTCCTGTTCTTGCGCTCCACGACGCCATTCTGCTGAGGAGTATAAGGAGAAGATAACTCATGAGTAATACCAAGTTCATCAAGATAGTCATCGAGACCAGAGTTCTTGAACTCAGTTCCATTGTCACTTCTGATGTGCTTGATCTTCACACCAAAGTTGGTTGAAGCCCTCGAGGAAAATCGTATGAAGACTTCCTGCACTTCATGTTTGTAAGTAACAATGTGTACCCATGTGTATCGAGAGTAATCATCAACAATAACAAAGCCGTATTCAGAAGCATCATTTGAAACTACAGAATAATGATTATGACCGAAGAGATCCATGTGAAGCAATTCAAATGGTCGAGTAGTAGTCATGATAGTCTTCGCTGGATGCTTGGCCTTGGTCATCTTTCCAGCTTCACAGGCTCCGCATAGGGGATCCTTGAGGAATTTGACATTCTCAATGCCAATGACATGCTTCTTCTTCGCAAGTGTGTGCAAATTCCTCATGCCTGCATGACCAAGTTGTCGATGCCATAGCCAGCCTTCTAAAGCTTATGCAAGTAGACACATTGCTGGTTGAGGTCCTGTAGAGAAATCAACAATATACAAGTCTCCTCTCCTAAAGCCTTCGAAGACTTTGGAATTGTTAGATTCCATGACCACAACACAACGATACTTGCCAAAGACTACAACCATATTAAGATCGCAAAGCATTGAGACATACATGAGGTTGTATCCTAAGGACTCAACAAGCATGACTTTGTCCATGTGTCGATCCTTTGAGATCGCAACCTTACCTAGACCCAATACCTGACTTTTGCCTTTGTCAGCGAAGATGATATGCTTCAGATGAGATGGAGATAAGGGAGCATCCATCAATAGATTCTTGTCACCAGTCATGTGATTTGTACATCCACTATCGAGGACCCACTCTGAGGCTTTGGGTTGATCATCTTGCAGATGAATTAGTGCAGCTTACATACTCATATACTTCATCTGTGAAGAATATGACATCAAATCATCAAATCAATTTCATCAACCAATGCAACAGATAAAGCAGTATGAGGACGTGAGAAGTGAGAGTTCATTTCTTCATGATTAGCATGCGTCCTTTCAGGCAGTTTTCAGGTCTCCAGCAAATTCTTCACACGTTTGAGCACGTCTGGAGACCTGACCCTACAGAAGAGATTAGTTCTTTTTCTTCAACACCCACATCTGAAGGGGTGGCAAAGAGTTCATCACTCTGCGAACTCCATATGAGAAAGGTGGCATAGACGCCAGCCCATTTCGTTTCACATAAGAGGAGTTAGGATAAGCACATGAATAAGCAGAGAAATTCTTCGAGGACTTATGAACATAATGGTTAGAAGAATAATGCTCATATTCATAGCCCTTAGCTCTTCCCTGCGAAATAGAGTTGTTAGCGTGATGATATTCATATGAGGACTTTGATCCTTTTGAGGAATTTGATCCGTATGAGGATTTGAATCCATCTGAAGATTTTGATCCATATGAAGAATTGGATCTGGGGTTCCTATTCCTCACACGAGGTGTCATGAGGACATTCACTTGAAGATTTTCAAGGTGCCTCTTAGGACCTAGATTTTCTTCATAGGGGGACCATTCCTGCAGTTAGATCCAACATATCTAGCAAATACTTCACCATTCTGATTTTTGAATAGTTTATAGTTGGAGTCAAATGACTCGTCAGAAGAATGAGGAGATTCACATGTAAAGCCAGATAAATTGGATGGATCAACTGGAGGTCCCTTTGCAGCAACCCATGAGGTTTTGGGGTACTGCTCAGGCTTCCAATATGAACCATCAGCATTAAGTTTCCTCTCAAAGGCGATACCCTCTTTCCTAGGGTTCCTGTTGAGGATCTGCTTTTTAAGCACATCACAAAGAGTTTGATGCCCTTTGAGGCTTTTGTACATGCCTGTCATGTACAATTCCTTCAGCCCTGCATTATCAATGATACTAGCAATGTCCTCAGATGAGGAATTAGTGATAGCAGAGACAGTTGAAGAATTTTTAGCATTAGAAGCATTTGAACATTCAGGTGAAGAATTAACAGTTTAACGTTCAATGCATTTCAAGCATGGAGGAATGAATTCTTCCTGAGAAGCGCTGATTTGTTAAGCAAGTAATGAATCGCGCTCCTTCTGAAGATCTTCATAACTCACTCTTAGCTTTTCAAGATCTTGCTTTCTTTGAAGAAATTCATAAGAAAGCTTCTCATGATCAGACAAGAGAGTGATATGATGACCTTGAAGGTTATCATACTTGGACTAAAGTCTTTGAAGATTTTCAGTCAAGATTTTAGATCGATCCATTTCTTCACCCAACATATCATCACTTTTATCTAGCATGTTTTGAACCTTATCAAGAGCCTTTTGTTGTTGCACAGCAATCTTAGCAAGTTTAGAATAGTTGGGCTTAAGATTTTCATTAGATTCATTCTCACTAGATTCAGAGGAGGCATATTTGAGAACGTTGGCACCCTTTGCCATGAAGCAATAGGTGGGAGCACAGTCATCATTGCCTTCATCAGCCTTGTTGGTGAAACCATTTTCTTCAAGGATGAAGATAGACTTGCTGATGAATGCACTAGCGAGGGCTAGACTCGCCACACCAGACTCGGACTCCTCAAATTCCACCTCTTCCTCATGATCCTCAGATTCAACCTCAGAGTCCATTTCCTTGCCAATGAATGCTCGGGCTTTCTTGGAGCTGCTCTTCTTGTGAGATGAAGACTTTGAGGGTTTTGATGATGAAGATTTTGATGATTTCTTCTTCTTCTTTGCATCATCAGAACTTTAATCCTTGTACTTCTTCTTCTTAGATTCCTTTTCCCACTGAGGACAATCTTGAATGTAGTGACCAGGCTTCTTGCATTTGTGACATAGCCTCTTATTGTAGTCACTGGATGAGGAATCAGTTCTCCTTGAGAATTTTCCAAAGCGACCACGTCTTGAGAACCTTTGGAATTTCTTCACGAGCAGTGCTAGCTCCTGGCTCAGTTCTTCAGGATCACCAAGGCTACTACCATAATCTTCACCTTCAGATTCAGAGACGACCTTGGCCTTCAGGGCACGTGATCTGCCATAGCTCGTACCATAGAGATCTCTCTTTTCAGCAAGCTGGAACTCATGAGTATTTAGCCTTTCGAGGATATCAGCGGGATCAAGTGACTTGTAATCACCACGCTCTTGTATCATTAATGCTAGAGTGTCAAATGAGGAATCAAGCGATCTCAGCAATTTCGTCACCACTTCATGATCGGTGATATCAGTGGCACCAAGTGCTTGAAGCTCATTTGAGATGTCAGTGAGGCGATCGAAGGTCTGTTGAACATTTTCATTGTCAAGTCTTTTGAAGCAGTTGAAGAGATTGCGAAGAACATCAACTTGAGAGTCACGCTGTGTTGAGACTCCTTCATTGACTTTGGACAGCCTATCCCAGATAAGCTTATCAGTTTCCAAAGCACTCACTCTTCCATACTGTCCTTTGCTCAGATGGCCACAAATGATATTCTTCGCTTGAGAGTCGAGTTGCTTGAATCTCTTCACATCAACAGCATTCAGAGAAGGTGAGACCGAAGGAACACCATTTTCCACAACATACCAGAGATCGTTATCAATTGCCTCAAGATGCATTCGCATCTTGTTCTTCCAGTAGGGATGGTCCGTCCCATCGAAGGTAGGACACCCAGCGAAGACCTTGATCATATCTGCGGTTGACATAACTAAAACTCCAGGCGGTTAAACCAAAATCAAATAGAACAAGGGAGTACCTTGCTCTGATACCAATTGAAAGTGCGTTATATCGACTAGAGGGGGGTGAATAGGTAATTTTTATGAATTCTTCACTGAGGAATTAGCGGGTGAGGAAATTCCTTAGCGAAGAACTACTTGTAGTGGAATAAGTACTCAGAAGTAAACATAACAGAACACAAGCATGGTCATCGTGATGAAATGAAGACAAGCACACAGTACAGAAAGCGTAAACACATGATTGCACAGGATGAAGACAAACAAACTGAAGAAATTGAACTGAGGAAATTGAGAAAGTCTTCAGTCAAAGTCTTCAGACAGATATGAACAAGCACACAACACATATATGAGGAATTGAAAGAGTTGAGGAAATAGAACCAGTAAGCTTGGTGAAGACAATGATTTGTTAGACCAGTTCCAACTGCTGTCTCAGTTGTACATCTGGTTAGGGCAGCTAGGTATTTAAACCTGAGGATACAGAGTCCCGGATACCCAGTCCTGGACACACGGTCCAAGACACCAAGTCCTCACCGTATTCCCCTTGAGCTAAGGTCACACATACCTCGCCCAATAACTCGTGGTAAGTCTTCACAGGTGACTTCCGAACCTTCACCAACTCGGTCACTCGGCGATCCACAATTCCTCTTGGATGCTCTAGACCATGACGCCTAACCGTCTGGAAGAAGCACAGTCTTCAAAGGTAACAAGCGTCGGATCCACTCAGGATCAATCTCTTAAGTGATGCTCAATCACTTTTGGGTTTGTAGGTGTTTGGGTTCGGTTTTGGGTTTTTCCTCACTTGATGATTTTCACTCAAAGTCTTGGGAGGATGGGTTACTCTTATGACAAGTGTTAGTTTCTCTCGGAGCAGCCAACCAGCTAGTGGTTGTAGGGGGCGGCTATTTATAGCCTAGGGAGCAGCCCGACATGATAAGATATAAATGCCCTTTAATGTTATGACTGTTAGGTAGGTAGATATTTTGGGACAGCTGGCGCGTAGCACAGCAACGGTCAGAAATTTGGGTATCAAATTCCTGAGGGCTATCATGTTCCTCACTGTGTAGGCAATCCGCACTGGCGAATTCCTAACTCTTCAGTCAGAACAAATTCCTCAGAGACCAGAAGAACTTCGTCTCTGTCACTGAAGAATATGACTGAACTGTATGAGATTTCCAATGGCTTGACTCGAAGGGATTGGTAGGTGTAGGATTTTGAGTTGAGCATCAAATGGAAATTTTTCCTTAGTATTTCCTCGACCCCCTTTAACAGTACGGTGTTTCCTATGACTCAAGAAAGAGAAAATGAAACTACGAAAACAAAAGTCTTCACCCTTCATGTTCCTCAAATGAATACCAAGTCTTCAAGGTGACACCAATTTCTTCACTTTCAAAGTCTTCAGAAATCCAAAGTCTTCAGTCGAAGAACTTCATTTTTAGGGGTCGACATTCCCTGTAAATATCAAACTCCTCATAGGCTTATAGACCTGTGTACACTCATAAACACATTAGTCCCTTAACCTATAAGTCTTCAATACACCAAAATCACTAAGGGGCACTAGATGCACTTACATGTACACATCATTTGGGGCCGTGAGCGACACCCCGGCCGGATCTCCTTGCGGATGGAACTAGAATAAGCAATAAACCTAGACTAGAGACTTGCGTGGTTAGTCAGGTCGTGGCCGACACCCTCGCCAGGCTTCCGCTTGAAGGTTGCCGAGATACATGACGTGTACATGGCGGTAAGTGGCGAGAGCATGTGTGAAGAAGTACACCCCTGCAGGGTTAACATGATCTATTCGAATAGCCGCATCCACGGTAATGAACTACTGGGTTGCCTATTCAGTTCATAGACAAGTGAAAGTGGATACTCTAAAATGCGCAAGATAAGCGTGAGTGCTATGGATGGCCTTCTCGTAGGGAGACGCGAGCTAATCCATAGTGGTGTTTTGATTGGTGAATATGTGGAGCGCCACCTCAAAAGAGTTACCAGCAGTTGTAGTACAGGATAGCCACTGAGTCAAAGCTGGCTTGCTGCAGTTAAACCCCACAACCCCCTTTGTTGATAATGATGCATATGTAGTTAGTTCTGATGTAAGTCTTGCTGAGTACCTTTATACTCATGTTTGCTTAATTTATGTTTTGCAGAGAGACTTCAGTCTCACTAGTGGTTCCGTGTGGACTTCGATGTTTAGCTTGTTACCTCAGCTACGATCTTGTACCCTTGGCACGGTCTTGTAGATAGTCAGGCTTCACAGCCTTTTTCATTTGTAGTTGTCTGTACTTAGACATGTTTATGCTTCCGTTGCCTGTATGCTCTGTATGTTGGGTCATGAGACCCACTGCTTGTAATAAATGCTATGATGGCTCTTCTGGGCCTTTATCTATATGATTTGTTGAGTTATGTTGTGATGCCATGTTGTACAGCACATACTTGCATGTTATGCGAACGTGTAATGTGTATTGCTATGTGTGGGATCCGACACCTAGTTGTTTACCCTTGGCAGCCTATCTTATGGGGAAATGCCTCCTAGTGCTTCCACTGAGCCATGGTAGCTTGCTACTGCTCCGGAAAACTTAGGCTGGCCGGCATGTGTCCTTCGTTCCTGTGTCTGTCCCTTCGGGGAAATGTCACACGTTGTTACTTTAAGTCCTTGTAGCTTGCTACGACTTGGATCCATACGTTGATGACCGACACGTTCGTTGCTGGGTCATTTATGCATGTCCCTGTAATTTAGCACCACTTTTGGTTTACAACTAGTCATGTCGGCCCGGGTTCTCTGTCATATGGATGCTAGCGACACTATCATATATGTGAGCCAAAATGCGCAAACGGTCCCGGGCCAGGTAAGGTGGCACCCGTGGGGATACCGTGCGTGAGGCCCCAAAGTGATATGATGTGTTACATGCTAGATCGGTGTGACTTAGGATCGGGGTCTCGATAGCTTTTGTATCAGAGCCTGATTGCCTGTAGGATTACCAAGCCAAACTGGTTGAAGTCGTGTCTAGAAACTCTTTAGTTATAATAAGGGAATTGATTGTGGAGGGGAACGTAAGGCTCTTTTTTTACTAATTTATCCTATGACCTTCTTACCTGAGTCGTCCTCTTCTTTTCTACGGGGATTAAGAACTAGGATTCTCATTCTATTTACCAGATCACGTTAATGGTGGATTCAACTCTCAGTTCAGTTTCAAGTACTTCGGTTTGTTCAACAGTTTGTCTCAGAACCTTGACATTATGATGTTGAGGGGTTATGCTATCATTTCGCATGAGTCTCAAAAATCCTTTTGAGAAATTACAGTCGTTATGCTGTCCGAGTCATCCCAGGTTTCTAAACAATCTGATGCATTTGCAAATCTCTTCTTCCAGTTCCCGATGTTTCTTTGGGCCAGTTTAATCACACTAATCGGTGAGTTGAGGTGCTCTATTGCCTCAACATATATGTTGGAGATATTATTATGACCCTAGGTGTCTTATAGGATCACCTAGTAATCTAGCCATGTTTTGTGTTCCAAGTGTGATGATTCTGGCCATCATTCTCGAAAGCATCCCGTGATGCCACCTAGCAAGTAGGCATTCTATTCCTGGGTTCTTGAAACCGGGATTCACCCTACTTCATGTTGATAGTGTTTGCTCGTTCCTTTAGAATACCTTGTGATAGTCCTTGAGGTCCGTTGTTATCGTTCTTCCAATACCATGAACCATCATGGCAGAAGTTATTCTGAACCAAAAGATCACAACCAGAGTGCTCTTGACGAGTTCTCCATTCCACATTGTGACTCTGCCAATTCTACCTTTCTGCATGGGTTATCCGGAAGAAATATGTTGAACTTGTTCAACATGTTAATCGATGCATCCATGACTCACAAAACCATATGTCCCTTTGAGTTGTCACTCTTCAGTCGTATTCCGGCCATTGCCTATCGATAGATAGTCAGGAGTAGTTGTGCATCCGTGTTCATCGATGCATTTTACTCTTGTGGTCCGTCAAGCCATTCTATTCTGGAATGACTAGGAGAAACAAACTCCAGAACCTCATCCATTTCTAGGATTGGGTCAAAGTAGTTGTATTACGCAGATCAGAATGCCAAATCCAGTTTCTAATTTGTTCTACCTTGGAGTGTTACCTTCTTGCATGTCAAGTGTGTCATGGGAATTGCACAACCTCCTATGAACTCCTGATATAGTGATACTTCTTGCCATGATCATTCATTCCTCGGTCCCTGTAACCAGAATACTGACAAGTGAATTGTGATGTGTGAAATCAATACTCCTAGCAACCCCGTTGCCTCGTAGTTAATGGACGATAATCTCATTATTAGCGTGCTGGTTACTGAATCATCATTCTAAGATTGATCGTGCTACCTAGTCCATTTTTCTGGTGCACTCTTCGATCAATGAGTTAGGATTGTGTCAATCTCTCGCTCTTTTGATCATATCGTCTTGCCCTGAAAAGCAAGATTGTTCTCGAGCTTAGTAACATATCGGTGGTTCGTGATTTTCCGAATATCTTCTCAGAAGTATTACCAGGTTGTTCCCTGACCGCTATGTTGAGCTCGTGATCGTGTTGGTTTTTCTCTAAACCACCCTTTCTCCAAGAATCCGTGTTGGATACCCCTGAGCTAGTTGGTTAAGCTAAACGACAACTTGGAGAGTTGGAAGATGAAAGATTGTCCCACTTAGTTCATTTTCAAAGGGATATCCTTGCGTTTGTGTGTTTGATGAAGAAAGATGATATCTTCATCGATTAATCCTCGTGATCAGTTGTTGGATCTATTGTCTCGTCAAAACTTTGATTTGAGTGTGGGCTATTGTCAAGTCAAATAAGATACAAAGATATTCGTAATGTTGTCTTACTCGTGGTTGATCCCTCGAGCATACAACATTACATCCTTTGGTCTGACCAATGCTATCACTTTGTTCACATTGTCATGGAATTCCATCTATATGGAAACCTGGATGAATTGTTGTCGAGCCCGTTGACAACACCCTTATCTTCTCCGTGATTTTGTTGGACATTAAGGTAGTGTTGGAAACTTTGTAAGTGTTGCCTTTATGTCCCGTTCACAAGGTATATGTTTGGATGAGAGAAGTGAATTCCCCTAATTCACGTGTAACTGATGTAAGTTGCCACTATGAATTTGAGAAAGTTTGTTTTGTTTCCTATGGAATCATCCCAAGTCAGTTATGCATGTGCATATGTATACTATGGTTTGGCAGATTAATTACCTTCACTTCATATGTATTCCCTAGCACACCAAGCCACTGATTGATTTGTTCAAGGAGAAGAAGTTCCTTCTTAAGAATCATGACTTATGTTAGGTCTTCGATATCCTCGATGATGGTTCCCCACCTGAAATCGGTAGTATTTTGTTGTAAGACTACTATGTGGTCATGCTTGTCTTAGACAACGTGTTCATAGGTATGTAGCAGAACCAACTCGTGTTTTGGAGCTTGCTATGATAGTTCATATCCCGAGAATCTCGCAACGTCATCTCGTCGATTTGTGTTGCAAACTCTCTTTTCCAGACATGACGTCTGAAATATCCAGTACCAACTAGATCTGAATCTCAAGCGGATATGATGGTTGAAAAATTCCCAACACTTGCATTTTGTTCCCAGCTTGCACCACCATTGTGACTTTTTCCCATGGGCTACCCCTCTTAGTAATTGCTGTTCAGGATCGTCTTCAAAAGTGGTCCTACCATGGGCCCTATCCTTTCCCGATGATAAGCAAAAATCATCCCTTGCGTTGTCTTCAACAAGGTAGTCCACATCATCCATTCTAGTCTGAGTATGTCATTCTTTTGAACTCCTTCAAATGATCGATTGTGATTTTTCTTAGGCTGGTATAGAGAGTTTCATTGATCTCTGTATCAAAAGTAATTCTTTTTGACACTTAAGGGAATATGTCTACGAGTCACCTCCTCTAAGGTGCCCCATTATGGTATAAACAACTATTAACACCTCGCTACTCTGAAACTAGTGCACCATCTTATTCAAGTGTGGACATGCTGCCTACCTAGTGAACCATCGTCATCTATTTCACTCCATCCCTCTAGATGTGTGCTTCATGTCTTAGCTCGAGAGATGTTTCAATGTCTCACTCCGTGAGTTGATCCTGAGTTGTTCGATCTTCGAGAAGATCGATCCTTCTAGAGTTTTCCCTTTCCTCTCGTTGTCATGTTGGTTGGAGTTCTCAGAGCAAGACATCGAGACAAAGATGGTGATCGAATCAACGTTCTTATGAAGTGCAACCTGGATCGTGAAGATTGTGCTAGTTTGCGTTCCCCATTCATCTAACCCTACGCTTGAATCTCGGGACGAGATTCTTGTTTAGTGGGGGTGAGTTGTCACAACCCTAGTCAATGCATACATTAGAGTGTTTGCATCATGTTTAAATTTCTTGGGAACTTGAAATGGGGATGACAGAAACCCCCCAACACCACTTAAGTAAACTAGGGTTACCAAAATACTTTTTCAATGAACCTGAAATGCCCTTCAAAAATGTTCATCATCTTTACCTTGGTCTAGAACCTCTGACAAAAATGGTTCACATTTTTCTAGGACAATATTGGGTCACTAAATTAAATCATACCTTATTTCCATTTGAGCATTTAAATTTTATATATTAATTTAAATGTCAAAATATTCATGAACTGAAATGTTTGCTATTGGAAATAATCCAAATAGTGGCCACAAGCAGTCTCATGATTTTTGGAAATGCTCTAGCATTTTCAATAAAGCCAAAACAATTACAGAAAATAGAAAACAAAAATAAAAGAGAGAGGGAGAGAGAGATAGTTACCTGGCCTTACCTGGCTGGGCCAGGTCCTGTGTAGCCCAGCTGCGGCCTAACACTGTAGCTGGCCCAGCCCACCCGTCCCACCGTCTTCAACCTCCTGCCAGTAGGCAGGAGGGCGTGTGCTTGCCGCGTGCACGCCACCTCCACCCTGCCTGGCTGCCCCCTCGACGCCCTGGACGCCTCCAACGTCGCCACGCACCCCCTGGACCTCCTCCCACTCTCCCTCGGCCTCATCCCCTCCTCTGTCCCACTCTTCACACCATAGCCGAACGCTGCCGTCGCCGCTCGCTGTCACCATGTCCACCGTGCTCCCCGAGCCGCCCCGAGCTGTCTCCGAGCACCGCCGTCGTCCACTGCATCGTCTACGCCAAGCCACGCACCACCGGGAGCAGTGTAGCCTCAACATAGAGCTCGACTTCGCCACCTCTGCAACGAGATCGCCGGTGACCTTACGACCTCTCCGATGCCTCCCCGAGCTCGCCGAGACTAGCTCTGCGCCCGCGGTGAGCTCCTGCTTCAAACCCCCGTCTTTCCCGCTTCGCTTGCGACCTGTAGCCGCCGTTTCCTTAACGCCCGAAGCACGCCGCCGCACGAGCTCGTCACCGACGAGGCTCCGGTGACCAATTGGTTCCATGCATGTGCACGTTGGCTTCGTGAGCGCACGTAGAACCCGTAGGTACTAACCGTTGTTCCTCCCGTGCACCGTGTCGTCGTTTTCATCGGGGCCCGAGCTTCGGCCGCCGCTGTTGAGGTCGCCGCCGTCGCCTCCGGCCACCACAGGCCCTGACACCACCACCTTTCAACGCGCGCCGACGAGGGCTTTCGAATGGGACCAACCGCGGCTCAAACCGCGGTTTGTGGATGAAACCCGACGCTCACCGCCGCGTCTGGCCTCGCTGGCGTCAAGCCGCCGGTGAGTTTGACTCATCTGACCAGGGGTTTGACTCCCCCGGATCATTGACAAGTGGGCCAGGCCCCTGTTTAGTTAAGTGTTAGATTAATTAGCGTCAATTAACTTAGTTAATTAGTTGAGCCACTGACATGTGGGCCCAGCCCTACTGCTGACATTTTGTTAGGGTTAGTTTAGCACTAATTAACTCAGTTAACCAACTAAGTCACCGACCAATGGGCCCTACTGGTCAGGTTTGACTTGGACGGCCATGTTGACCTGCTGACGTCACCCTGACGCAATGTTGACGCAGTTAATCATTTTCTGGCTTTAAAATAATCCAGGAAATTCTAGAAAATTGTTTAAACTTCTAAAATTCACAAAAAATCAACCGTAGCTCAGATTGAAATAATTTATATATGAAAAATTATCAGAAAAATTCAATCTATCCATCTGTACCATTTTCATGCATGTTTAAACAACCTAAAGTTGATGTATATGACAATTTTAATAAAGGGCATTTTAAATGCTTATGTTTGGAGTTGCATTTGAATCCTTGATTCCAATGAGCTTCACTTAACATGTTGCTAGTTGCATCAGCACAATCCATAGCATATTTGACATGCCATGATCATGCATCATATTGTTGCATTGCATTGATTGTGTTCCTTCTCTGTTTGCCCGTATTGTCCCCTCTCAATGGACGTAGCTTCGACGATGAGTTCGATGACACCGATGAAGAGTTATACTATCTTCAGAAGTGCCAGGCAAGCAGAACCACTTTGTTCATTCCAATACAATCCCATTCTCTTGCTCTTGCTCTCTTTTACTGCATTAGGACAACAATGATTCATCTGTTACATGCTGCGGTAGTTGAATCCCTTTCCTCTGCATGACCTGTCATTGCCATAGTAATTAGATGAAACCCACTAGCGTGAGTAGGAGTTGTTTGAGCCCTGATGTGCCTACTCATTCATGCTTGTTTGTCATGCCTGCTACTGCTTAGAGTTGAGTCAGGTCTGATTCATCGGGGATGAATTGGAGGTGTGTGACATGTCCTACTGTTGAGAGCTAAATGTGTGAACACGATTTGGTAAAGGTAGCGACAAGAGGCCATGTAGGAGTACAAGGTGGGTTGTCTCATTGAAGCCGTCCTCAGGAACCGAGTTCTGTGTCTGTGATCCAAGACAGTTACTACCACACATTGGGCTCCGGGCACTCCAAGCTCTCTCGACTTATTAATCGCCTTGATCTCTGTCCAGGAGTTGCAACTAGTTTCTGGTGTTTGTAGGATATGTGTTGGAGGCCGTGCATAGCGCTGACCCTAGGGGTGGGCTATGATGCGGTAGATACACTGTGGCACGGTGTACCGAGTCGCCCGTTTGGTGTCTTGGAAACCCTGTACACATCGTTTGGGGCCGTGAGCGACACCCCGGCCGGATCTCCTTGCGGATGGAACCCGAATAGGCGATAAACCTGGACTAGAGACTTGCGTGGTTAGTCAGGTCGTGGCCGACACCCTCGCCAGGCTTCCTCTTGAAGGTTGCCGAGATACATTACGTGTACATGGCGGTAAGTGGCGAGAGCGTGTGTGAAGAAGTACACCCCTGGAGGGTTAACATGATCTATTCGAATAGCCGCATCCACGGTAATGGACTACTAGGTTGCCTATACAGTTCATAGACAAGTGAAAGTGGATACTCTAAAATGCGCAAGATAAGCGTGAGTGCTATGGATGGCCTTCTCATAGGGAGACGGGAGCGGATCCATAGTGGTGTATTGATTGATGAATATGTGGACTCGTGTGCGCCACTTCAAAAGAGTTACCAGCAGTCGTAGTACAGGATAGCCACTGAGTCAAAGCTGGCTTGCTGCAGTTAAACCCTACAACCCCCTTTGTTGATAATGATGCATATGTAGTTAGTTCTGATGTAAGTCTTGCTGAATACCTTTGTACTCACGTTTGCTTAATTTATATTTTGCAGAGAGACTTCAGTCTCACTAGTGGTTCTGCGTGGACTTCGATGTTTAGCTTGTTACCTCAGCTACGATCGTGTACCCTTGGGAGGGTCTGTAGATAGTCAGGCTTCACAGCCTTTTTCATTTGTAGTTGTCTGTACCCAGACATGTTTATGCTTCTGTTGTTTGTATGTTCTGTATGTTGGGTCATGAGACCCACTGTTTGTAATAAATTCTATGATGGCTCTTCTGGGCCTTTATCTATATGAGTTGCTGAGTTATGTTGTGATGTCATGTTGCACATCACATACTTGCATGTTATGCGTACGTGTAATGTGTATTGCTATGTGTGGGATCCGACACCTAGTTGTTTACCCTTGGTAGCCTATCTTATGGGGAAATGCCTCCTAGTGCTTCCACTGAGCCTTGGTAGCTTGCTACTGCTCCGGAACACTTAGGCTGGTCGGCATGTGTCCTTCTTCGTTCCTATGTCCGTCCCTTCGGGGAAATGTCACGCGTTGTTTCTTTAAGTCCTTGTAGCTTGCTACGACTTGGGTTCATACGTTGATTACCGACACGTTCGTTGCTCGGTTATGTATGCCTATCCCTGTAATTTAGCGCCACTTTTGGTTTACAACTAGTCATGTCGGCCCGGGTTCTTTGTCATATGGATGCCAGCGACATTATCATATACGTGAGCTAAAATGCGCAAACGGTCTCGGGCCAGGTAAGGTGGCACCCGTGGGGATACCATGCGTGAGGCCGCAAAGTGATATGATGTGTTACATGCCAGATCGGTGTGACTTAGGATCAGGGTCTCGACAGCAACCCATCGGGGGAGGGTCGACGGCCATTGTAGCGGTCGTCCAAGGAGCGATTGGGGCGGACTCCTTGCCCCCCCACTCACGGGTCATGGCGTCGAGCGAGGAGGGAGACAACGAGCTGAAGGAGCCGCCATCCAGCAGCA
>LR738709.1:98801790-98835492 GCA_902687465.1 Secale cereale
GGGGGGCAGAGGAGCAGGGCGGTGGAGGCGGTTGGAGGAGGAAGGGAAACCCTTTAGGCAGCCAAATTCGCCCTATCCGGATGTGAGTAACGGAGCTGTATTGATCGCTAGTGGTCGGGCCAAGCGCCAAGATGGGTCGAGGCCCAGGAATCGGGCAACATGTCGGCCGAGGGGAGCAGCTAGTGGCCCAGCAGCCACCCGGCTAGGAACGGCGCCGCAGCCAACCAAGCCCCCAACCAAGACCGAGGCGGGTGGCCCAGGCCCATAGGAGCCGCGGTGGTAGGTGGGCGAGCCGCCCCAACACTAGGCACCGTCACCGTCGCCAGCAGTGGGTGGCTGGAGAGTGGCGAGGGAGGGCTTGAGCGGGACACCGGAACGGGGCCCCGCGAGGAGGTGGCGAAGGCAGCGATGAAGGGACGGAAGGGGGAGCGGCGGGAGATAATGGCAGCTTGAGTAGTCACCACGCCCTACCCATTTTTGCATAGTATCTTGAAAGGGTGATTGTAAAATGATGGTATTGCTTTCTCTTTTTTTTCGCATCTAAATGAAGGTATTGCTAAAACCAACAAACCCTCATGAATGCGGACTCCTCCACAAAGAGTACATATTTAGCGCGGCGGGGTCAGATCAGCTCAGCTCGCTGGAACTGGCCAAATATGGAGCTCATGAGTCGGTCTTCGTAGAAACGAAAGGCACATTTGCTGGGAAAGTTGTGACTGAGCACATTTATTGCTGTACAAGGACATAACTATCAGAAGGCACTTGCTCACAGAAACGAAAGGCACAATGATCTCCTAGAACATGTATGGAATTACATAAAGATATCTCTTTTTTTGCAGGTCACAGTTTCAGCAAGAATGTGCGTATCTCCATGGGCCCCAGCTCGACAACAAGGGCTTGACTGTCAACCGGTCTACCGGTAATTGGGGCAGGACTACTTTCAGTGTCTCCAACAACCCTCCACTTGAGCTTCCTCATCGCTGACTTCTTTTGGTTGGCGGACAGGTTAGTTTCAGTCAATTCCTTGATCTGCGCAATGGAACAGCACTGAGCAAGTGAGCATTTCGGGCTAGATCTCTTTCCCAAAGGAAAAATATTCATGAGTATAATTCATGCAACAGAACTTTTTTTTTTACAACAAATTCCTTTCATGCAAAGAGATAAAGTACAATAAATTACTTACAGTTCTCTTTCCAAACAATTTTTTCAGTTCAACTTTAGCCATCACTGAGTACTGTGGGTCCTCTGCAGCCTGCAACTCCGACAAAAAATTATTTAGTGAACCAAGTAGAAATAAATATGATATAAACTACATTTCTGTAAAGTAGGAATATACCTGAAACAAATGTGCCAAGCGGAGAAGTGCGGTACCATCATCGAGATTCTGAAATATTAAGCCATACTCTGTTAGTGACTAATAGATGCTATCAATATTAAGATATATAAGGTCCAAGATAAATAGTTTTTCTTTTTGAGAAATAGATAAATAAATTATGAACCTGCAATGTGATGATTGCCACATTATCAGGAAGACTGTAATTTGCATCCATCATGCTCGCTTTCACAACATTGTATGATTTCCAACTGCTCTCATCCTGTAAGAACAATATTACAACTGTAGGAATAATGACATGAAAATACTTTAAAAAAATAGGCTGAGAGAACTATACCTCATGAGCGAAACCAAGAAGAAAGGGTGAATAAACCTTTTGTCCTTGTGTCCTTCGCCAGTGAGCTCCATGTCCAAGCTTGTTGACATTGACATAATAAGTACCCCTAGCCTGTAAGATTTTGTATGAGGCAGAGTTAATTTTCTGCAGGGGAAACAGTACGGTGTCCTACTGTGTGTATATGTTGATTTTTATATAGTGAACTTGGTGCGTTGTCAGGTCGGTACTGGAGAAAATAGAAATGGATGCAATGCTGTGAGTGAATGTATACCATGAGCCCATCACATTTACTGTCAACGCAAACAGTTTCATCGAGTGGCTCCCCCACACCTCTGCCATCATCATGAAGTATACGCCTGACATGCACAGTATCATGATTAGAGGTTGAGCGTACAAAGACACGCTGAAATTGGTTACACAGATTTGTGATTGACTTCAATAGGTTGATAACAAAGTTGGTAAAGATCTCTATAGTTAATAATACACATTAAACAGTATATTGCATAGTAAGTTTGAAAATAGGTGGTTCCAAAAGAGATAAATGACCCCCGCAAAAAAAAAAAGATAAATGATAAACCGCTACTTTTAGCTGTTTTAATGGACACATTGGCATTTCTTTGTAGTTCAAGCTGCCTGCTGGCTTCAAGACAATGGTACCATAGTTAGATATACTAGAAACCAACTAGAATTGGATCGATCTATCCTGGTAAACCACACAAATATGGTACTGCAATAGAAGCTATAATACCTGTGGAACATCATTTCTATTTGTCCATCCTGAATGCTTGAAGCTCCAACAGCACGATCAACAAGGACACTAAGTTCATATTTCCCATCTGTTACATACATTCCGAGATTGACCTGTATTGTCAACATGAGAGAAATATATATAAGAAAATAAAACTGTTTAAATAACAACAACAGCCACAAAAGCATCATGCAATAGGAAATTTATTTGGGGAACCAAAAATGAGTGTCACTCATAGTGCTGAAAATAAATGCTCTCTTATACATCCTTTTTGCCCTGGTGGCTTCGTTATATGCAGGTGTAAAATGATTCGAGCTTTATGCCTACTGGTGACAGAATTATATAATTAAGTACACAATTTTGTAATTATTATTTTGAAACGGAAGCAAAATATTTGTAATCAAAGGAGTTTGATAGAAGTTTCAAAAAGCAAAGAAGAGACATACCTAGCTCTACTTTTAGCATAATCTATATTAAAAGTATTATTTTGATATATTAGAAATCAAACAGTATTTCGGTATTAAAATGCGAATATTGTGCATACAGGATAGTAATTTCCTGCAACCGGTTGAGTCACTTGAAGATCCCAATCTTCCCTGTAGTTTCTCACCTAACAGAAATCACAAAGAATGTATGTGTAAAAGGAGAGTACAGAGAAATTCAAAACTCAAACGTATTAAATTCAGATAGATGTTCAGTAGGATCTTAACAGTCGCCCATAAAATAATTCAGAAAAAATATGACAAGGTTGGCTTATGAATGGGATGGAGGGAGTATTTAAGAATATTTCATACAGTGAGATAATTTTGGACCAAGAAACAAATAAACTAACTAAATCGTAACAAATATCTGAAGCATAACTCATATTGATAGTTACCCTCTTGAGAAAATCTCTTCCATTAGAATCAGTATAAAAAGTCTGGTTTGTGACCATATTTGCTGTCAGTCTTGTGATGACCTCCTTTCCTATGCCATCATTGACCGGGATTGGCCCAATCTTTCACATATGAGAGGAAAAACAAAATAAACCTCAGTGCATGTTCAATAATGATGGATATCATTTTTTTCTGGAATGGATAAATACAATTCAGGCCCTTATTCTCTAAGGTAGAGGAAATTACTAACCGTGTATTCTACTTCAGCATGCTCCTTATCCTTATAGAGTCTTGTAACCTACACATACAATATTTTAACAGATATTCAAAGAGAGCTTTATCATAATTAATATATATTACACCTGGAAAAAAAGATGTTCACATGAAGGCACGATGGATTGACAATTCATAACTGAAACCGTACTAGAAAATAATTACAGCTAAAGTAATTTTGAAGGGGCTGGAGACCGCAGTATGGCTGCTAGATCGACATGGTCAGTGATGACCGCCTTCTGCTCTTGCAAGGCAGTGGCACAATTTTTACGGCGAAGTTCACCGATGGAGCGATTGGCAAAAACAGCGTAGGTGGCCCAGGTGACGAGGGAATCCGGATCCAGGCAAGCTTGACAAGCCCAGTGGAGATCACAAAAACTATTGTGTAATAGAGTTTGGAAGAGGCTTTTGCCCTGGGGTAAGAATAAGATAGAATAATTGTTTTTCTATTCTAACTTGATTCATTCCTCATAAGGGGCGCCGAATCAAATCTAAGTAACAAACCGTAGATCTTATCTCTGTATGGCTTAAGGCCGAAACCAAAGCTATCTTCCTAAGTTAAAAGACAAGCTTCCACCGAGAGATCATAGAGATCTTCTCCATAACTTGATGCTGGATGGACCATGTATTACATAACAAATGTGGACGAGCCACTACTTCTCACCTGAACAGGAGCCACATTGGGTCGAGACTTGAAGAATTTCAGCCTTAGCCACATGATATGTTCTTTTTGTGCTGACCTAAGTTGTTGCAGCTAAACAATATCTAAATTGGCCCTATATAGGATTGTGAAATCTTATAATCATCTATCTTTTCAGAAAATCTTAGCACAAAAAAGTGCAACAACAGAGAAGGTTTAAATTAATAGCAAAGTCAGATAGCAAATAGATTCCATGTAATGCTATTACTGTAGGCTCAAAATTAATCTTTATCCACGATTAGAGTAAATTTATATCTGACCTGATAGATCCACGGGCTGAATTGCTGGTGGACTTCATCAACCAGAGGTCCACGGATGACTTTTAACGGTATCTAACATAAAACAGACACAAATTAATAGATCACATAGAAAATGTATTTAATGTTTTAAATAATAAATAATGCAGAAGTCAAGTTATTCAAGTAACATTAGAAAGGTAACCCAAGTACTCAAGTGCTATCTCTTTTGTTAGGTGTGGGTTATTGTGTGAGATGGTACGAGAAAACATGACTACTAGAGGTCATGTGTGAGTCAAGTTGTACGCCCAGGTTGAGTTGTATATACAAGGGTCCCCCAAAATCCACATCTTTTACAATAGCACCTTGAAAGACTAATTGGATTATATTTTGACTGTTCATCATGCTTTTGAGGTCTATATATTTGAAGTCTTGTGATGTTAGGTACCAAAAGGAAACAATAATAGATACCATGCTTTCATCTATTCTATAGTTTGCAGAAAATATATCACTAAAGAAGTTCAATATACACTATTTATTGTATCTTTCGGAGGTAGGTGATGATCATCAACTATAGTTTGCTAGGTAGATAAACTAATGCAGAAAATACATAAATCACAAGTAATCTGTGAGTTAATGTTAATAGTTCGCCCTGCTTCCAAAGGATGCATAGATGAACAGATAAAAAAATGAACTTAAACGCACAAGTTAGTATTACCGATCTCGAAACAGCAGTTGGTGTAGACCCATCTGGTCTAAAAATATAAGCTCCAGATGCCTGGCGTAAAACATACACAGACAAACAATCAAACGCGTGAATCAGGTATAACTTAATAGAGAGAGAAATAGCTCCATAATGAAACCTGCGAATCCGCGCCATCACCGGCGTTTGAACCATACCAAAGAAAGCTCTGTTGAATTGGTAAATCCACCTAAAACAGATATAAAATTTTACTGCTGCACATCAGGATGAATAAACATATGGTAGAACTGCTGCAACTTGCGAACATAATAAATTTCTTTAAACTCTGCATACAAAAGGAGTACGGAAAAGCAATGTTGGTCGACTATGAGAACTATCTTCCGGCGATAATTTTCAATATCACGGAATAATTACGCACGGCATATTTCTTAGCTTGCAAAGTATGCCAATGCATAAATAGGTACAAGCTAAATCGAATTTTATATGATGTAACATTCTTTGTAACAAAATATTAGACAAAATGGTCAATGACCAACAATGGTAAATTATAGGGTAGTGTTTGTTCATGCCATTGCAGAGACACCTGCTTCGGGGAGGCTTCGGGTTTGCATTGCAACTTTGCGAAGAGCTCTATCTCTCACTCCGTCCTTGGTGTACCACATGGTCTCGCTTGACCTACCGCCATGGTCCATCAACTGTATGGACAAGTTTAGCCACGGCTTCTTCTGGCGCGACGCGGAGGAATCCAAAGGTGGGCACTGCATCGTCGCCTGGAACGTTGCTTGCACGCCACGTGCATCGGGAGGCCTCCGCATCCGCATCCCATGGCTGCTCAATAAGGCACTTGCATCAGATCAGTAGTCCACGACAAGCCATGGCAAGGGATGTCAATCTCCATTCCCCGCGAAGCCGAGGATCTGTTCCTTGTCCCTAGGCCACAAATCCAGGCTATCTTTCTGTCATAATCAGTGGATCGGCAGGCGTAGCATCTCCCAGACGCCGAATCTGGTGCCTTCCATTCGCTTGGCAAGACGGGTTCTCCCCCATCCACCTTGCTGCCACCTCTCTGACCAAACCAAAGGACCTGAACCACATCTTGCTGCAGTGCTCCTTCTCCAGGGAGGTTTTGGTACTCCATCCTGCTTTTCTATGACTCTTGATTGATTCACTCCTAGCACTGCAACCTCTCTACAGAATGGTAGCCGGCGCTTAGCGTGGCTGTGGCGCCAAACTGTTGGAAGGAGGTGAGCTCACTGATCATCCTCTGCATGTGATCGCTCTGGCTGGAGCTGAACAAGCGTGTCTCCGACAAGGTGGCCACCATACCGGCACCATATTTTTCTTTTGGCTAGTGCCTATACCAACCTATCTAGCAAATACTACATCATTTCTCACAATGATACCTACCTGCAACCGCATTACGATTGCTCAAATTTGAACATGTAAACTGAGAAAAAGCTTCATTATCTAATTTTGCACACACACTTACATATTGATGAATAACAGTATTTAATTAATCTTTTATACTTAACTATTTGTGAAATCTTACTGGGTGTTAATCGATTTACTTTTTTTTAGCAGAACCAGAATGTGTTAGGACTCACTCCTGTGATAGAATTGAACATCCGTGTAAGTTGTCCAGATGCTGACGAAAATGTCATCTTTAGAGACCCTGGTCCAACTTCAACTGTGTCTTTGCTTGGAGAAGCGATGCTTGAGACATACCCCATTTTGTTAGATCCTGGATAGTTCAATGGTAAATGATGTAAAACGAATGAAATAAACTAATAATAAACATTCAGATGAAAACCAGATTTTTTATATTGACCTAGCAAAGAATGTAATCACTAATCACATTTGTAGCATGTTGCATTTGCAAGAACCATAAATTTCTGCTTAGTGATTAACGTTGATGTTAGTGAAGATAACAAAAGTAATTTGAAAGCTCATTAATAGTCTGAAGATAACTGAAGCATACATCGCATGCTATATTATTTGCACATATGAAAAAAAACATAGTAAAAATATATTCTCTTGTAATATCCTGTTACCCAGTTCATCACCTTCACCAGAAATATAATATCATCACTACATTGCCCATAAAAAAATGTTTCTTTTCTTTAACAAGAATAAATAAAGAGGAACTTCCTAGTGGGAAATTCATATAAATTGGAAAATAATATCTTAAGCAGACGCAATTTCACCTGCTCCCTTGGGCTTTGAGACGAAGTAAGTATTCCATCCCATTGGTGGCACAGAAGCTTGAAATACTAGCCAATACTTTGGGGGTTTGTCTGTATTGATTCCGAGATAAGCCTTCACATACAACTTCCTTAAATTGCTAGTCACATTATCAACCTCAACTAGTTGTGAATCGACAAAACTTCCATCAGAGCCTTTTACGACTAGGTGTAAGTCATTGACCTGAAAAGGGAAAATAATTATGGGTATGCACAAGTAAATTAGCTCAATAACCTAGGATTAAAAACAGGTCCAAGCCTTGACGGCATATTCCTTTCTGCATGTCACAAAGTACCAAAAGGTTTTGAAACAATTGAGGGCATATTTTATCTCCTAGTGAGCCTCAATACACTTCATCTGTATTGTTCTGTTACAGAGAACAAAAATCTATTGGATAAAAGTGCACACTATAGGCTTAGATGCATACCGGAACCCGTATGAAGTCACTATGTTCCCATCCAAGAGGATTATATGCAGTTATAACCTGCAGAAGATAATCTAAGTATGTGCAACATCATAACTGGCAAACATTACGTTAAAACAGATAGTACTTACTAAACCCTTTCCTCCTGAAATTTGTTCCTCAGTTGAAGGGCAGTAGCTTATATTGAGAAGTTGGCACTAAAAACATTATTTGCCAATGGAACTGTTAGATCACGTAAACATATTCGGAGGACAGAACTAGGCTATGTGTAAAGAGTAATGTGCTGTGCTAAAACAGAGCCAGATAATTAATGCTAAATAAGATCATACTGTCGTGTTCCCTTTCGAGATGAAGAAAGGTGATGTCGAAATATATGTACAAATAGAATGTGATAATCATAAGCACTATTACAGAAAATAAAGTCCATCCTAACTCACCTGACTAAACTTTACTGCTGGAGACATACATGTTCCTTTAGAGCTTGTCAGACAAGACAAAGCAGTATTTACACCTTTCTCGACCTACAAGATATGAATGGCCACTCTGTTATTCTGTTTGGAAAACCGAAAGAGCCTTGTCACCAAAGCATTTCTGCAAGAGAAAATTATGAACCTGGGATGCTCCAAGAGCAAGGCGTTTCGAGTAATCATCAGTTGTGTGTTGTTTTGCCGTTCCTGAGACAGCATCATGATGCTGGGCGATTCCCAGTGCGTCCTCCAAGCTAGAAGTGAACGATCCTCCCACAAGAAATTCTATTTGACGTGCAGCCTGTTAGGAAAGGCCATTTTACTAAAATTAGCCACTTCCAAACTTAAATACTATATGATTTTTAATCATCACAATTCTGTTGTTGTAGGTTTGTATTAAAAATATATTATACCAGGTAATATCCACTGAGCATTCGAACATATCGCTTGAAAGTTGGGCGGCTCGTAAAATACCCAGTCCAGTAAGCATTGGTTGAATCAGCATATCTGCAATTTGCAATAGCATAAGGGCATAAAGAATGAACTCTTATCATTTTAATGAGTATCGATAACTTACGGGAAATAATCATCTTGTTTGAGTGGCCAAGATTCATTTGATGCATGTTTTGCATCAGTGTAAATGGATGGAGTAGAATACAGCGCATGCACTCGTCCATCCTGCGGTGTTCAAGGCATAATTTCTTATCTTGGAATACTTTCAGGACATTAGTTAACCATGTATATCATCGAACTGCATAGATAATTCACTTTAACTAATGTGTTCAGTAGATGTTAAGATTTTTTTTACAGGAGGAATATGGAATTAGTTATGTATGTTCTTCTCTTCCTGAATGAAATGCAGTCTTGTAACCCTGTCACTATACATGAACATAGGGGCATCACTGAAAGCTCATAAATATTATGCATGTCCTTATAATATATACGGTTTTCTTGCCCCCCGATTGGGATGTGCACTAGGTTCCAGACCTGTGTGTTGTGTTTTCCCAGCCTTTAGGCTTGTAAATACTGTTTTTATCTTCAATATATTGAAACACAAGCTTTGCATTTTCTTGAAAATATGTATACATATGGTTTACCTTTCAAGAAAAGTATGAGAGTCAGCAGAATGCCAAGAAAACGATAGCAGAACGGTATACATCAAAACTTGAGAGCCTCAACTAGTCAACTGGCATTCTGACAGTCGAGATATATTAACCAGCATACCTTGTTCACGTAGTGAATAAGTCTATCCATATTCCGGAACCAGGATTCAGCATACTGATAATTAAAATCATCACCCATGGTCCACATTATGTGGTTTGTACGCGTAACGTTTGCCTGATTAATAGAAACACCAGAAGTCAGATCCAGGTTTTTGTTCAAAATCTACTTCCAAATTGGTCGAGTAAACTAAAAGCTTTTACAACAAATGAAAGTTTACCTGTGCTATGGCTGCAGAAACAAAATCATTAACGCGTTGCTCAACGTTAGTGTCAAACAGCAACGGGTCGTCCTACAAATGATTGTTAATGAATATTAAATATGCTAAGAGTTTCTTCCAAGAATTAGAGATCACTGAAACTGCTTGCCTAAAGCCATATACCTGAACAGGTGTCATGTCATTCAAAACTTCAAAACTAAACCCATCGGGAGGGCTATAATGGACAGGAAATGCATTTGTAAAGATCTGCAGTCCAGTCATACATTTAAATGAAAAGAATTCAGGCCAATATTTTCAACATAATCATACATGCTGATGAATAGAATGCATATAATTATTTGCAAAAGAAGAATACTATGTAGTAACCTGAGAAGATGAACCAAATGTTCTTGAGCCCTGCCATATAACTTCCAGGCCTTTATCGTCTTTACGCTTTGCCCTATCTTGGTAATCAATTCTTGCAAAGTGCACAGAATCGAAACCAAGCTGCAGTTACAACAACAAAAAAGCAAATATAAAATCTCCACATTATAGTAATGTTCCAGGAAGAGATATAAGATCACAAATAAAATTATGAAACAAGATTAAATGTTTTTCAATCAGTCATCATATCACAACATAAAACTGAGGTGTAAACTTTACCAGCATAAGCAGGAGTACCTGTAACTCCAGACTAGTAAATGAAAATTAACTAGTGCTGGTCTAATGGTAAAGGGCGACCATGATGCTACAAAGTTGACAAAGCACTAATGAAGTTTAATCAGACCCACCTACTCAATCTTGCCCCACATTACCATGACTCTGATCAAAGATCTGTTTTACCTATTAAGCAAACCGTATAAAAATGAGAGACTAAACAAGGGACTACGTGTGTAACTAATTATCTCCTGGAAGAAATCTCAACCATGACAATCGACCTGGAAAAAACTTGAGTTTTTCAAATCCTGTTGTATTTACCTCTTGTTTTGCAAAAATATGTCGAACTTAGAGGAATGAACTGAGATGTGAAAAAAAAATCAGTCCAGCTGATACTGAAATCACATTATCCTTCTGAGTGCAGAGGCAAGATGCTAACACAAAAAGGCTACTAAGTTCTGATGTTCCGAGGAACAGTCATGTTTTTGTACTACAATAATATAGCAAAAGACATTACGAAATACTGAATGCTCAGATCGGACTGTGACTTCAGTCAAATCAAGGCAAGACGAAATTACTAGAATCACTTACGTAGCCAAACTGCACTTCCAATATACATCCACCTATGCATATGAAGCAAATTATTATACTTGCCTAATAAAATAGAGCTTCTTGATTTCAACAAAATCTTAAGGAGAACTGCACGCAACTACATTTGCATAAATGCATGCCCATATAGATCTTGATTCCAATAGAATGCAGGGCTTTCATAGAGTTGTATCTTCCACTTGGTCCATGTGTCATTTTATACTAGTAATCTAGTACTTCAATGCTTTCAGAACAATCTGGAAATGTGATGTTAACATTACCTCTGTTCCTAGCAAATAAGCTTGCACAGCAGAATGACCGAAAGGATCGATTTGCCAGCCAGCTCTTGGAGTCTTGTTGAATTGTTTTTTAATCACCCGGTGACCAAGTGTGGTCTGATCAATCATGTCAATATAATGGGTGGCAGCTTCATCATGCATACACCACCCACCATTTCTGAATCATAATATCCGAAGTTTATCAAAATTATATTATATACATGCTTATTTATTTATTTATAAATGATCCAAGGAAATAATGAAATCACATTACATACATGAACTCCAGCTGACCAGAATCAACTAGCTTGTGCACTATGGCCTGGATTTTTGGGCTTTTCTCTACCCACCACCTTTGGAAGAAGGCCTAAATGCAAAACACAAAAGTCATATTCAGAGTTACCAAGATTCAATATCGCTTATCGAGTAATAGCATAAAGAGAAAAACAATTTTCTGTCCATCAAACAGTGGTCTAGATACATTTCAGCTTTTCGACAGGAGATATTTTATGCAACTATAAAACAACATTAAATGGCAGCCCGTGCACATAGCTCCCGCTTGCACAGGGTTCAGGGAAGGATCCGACAACTTTGGATCTATAGTACGCAGCACCATGGCATTGCGGCACCATGGCACTGAGTACTGGGCTGATTTATACAGCCAACCATTACAAGCCAACTCAAGGATGAACAGTCCTATTGGGGCATCTTACACGATGTGGTCATTACAATATAATTTCCGGATAAGCTGATCACGTGAATGGTGCGGCCCCACCACCGAATTAACTAGATGGGGTTGCACACTTGCTGTGAAACAATGGATTTGATTCGTGCTCTTTTAAAACGAGACCATCCATCCGTGACACAAGCAAGCAACAATGACTATTCAATCATTACTGTGTCCAATCATGACGACGAGGTTAAAAAAAAAGATGGGAGTAATTCCGTGGGCAAGGCAAACAGAAACAAGGGAAGAAACGTCCAAAGCAAAGAGGAGGAGGAGAATTCGATGGGGGGAATTCGGGCGAGCACGTGACCTGCTCCGCGACGACGAACTTGCGGCCGGGGTCCCTGGCCAGCGCGTCCACCACGGAGTCCAGCGTGTTCATCACGCACGCGCCCTGCGGCAATGCACGCAGACGGGGAGAAATCACGAACCACGGCCATGGAAGGCGGCGATAGCGGGGCGCGGGAGGGAGGGAGGGAGGCGGCGCACGCACCTGGATGGAGTTGTTGGACCCGACGTAGTACTGGTCGACGGTCTTGAGCCAGCCGACGTCGTCGTGGGAGTGCGGCACCAGGTGCACGTTCAGCAGCCCGGCCACCGTCCCCGCGCTCGTGTTGTAGGCCACGTACCCGTGCGCCTCCCTCGACGCCGCCACGGCGGCGAGCAGGGCCAGCAGGACCAGCGGGAGCGCCATGGCTTGGGTCCTCGGTGCCTCCGTGCGAAATGGTCAGCTTCGCTCGCTTCGTTCCCTCGGGAGTGGGGCGGCGGAGTGGCCTAAATACATGGGTGGGGTGCGCGCTGGCTGGCCGGCCGGCTGGCGGGCATTTGTGCCTTTGCGGGATGTCGATTTGTTTTACTACTATGGAGTCGCCGGCAGTCAAGGAAAGGGCGCTGCCACCGATAGCAGGTCCATGCGTGTGTACGAAACCGAAAGAGTAAAATACCGCTGTCTCCTATTGAAATTTGGAAGATTACAATTCATTAAAAAAATCGGAAATCTTTGGTTAATAGGAATGGATTCATCAAAGATTTCAGTGTACTCCCTAATTCCTGGTTTAAAAGGCTTATATCTTATTGAGTGGAGCTTGGTGATACGATATACTCTGAAGCAAATACAACAAATATGGTGGCAGATGCGGTTCCTTTAAATGTGATAAGCTATCTTGGGGACATAAATCTATGAATCTTAACATTTATTGTTTAAATTTATAGTTATATCTTTACCTAATAATAAAGCACGGAACGAGTCCGTCGGGTTCACCGTCACAATACGCTTTCTTCTCATGTTATAATACGCTTTTGCGATTTGTAATATCTTTACCTATATAATAATAATCTTTATCTTTATCTTTACCTAACATTAAAGGGAGAATTGTTTCTCCACTTCTTTTTGTCCATAGTGGGACCATCAATTTGTTGGTCCGTCGTCGTTGGCCTTTGGTACGCGATCTCCGATCTATTGCTAGCTGTGTCCGTTTTTAAGGAAAAAAGGAAAAAACAGAACCAGAAAAATCAAACGCTAATTTTGGGATTCGATCCCTGGAATGCTGGGCGGTTACACGCGGCGCCAACCAGCTTGGCTGAGATGCAGTGCATGTTTGGTTGCAGCGCCTGACTCCTTTATGTGCAAGCCGAGGTAGGTACTTTTTTTTAGGGGCAAGTTTTTTTTTTTGAGGCAATTTTAGGGGCAAGTTAGGTACTTAATACCGTCCACTGTAATAAGGTCGGCCCAACTAATCGATCACCTGGCCTCACCCTGTTTAACAACACAGCCGTATTTCATTGATTATAGCCTCAAATTATTAAATAGTCTCATCTTGCTTTCTTATATTCAATCCTTTCAATTTATATATCTCTTTCAAGTTCCTAGGTATCAAGGAAGTGTCACGGGAATCAGTAAGCGAGAATAACAAGGGATGAGGAATGGAAAAAACTTTGGCCCAGCCACGTGATGGAACGATTCAAAAGGTGACCGTTTGGCCGGTAAGTACCATTGCCGTTATTTGGCAGTCTTTAGGAGATAGGCGATTTCGTGACTGCTGCAAGGATTGGAGGCATGTCGACATCCATGTTTGTGTATGTTCTTCAAAATTTGTAGCTGCCATATTTTATTTTGTTCTCTATTATTTATCGGGTGCAAACTGTTGCTTTCTTAGGTAGATCTATTCTTCTTTTGATTCGTGCTTGACTCTTTAAAATGAAGTGCACTAAAGTGGTTATACTAGCTATGTGGTTTGTTTTCCTCTAATGTGTATTGAATCATTGAATATGTTTAACTATAACAGTTGCGGTACGAGGAAGACATGCATGAAAAAAGTGATTGATTAAATGATCTATGTTATTTTCCTCACTAATTTGTTTTTTCTTTATTTACATCCTTCATTTTTAGAAGAGAATTGAATAGATGTTTCACTTGATTTTATGTGTTATTATTGGGCTAGGGCTATATGATATTTTATGTAGTTTTCTTATAAAGAATGTTTTATATTTTTTCCTTCTTTCCACTATCACTCTGAATATTTGGATGTACTGAACGATATGTGTTCCAATTCTAGAAAATGATCATTAAAAAACGTGTTTCAGTTCCAAACTGTATGTCTCAGTGGTAACAGCTAATCAAACTTTTGCTAGCTTCAAGAATAATTATACTATTATTTTTCAATTCAACCATAGCTGGCATAATTTGCATTTTTCATTGTAACAAAAAAATTAGGTAGATATTTATCAGTTTAGATGTATTCTGTTCTTTAAGACGGAGGCTGGGTATGGGGATAATTTTTTCTATTGCGACATACCGTAAGGTCTTTCAAAAGCAGCGTGCTAGAGTATGATGACCAAGCTCATTGCCTTGAGATTGTCATGTTTGTCGTGAGATGGACAATGTGACCATGGTGGCGAAGAGATTGGTAACATGCATAGATCACTTGGAGCGTGTGGGATTTTCTTTTCTCCCGTTGCAACGCACGGGCATATGTGCTAGTATTGTATTTATGCTTTTCCAATAATGTGACAATTGTAACATGACTTTTGATTTTTATCAGAATGCTATTTCTTTTTCTTTGTTTTCTTACGGGAAGGCTTACTTTATTAATCAAATAATAGGTACGTCGTCCGTTAACAGTTTTATGATGAACTCGGGGGGAGCATCAACCCAAAAAGAAAGGTTATTTGCACGTCCCCATCTAGCCAACTCATGAGCTACATAATTTCTCTCTCTACTACAATGTTCAATATTAACTGTCCTGAAATCTAGTAAAATACTACGACAATCATCAAGAACCAGCGCTGCCAGCATAGAATACCCTTCATTGCAGTTTATAGCATCCACCACTGTGCTGTTATCCGATCTCACTATCAGATTAGAGCATCCCGTATTTCTTACTAGCTTCAGCCCGTCAAGCAAGGCAACTGCTTCTAATGTGAACACGTCAGCTACATGTTCCAGTCTCGCCGTATATGCCGTTATAAAACTTCCCTAGCAATCATGGATCACAGCTCCACATGAGCATGTAAAGTGACCCTCGCTAAATGATATATCAACATTTAAAATTTGTTGTCCATAAAGAAACACCGGCCACTTGTTGATTTTAGGTGTTTTTTATCTCTGCTGCACGAGAAAAATTCAGAGCCAAAGCAAGGGCCGCTGACCCAGTTCTTTCTGGAGACAAAATGTCTTCTCTCCGAACGAATTGCCATCGTTGCCACCAAAGGTACCAAAACACCGTAGATATGAGCTCCGGCAACTCCAACGGTCCAGAATACAATCTCCGATAGGATAAATCTTATAGGATAAACTCCATGACCCTTGCTACCGACCGATTGATCATGCTAGCGAAATTGATATGTGGTGCGATCCCGAGAGCATTCCAAACCGCTGTTGATCTAGTACAATTAAACAACATATGAAAAATGCCTTCTTTCCGACTATTCCGATGTGGTGAAAAATGCCTTCTTCTTACAAAAAGGGCATTGAGAAACACTTCCGATGTGGTGATTCATAATAACATTGTAGCATGGGATGGTGTTGTGTAGACCCCTCCATATGAAAAAATTCACTTTGGATGGTACTTTCATATTTCATAAATTCTACCATGGATGGGCGCCGTGGAGTATCGAGCCAGCCCACTCTCCTCTGGATCATAGTTTGCTTCTCATTGCTTGTAATAAGCCGAACATAACGAAAAAGCTCCACTCTTCGTGCGATGACATGTGACATAATCCTCCGTCTCCTCATGAAATAATGGAATCTGTAGACTACTAGGAGAAACCTTATAGATAGAATATTAGCAGTAGAGCTGCCATAGGTAGTAGCACTACTGCTACTTATTAGTAGCGTGGGGAAGAATGCAGCGCTACAGCTTGTTTTGTAGTAGTAGCATGGGTCCACCAGGCAGCGCTACTGCTAAGTGGTCCCAATGCCACCCAACCGGGCTACGCATATTAGTAGCGGTGGGTTGGAAACAACGCTACTAGTAGCTCAATGGAAGTAGCGCGTGTCGGTGGCCCACCGCTATGGATATGAGCGTACGGTGCCAGCAGGTGGGCCACATTTAGCAGCAGCGCGGGTCTACCGACACGCGCTACTGCTATGGAGCTTAGCAGTAGCGCTTGTATTCTTCCAGCGCTACTGCTATACACGTGGCAACCACCTTTTCTCTCCCACCCCGCCCCTCCCCCTCCCCCTTCCCCTCTCCCTCCTCTACCATCACTTAGTTCTTCCTTCTCCTACCTCTCTTCTCTCCCCATTAATGCCCCCATCAACCATCTCCTCTATTAATGACCTGTCTTTATCTATAGCTTTTTCCTCACTTTAAATTATTTATCTCTCCCTCCTTCCCACTCATACCATTGTCTCACTAGCTAGCTCGCCCTCCCTCTCCACTAGTTAGGTAGAGCATCTCCTTGCAACTAGATCTACCATGCATCATTGTTGTACTACTTTCGATCCCTAGAGATAGCGGCACCGGCCATCTATCGTACACGTGTGTGCTCGATCATCCCTCTCTCGGGACGATTGGTACGGTGAGTAAAAAGTTGTGCTTGGCAAGAATGGAAATATTTGTGTTTGCGATATGATGGTGGGAATGTGCGTATGGCATGAGTTGTCGCCTATGTGTATTTGTCAGATCGTGCGTGGCATGAGTTTCTTATGTTTAGCCTGTTGGGGAACGTAGCAGAATTCAAAAAAATTCCTACGCTTCACCAAGATCTATCTAAGGAGTCATCTAGCAACGAGCATAAAGGAGTGCATCTACATACCCTTTGTAGATCGCGAGCGGAAGCGTTCAAGAGAACGTGGATGATGGAGTCGTACTCGTCGTGATCCCTATCACCGATGATCCCAGCGCCGAACGGACGGCACCTCCGCGTTCAACACACGTACGGTGCAGCGACGTCTCCTCCTTCTTGATCCAGCAAGGGGGGAGGAGAGGTTGATGGAGATCCAGCAGCACGACGGCATGGTGGTGGATGCAACGGAAAAACTGCAGGGCTTCGCCAAGGACCTCCGGGAGGAGGGAGATGTGTAACGGGGGGAGAGAGGCGCCAGGGGCAAGGGTGCGGCTGCCCTCTCCCCCCCCCCACTATATATAGGGGCCAGGGGGCGCCGGCCCTAGGAGATGGGATCTCCTAGGGGGGCGGCGGCCAGGTGGAAGGCTTGCCCCCCAAGCCAAGGGGGGCGCCCCCCACACCTAGGGTTCCCAACCCTAGGCGCAGGGGGGAGGCCCAAGGGGGTGCGCCAGCCCACTATGGGCTGGTCCCCTTCCCCTTACGGCCCATGGGGCCCTCCGGGATGGGTGGCCCCACCCGGTGGACCCCCAGGACCCTTCCGATGGTCCCGGTACACTACCGGTGACCCCCGGAACTCTCCCGATGACCGAAACTGGACTTCCTATATATAATTCTTTACCTCCGGACCATTCTGGAACTCCTCATGACGTCCGGGATCTCATCCGGAACTCCGAATAACATTCGGGTTACCATGTGCATATATCTCTACAACCCTAGCGTCACCGAACCTTAAGTGTGTAGACCCTACGGGTTCGGGAGACACGTAGACATGACCGAGATGACTCTCCGGTCAATAACCAACAGCGGGATCTGGATACCCATGTTGGTTCCTACGTGTTCCTCGATTATCTCATCGGATGAACCACGATGTCAAGGATTCACTTAATCCCGTATGCAATTCCCTTTGTCCATCGGTATAGCACTTGCCCGAGATTCAATCGTCGGTATACCGATACGTTGTTCAATCTCGTCATGGCAAGTCTCTTTACTCATTCCGTAATACATCATCCCGTGACTAACTCCTTAGTCACATTGAGCTCATTATGATGATGTCTTACCGAGTGGGCCCAGAGATACCTCTCTGTCATACGGAGTGACCAATCCCAGTCTCAGTTCGTGCCAACTCAACAGACACTTTCGGAGATACCCGTTGCGTACCTTTATATCCACCCAGTTACGTTGTGACGTTTGGCACACCCAAAGTATTCCTACGGTATCCGGGAGTTGCACAACCTCATGGTCTAAGGAAAAGATACTTGACATTGAAAAAGCTTTAGCATTACAAACCACACGATCTTGTGCTAGGCTTAGGATTGGGTCTTGTCCATCACATCATTCTCCTAATGATGTGATCCCGTTATCAATGACATCCAATGTCCATGGCCAGGAAACTGTGACCATCTGTTGATCAACGAGCTAGTAACTAGAGGCTTACCAGGGACACGTTGTGGTCTATGTATTCACACATGTATCACTGTTTCCGTATAATACAATTCAAGCATGAATCTATACCTAATAATAAAGCACGGAACGAGTCCGTCGGGTTCACCGTCACAATACGCTTTCTTCTCATATCTTAATACGCTTTCTCTCGTGAATTTTGTCTATCAGTTTTTTTTTCCACCGTGCGTATCCGAGGTGGTACTAAAATTACTTTCACGTGTAGAGCACAATTTCGTTTATGTGCGCTTCAAACAAAATGCGGCCCATCGGAACTCCTGGCCCATGCGGCTATGTGTGGACGTTTGAATTAATAAAATAAAATAATTAAAAACAGTGCGTGTGTGGTATTTGATCCCTGGAACAAGGGGTTTGTTTCAAGTGCTTTTGCCAGTCGGGCTAGAGTAGTTCTTGTGATAGAAGCAGCGTCGCACGAAGTCTTATTTTTCCTAAAAAAAACGCACAAATCTTCCTGAAACTGCTCGGTCGTGAGGTTTTTTTATTTCTTGAGAAACTCGGTCGACCTGGCCCATGCGGCTTTGTGTGGGTGTTTGGATTAATAAAGTAGAAAAATAAAAAAATGATGTGAGCCTGGGATTTGATCCCTGGAAGAGGGGGTTGTATTCAACTGTTTCTACCAGTATGGCTGTTGGGTTTCGGCGTTATACATAATAACTAAAAGCAGGCACGCACATATTCCGTATTCTTTGTCTGAGAAAAATGCACGAACTTTTCTTGAAACCGCTACATAGCTTGCTCGGTCATGAGATTTTTTTTTTTTTGAGAAACTCGGTCACGAGGTTGAGCACGTAAAAACACACGTACGCCATCCCTACTGGGCAACACAAAATTTCTCTTGTGGGCCGGAAGGCATGTGAGTGCGCCTCTGAAAAAATTACATGCACCTTAATTAATAGTCCCACCTTGCAACTTTGCGACGAATCCCACCAGTTTATATACGTCCGTAAGTAGACAACCAACAAGCCACTTCAGAGATAAACAAACAGTGGGTGAGGTGAAGAGGGGCCTAAAACGAGATGGCTGAAGGATATTGAATCAAGCGAGAAATCGGATACTTCCGAGAATGTCGAATCAGGGCAGGCGGCATTGGACTACCGGGGCCTTATGAAATATATGGCTGGGCCGTCATCCCACGGAGTGCGTGTACAAGGTGCGTGTGGTGCATGACACGTCTCATGCCTTGGTCGACAACTGCGTCGACCAGCTGGTGTCAATCACCGACGTATTCCTCTCATGGGCGGGCACCAGTCGGTAGAAAACTCGCCTAGCTCGACCCGTTGACGCCCGTCAACAATGCATGAGAATCGAACTAGGAGTCTTTGGTGTGTTTGACTTTCACACAAACTACTCATTCTTTTCTATTATATTAGCGGAGAGATGGCAGATTTTTGTGCAACATCCTTAATCTTGCTCCCGTTGCAACGCACGAGCACGAAGCACGGATTGAATCCGTCGGGTTCACCATCACAATACGCTTCTTCTCATGAATTTACGCTTTTAGTTTGAATTTAAAACATATATACGAGGTGGTACTAATTCAAGGAACTACCTGGGGTGCATCGAACAATTTGATTTTTCATCCGATTCCATCATGCACACGTAGCGTTGTTGGGCCTTTTGACCCGCCAGACAACTCCCGCATAAACGAGTGCTGAGCTGGGATACATGCGTGCGGGCTTCGTAAAATTGAAAAAAAAATATTGCCAGTAGGTGGAATCGAACTCAAACACCACCTGTCTTTAGGAGAGAACTAGCGTTGCGAGGTAAACTAACATCTTTTAGTGATTAGTCCCACCTCGGACTTTTCTATTGAATCTCACCAACTAATATACGTTGTCAATTTATCTGAAATATCAGCAAGACCATCAGGGAATTAAAAAACAAAGGGAATTAGAAAGGAGGCCAAGAAGGGATTAAATCCGAGGGATGGATAAGGACGTGCCACATTAACCTCAGGAGGAGGTGTGCATGATTAAAGGAAGAGGGGAAGAGAGGGATTTCAGATCTCTGATAAAAGGAGGAGAAATCCTTGAAGAAAAGCATCGACGCCGGAGAAGCCAAGGCAGGGGGATGTGTCACGGCGGGCGGGCGCGGCGGACCGATGCGTCGCGGCGCGCCGGCGGCATGCGAGGGTGGTGTTGGCTGCTGTGGAGCACGCTGCAGCGGGGCGCCTTTAGGCCGTAGTCGCTGAACTGGAGTGCGTGCGTTACCACAACGGCGAACTGGAGGTGAGGCTCCGGCAGATGACGCAGAGGGCCAGGCATGGCTTGGCGTCGCCAAGAGCCAGTAGGTCGTCACCGCCGGCCTACGTGCCATGCTGGACAAGCTGCTGGAGCTGGCTTGCAGCTAGGAGGAGAAACAATAGAGTTGGCCGTCGGTGCTGGAGATGGAGCGAAGGCGGCGACTGAGCCGATCTGAATGGCGGCCTGCGAGCCTCTGCGACGATGCTTGATTCTGGTTTCTTCTAGACCACATGACGTGTGTTAGCTAGCGTGCATGTTGTCGACCTTTACAAATCTCCGAGTGCATTACGAGGACGTGCATAAAATTGACACTAACTAGCACAATCATTTATTAACTCATGCTTAAACGACACTATGTTTTGGGATACCACAGTAAAAAATAGACTATTTAAACAAAAGAATATACTCCGTAGACAAAAATAACCTACTTTAGTGAACTAGCTTACTTCTTAAACAAAGATATTTACAAAAGTTGTTATATCATTTTTTAGAGAAAAGGCTTCGGCCGAGTCGGAGAAGAGTTCGAACCTAGCCTAACTTGGAATTAACAAAGATATCAACCAGTCAGTATTACATGGACACCAAATTACAGGGAATCGAAACAAGCAAAGTAGAAAGAAAGATACATGACACAAGGTAGAACAATACCACGGCAGCACCATAGGGCTAAAGCACTAAGCGGCCATGCCAACGACCAATGCTAGGCCCACACCAACTAGCCAACTAAGGAGACGAAAGGCGATGCCGAGCAGGATGCAGAAGGAAAGCCAGGCCATCACACATCGCCACCACAACACTAGCAGCCCCACCAGCAAGAGCAGTACCCATCCGCCGCCTTCGAGAAGGAGCATGACAGCACGGTGACGTCGACACCTGGATCGGGGGGAGATCCTTTGTCGACATAGCTGAAGGAGGAGGCGGGAGGGAGAGGATCCACCCAAAAGCCTCCAGGAAGGGGATAGGCGCCAAAGGCGTCAACTTTGGGGAGGCCGCTGCGCCGGCCAGAGGTTTCCACCGGAACCACACCCACTCGCCAGATCCACCCAGCCAACACTAAGGAACGACGAAAGTAGCCGCCCCGGGGAGCCGACGCCCTCCATCTAAGAGGAGGCGCCAAATCCCACCACCACCCTCATCGGGGCCGCGCACCCGCGCCGCGGAACCCCTCAGGCAGTGGCGGAGGGAAGGGAGAGGGAGGAAGGAACACGGCGGCAGCTCTAGGGTTGCCCCCGAGTCGCCTCATTGGAGGCGACACGGGGGATGCGTACGTATGATAGCATTAACTTTACTTAGTGATAACCATCTAAAAGGAGCTAGAAAAAATACCATTGTTGGCTAATATAAACTTAAAATGCAAGCCAAATTGGATGCTTATCATAGGCTAATTTAATTAATTTATGAGTAGTTGTGCATGCTCTATTTATGATGCTGAATCTAATCAATTTCTTTTTTTAATCAACAACAGATTTCTACATTTCAGAAAACCTGCATAAAGCAATTTGGGTAGTAATCCCAGTCATGGGTGCTAAGGAACAAAGACGGAAAAAAGATAGAGAATGGTACACACGGATGGCCAATGAATACAAACAAAAACAACTAAAAAAATGTGAAGCCTATTAGCAAAATAATAGAATTTAAGATACTACATAATTGCAAAAAAAAACAAGGGCTGAAAATATGCAAATATGAAGCAGCACAAAAGGCAAAAAAAAAATGTGCACGAGAAAGGCAGGAATATGCAAACATGTAGTAAAAAAAAGACAGAGTAGACCAAATTACATCTAAACATATATTGAGGCGCAACACACTAAACAACGATTCAATTGCATTGGAGAACCTGCATATATCGCAACATAGTAGGAAGTTAGAAGATCTATACCACAACGACTTCATGGTTAGCACAAATGACAGAAGCATGCATGCCTGGACGTTGAAGGAAGTATACCACATTTTTATTGTCTGATGTTGGTAACTCAAAATAAGCACTACATGCAAGATATTGTTATTATCAGTATGGTAATCTAAAGATAAGGTTTTTCACACGATTAGTTGTCTAGGATTAACATCGCAAGTTTCGAACTAGCCATCTCAAAGAATCTTATTATTAATTGATCCATCATTTTTTTAATCATATTTATCCTCTATATTTCGAACCTGATTAGTTATTATAGGTTTTTGCTTCGTAGCGAAGCACGTCAATTTTTATTCTCCTCTTGCAACGCATATGCATGTTTGTTATAAAATATAATTATCAACATAAAACATGTTAGTCATAAAAATGATTCCATTTTAGAAAATTAGTTAAAAATTTCAAATAATTTTGTCAAAAATTACAAAAAATAACCTTAGAAAAGCATATTATTCTAAACAAACAAAAAACAATTTAAAGACTATTCCTTGCACCACTACATCGTCATCAGATGAAAATGCGGAGCCGAAATACATCGTGACGAACAATGTTATGGAGGCTTCTTCACATTCACACTTCATGGACTTGGATATAATAAATATTGCGGAATGACAAATGGAGCAGGTTTTATTAATTTTATCGTCCGTTGCAACGCACGGGCATTTGTACTAGTAACATACAATTATCATGAACAAGGAAATATAATAATAACCATTTTATTATTGCCTCTAGGGCATATTTCTAACAGTTTCCCACTTGCACTAGAGTCAATAATCTAGTTACATTGTGATGAATCGAACATCCATAGAGTTCTGGTGTTGATCATGTTTTGCTCGTGGAAGAGGTTTAGTCAACGGATCTGCGACATTCAGATCCGTATGCACTTTACAAATATCTATGTCTCCATATTGAACATAATTCCGGATGGAGTTGAAACGGCGCTTGATGTGCTTGGTCTTCTTGTGAAACCTGGGCTCCTTGGCAATGGCAATGGCTCCAGTGTTGTCACAGAAGAGAGTCATCGGGCTTGACGCGCTTGGAATGACTCCTAGGTCGGTGATGAACTCCTTCATCCAGACTCCTTCCTGCGCTGCTTCGCAAGCAGCTATGTACTCTGCTTCACATGTAGAATGCGTCACGACGCTCTGCTTGCAACTGCACCAGCTGACTGCCCCACCATTCAAAATATACACGTATCTGGTTTGTGACTTGGAGTCATCCACATCTGTGTCGAAGCTAGCATCGACGTAACTCTTTACGACGAGCTCTTCGTCACCTCCATAAACGAGAAACATATCCTTAGTCCTTTTCAGGTACTTCAGGATGTTCTTGACCGCTGTCCAGTGTTCCATACCGGGATCACTTTGGTACCTCCCTACCAAACTTATGGCAAGGTTCACATCAGGTCTGGTACACAGCATGGCATACATAATAGAACCTATGGCTGAGGCATAGGGGATGACACTCATCTTTTCTCTATCTTCTGTCGTGGTCGGGGATTGAGCCGTGCTCAATCTCATACCTTGCAATACAGGCAAGAACCCTTTCTTGGACTGATCCATATTGAACTTCTTCAATATCTTATCAAGGTATGTGCTTTGTGAAAGACCAATGAGGCGTCTCGATCTATCTCTATAGATCTTGATGCCTAATATGTAAGCAGCTTCTCCAAGGTCCTTCATTGAAAAACTCTTATTCAAGTAGGCCTTTATGATTTCCAAGAATTCTATATCATTTCCCATCAGCAGTATGTCATCCACATATAATATGAGAAATGCTACAGAGCTCCCACTCACTTTCTTGTAAATATAGGCTTCTCCCCAAGTCTGTATAAACCCAAACGCTTGATCACATCATTAAAGTGAATATTCCAACTCTGAGATGCTTGCACCAGCCCATAGATCGAGCGCTGGAGCTTGCATACCTTGTTAGCATTCTCAGGATCGACAAAACCTTCCGGCTGCATCATATACAACTCTTCCTTGAGGAAGCCATTAAGGAATGCCGTTTTGACGTCCATTTGCCATATCTCATAATCATAGAATGCGGCAATTGCTAACATGATTCGGACGGGCTTCAGCATCGCTACAGGAGAGAAAGTCTCGTCGTAGCCAATCCCTTGAACTTGTCGATAACCTTTAGCGACAAGCCGAGCCTTATAGATGGTCACATTACCATCCGCGTCAGTCTTCTTCTTAAATATCCATTTATTTTCTATGGCGTGCCGATCATCGGGCAAGTCCACCAAAGTCCATACTTTGTTTTCATACATGGATCCTATCTCGGATTTCATGGCTTCAAGTCATTTGTTGGAATCCGGGCCCGCCATCGCTTCTTCATAGTTCGAAGGTTCACCGTTATCTAACAACATGATTTCCATGACAGGGTTGCCGTACCACTCTGGTGCGGAACGTGTCCTTGTGGACCTTCGAAGTTCAGTAGTAACTTGACCTGAATCTTCATGATCATCATCATTAACTTCCTCCCCTATCGGTGCAGGCACCTCAGGAACAATTTCCCGCGCTGCGCTACTTTCCGGTTCGGGAGGGGTGACTGTCACCTCATCAAGTTCTACTTTCCTCCCACTCACTTCTTTCGAGAGAAACTCTTTCTCCAGAAAGGATCCATTTTTTGGCAACGAATACCTTGCCTTCGGTTCTGAGGTAGAAGGTGTACCCAATTGTTTCCTTTGAGTATCCTATGAAGACGCATTTTTCCGATTTGGGTTCGAGCTTTTCAGGTTGAAGTTTCTTGACATAAGCATCGCAACCCCAAACCTTCAGAAACGACAGCTTAGGTTTCTTGCCAAACCAAAGTTCATACGGTGTCGTCTCAACGGGTTTTGACGGAGACCTATTTAAAGTGAATGCGGCAGTCTCTAAAGCATAACCCCAAAATGAGAGCGGTAAGTCGGTGAGAGACATCATAGATCGCACCATGTCCAACAGAGTACGATTTCGACGTTCGGACAAACCATTACGCTGAGGTGTTCTGGGCGGTGTCAATTGTGAAACAATTCCACAGTTCCTTAGGTGTGTGCCAAATTCGTGACTTAAATATTCACCCCCACGATCCGATCGTAAGAACTTTATTTTTCTGTCACGTTGATTCTCAACCTCATTCAGAAATTCCTTGAACTTTTCAAAGGTCCCAGACTTGTGTTTCATTAAGTAGACATATCCATATCTACTCAAGTCATCTGTGAGGGTGAGAACATAACGATAGCCTCCGCGAGCTTCAACACTCATTGGACCGCACACATCGGTATGTATGATTTCCAATAAGTTGGTCGCTCGCTCCATTGTTCCGGAAAACGGAGTCTTGGTCAGCTTGCCCAAGAGGCATGGTTTGCACGTGTCAAATGATTCATAATCACGAGACTCCAGAAGTCTATCTGCATGGAGCTTCTTCATACGTTTGACACCAATATGACCAAGGCGGCAATGCCACAAGTATGTGGGACTATCATTATCAACTTTACATCTTTTGGCATTCACACTATGAATATGTGTAACATCACGTTCGAGATTCATCAAAAATAAACCATTGACCAGCGGGGCATGACCATAAAACATATCTCTCATATAAATAGAACAACCATTATTCTCGGATTTAAATGAGTAGCCATCTCACATCAAACGAGATCCAGATACAATGTTCATGCTCAAAGCTGGTACTAAATAACAATTATTAAGGTTTAAAACTAATCCCGAGGGTGGATGTAGAGGTAGTGTGCCGACGGCGATCACATCGACCTTGGAACCATTCCCGACGCGCATCGTCACCTCGTCCTTCGCCAGTCTCCGATTATTCCGCAGCTCCTGCTTTGAGTTACAAATGTGAGCAACTGCACCGGTATCAAATACCCAGGAGCTACTACGAGCGCTGGTAAGGTACACATCAATAACATGTATATCATATATACCTTTGACGTTGCCGGCCTTCTTATCTGCTAAGTATTTGGGACAGTTCCGCTTCAAGTGACCAGTTCCCTTGCAATAAAAGCACTCAGTCTCAGGCTTGGGTCCATTCTTCGGCTTCTTCCCGGCAACTGGCTTACCGGGCGCAGCAACTCCTTTGCCGTCCTTCTTGAAGTTCTTCTTACCCTTGCCTTTCTTGAACTTAGTGGTTTTATTCACCATCAACACTTGATGCTCTTTCTTGATCTCCACCTCCGCTGATTTCAGCATTGAATACACTTCGGAAATGGACTTCTCCATCCCTTGCATATTGAAGTTTAACACGAAGCTCTTGTAGCTAGGTGGGAGCGACTGAAGGATTCTGTCAACGACCGCTTCGTCTGGGAGATTCATTACCAACTGAGACAAGCGATTGTGCAACCCAGACAATTTGAGTATGTGCTTGCTGACAGAACTATTCTCCTCCATCTTACAACTGTAGAATGCGTTCGAGATGTCATATCTCTCAACTCGGGCATGAGCTTGGAAAACCATTTTTAGCTCTTGGAACATCTCATATGCTCCGTGGTGCTCAAAATGCTTTTGGAGCCCCGATTCTAAGCTGTAGAGCATGCCGCACTGAACCAGGGAGTAATCATCACAACGCGACTGACAAGCGTTCATAACATCTTGGTTTGCCGGGGCGGGAGCGTCACCTAGCGGTGCTTCTAGGACATAAGTTTTCTTGGCAGCTATGAGGATGATCCTCAGGTTATGGACCCAATCCGTATAATTGCTACCATCGTCTTTCAGCTTGGATTTCTCTAGGAACGCGTTGAAGTTGAGGGTGACATGAGCGTGGGCCATTTGATCTACAAGACATATTGTAAAGAATTTAGACTAAGTTCATGACAATTAAGTTCATCTAATCAAATTTAATGAACTCCCACTCAGATTGACATCTCTCTAGTCATCTAAGTGAAAACATGATTCGAATCGACTAAGCCTTGTCCGATCATCACGTGAGACGGACTAATCATCAACGGTGAACATCTTCATGTTGATCGTATCTTCTATACGACTCATGTTCGACCTTTCGGTCTTCCGTGTTTCGAGGCCATGTCTGTACATGCTAGGCTCGTCAAGTGAACCCTAAGTGTATTGCGTGTGTAAATCTGGCTTACACCCGTTGTATGCGAACGTTAGAGCCTATCACACCCGATCATCACGTGGTGCTTCGGAACAACGATCCTTAGCAATGGTGCACAGTTAGGGGAAACACAATTCTTGAAATTTTAGTGAGAGATCATCTTATTTACTACCGTCGTTCTAAGCAAATAAGATGCATAAACATGATAAACATCACATGCAATCAAATAAAGTGACATGATATGGACAATATCATTTTGCTCCATTGATCTTCATCTTCAGGGCACCATGATCATCATTGTCACCGGCATGACACCATGATCTCCATCATCATGATCTCCATCATCGTGTCTTCATGAAGTTGTCTCGCCAAAAATTACTTCTACTACTATGGCTAACGTTTAGCAATAAAGTAAAGTAATTACATGGCGTTATTCAGTGACACGCAGGTCATACAAAAAATAAGACAACTCCTATGGCTCCTGCCGGTTGTCATTCTCATCGACATGCAAGTCGTGATTCCTATTACAAGAACATGATCAATCTCATACATCACATATATCATTCATCACATCTTTTGGCCATATCACATCACATAGCACATGCTGCAAGAACAAGTTAGACGTCCTCTAATTGTTGTTGCAAGTTTTTACGTGGCTGCTATAGGTATCTAGCAAGAACGTTTCTTACCTACGCCAAAACCACAACATGATATGTCAATTTCTATTTACCCTTCATAAGGACCCTTTTCATCGAATCCGATCCGACTAAAGAGGGAGAGACAGACACCCGCCAGCCACCTTATGCAACTAGTGCATGTCAGTCGGTGGAACCAGTCTCACGTACGCGTACGTGTAAGGTCGATCTGGGCCGCTTCATCCCACGATGCCGCCAAATCAAGATTGGACTAGTAGCGGCAAGAGAATTGAATAAATCTACGCCCACAACTTGTTTGTGTTCTACTCGTGCAAGATGCTATGCAAAGACCTAGCTCAGATGCCACTGTTGGGGAACGTAGCAGAATTCAAAAAAATTCCTACGCTTCACCAAGATCTATCTAAGGAGTCATCTAGCAATGAGCATAAAGGAGTGCATCTACATACCGTTTGTAGATCGCGAGCAGAAGCGTTCAAGAGAACGTGGATGATGGAGTCGTACTCGTCGTGATCCCTATCACCGATGATCCCAGCGCCGAACGGATGGCACCTCAGCGTTCAACACACATACGATGCAGCGACGTCTCCTCCTTCTTGATCCAGCAAGGGGGGAGGAGAGGTTGATGGAGATCTAGCAGCACGACGGCGTGGTGGTGGATGCAACGGAAAAACTACAGGGCTTCGCCAAGGACCTGCGGGAGGAGGGAGATGTGTAACGGGGGGGGGGGAGAGGCACCCGGGGCTAGGGTGCGGCTGCCCTCTCCCCCCCCCACTATATATAGGGGCCAGGGGGCACCGGCCCTAGGAGATGGGATCTCCTAGGGGGGTGCCGGCCAGGGGGAAGGCTTGCCCCCCAAGCCAAGGGGGGCGCCCCCCACCCTAGGGTTCCCAACCCTAGGCATAGGGGGGAATCCCAAGGAGGTGCGCCAGCCTATTATGGGCTGGTCCCCTTCCCCTTACGGCACATGGGGCCCTCTGGGATGGGTGGCCCCACCCGGTGGTCCCGGTACACTACCGGTGACCCCCGGAACTCTCCCGATGGCCGAAACTAGACTTACTATATATAATTCTTTACCTCCAGAACTCCTCGTGACGTCCGGGATCTCATCCGGAACTCCGAACAACATTCGGGTTACCGTGTGCATATATCTCTACAACCCTAGCGTCACCGAACCTTAAGTGTGTAGACCCTACGGGTTCGGGAGACACGTAGACATGACCGAGACGACTCTCCGGTCAATAACCAACAGCGGGATCTGGATACCCATGTTGGTTCCTACGTGTTCCTCGATGATCTCATCGGATGAACCACGATGTCAAGGATTCACTTAACCCCGTATGCAATTCCCTTTGTCTATCGGTATAGCACTTGCCCGAGATTCGATCGTCGGTATACCGATGCCTTGTTCAATCTCGTCATGGCAAGTCTCTTTACTCGTTCCGTAATACATCATCCCATGACTAACTCCTTAGTCACATTGAGCTCAGTATGATGATGTCTTACCGAGTGGGCCCAGAGATACCTCTCCGTCATACGGAGTGACAAATCCCAGTCTCGGTTCGTGCCAACTCAACAGACACTTTCGGAGATACCCGTTGCGTACCTTTATAGCCACCCAGTTATGTTGTGACGTTTGGCACACCCAAAGTATTCCTACGGTATCCGGGAGTTGCACAACCTCATGGTCTAAGGAAAAGATACTTGACATTGAAAAAGCTTTAGCATTACAAACCACACGATCTTGTGCTAGGCTTAGGATTGGGTCTTGTCCATCACATCATTCTCCTAATGATGTGATCCCGTTATCAATGACATCCAATGTCCATGGCCAGGAAACCGTGACCATCTGTTGATCAACGAGCTAGTAACTAGAGGCTTACCAGGGACACGTTGTGGTCTATGTATTCACACATGTATCACTGTTTCCGTACAATACAATTCAAGCATGAATAACAGACAATTATCATGAACAAGGAAATATAATAATAACCATTTTATTATTGCCTCTAGGGCATATTTCCAACATAGCCAAAATGTCAATTTATTTCCATTTTGGCGAATTTTGGGCAAACTCTATATGTCCTATTTTTAGGGAAGGTCGTGCCGAATTTTTGTATGACTTTAATATATGCATATATATGCATGCATAGTAATAATTAATTTGCTTATTATACCGAGCATGCAATCATGAGGGTCAGTGGAAGGGTGGTGGAAAAGATGGTTACGATCCGCGGTGCAAGACATGTATTCAAATAACTGGACTGGGATTATATGTCCGTGTAGAAAATGCAAACTAATCATCATCTTGGACCCCTTTGACCGTGGTAGTTTGAAGGCGCACCTGCTCATGCATGGTTTCATGGATGGCTATACCCAGTGGATAAATGAAGATGATGATGAGGATGTCCACATGGTAGGCAATAACGACATGGGTCTAGACAAAGAGATGACCGACGATGATGAACCCGAAGACGAGGGTGCATGACATGGCGGCGGAGAAGAGGCTGTACACGGCGAGGAAGAGGGTGTTGTACACGGCAGAGAAGAAGAGGCCTGCCATAATGGAGAAGAGGCAGTTATGCCGCATTCTTCGATGCGGCTAAGTTCAGTCGTGCAGGACCCTCATGTTCGAGACATGCTTCGCAAGAATACGACTAGCGAGAGGGCTACTTACTAAAGAGGAGGCCAAGTTGGCGCAACTGGAGGTAGACTCGAAGAATCCATTATATGATGGTTGCGATCCCGAGGTGACCCGCTTGAGTTTCACACTCGAACTTCTAAAGACGAAGGCCAAAAACAAATGGACAGACGCAAGCCTCGATGAGCATTTGAAGTATCTACATAATAAAGTTCTTCCTGCGGGGAACATGTGTCCTAGTAGTGTCGATGAGGCCAAGAAGATCGTGTGCCCTATTGATCTGCCCCACATTAGATACCATGTATGCATCAACGATTGCATCATTTATCGGAAGGAGCACGCGGAAAAAACCAGCTGTCCAGTGTGCAATGCTTCTCGATGGAAGAAGGCTTGCAATAAATCTCCTCAGAAAGTTGTATGGTACTTACAAATCACTCCCCATTCCATTATTTCGTAGATTCTAAGGAAGCAAAGCTCATGCGCTGGCACGCGGAGAGGCTGAAGCCCGACAACGGAGGTGATCCGAAGCTGAGTCACCTCGCGGATGCTAGACAGTGGCGAGAATTCAACGCGGGATATGGACTTTTTGCAGATGGTGCAAGGAACATCGTGCTTGGCGCGAGTATTGATGGCATGAATCCGTTTGGCAACCAGAACACTAACCATAGAACATGGCCCGTGTTTGTATGGATGTACAACCTCCCCCTGGTTGTGTAGGAAGTTAAAGTACATACACATGAGCATGTTGATTCAAGGGCCGAAACAACCTGGAAATAATATTAATCTGTATCTGAGGCTACTGAAAGAGGAGTTAGACACATTATGGAAATCACTGGCCAAGACATGGGACGCCAGCAAAGGTGACTATTTCTATACGAGAGTCACGCTGATAACGACGGTGCACGACTATCTCGGTTACGGATATGTCACAGGTCAGGTGTGCCATGGATATTGCGGATGTGATGGAAATATGCCCTAAAGGCAATAATAAAATGGTTATTATTATATTTCCTTAATCATGATAAAGGTTTATTATTAATGCTAGAATTGTATTGACCGGAAACCTAAATACATGTGTGAATACATAGACAAACACTGTGTCCCTAGTGAGCCTCTACTTAACTAGCTCGTTGATCAAAGATGGTTAAGGTTTCCTAACCATTGACAAGAGTTGTCAATTGATAACGGGATCACGTCATTAGGAGAATGATGTGATGGACAAGACCCATTCGTTTTCTTAGCATAATGATCGTTCAGTTTATTGCTATTGCTTTCTTCATGCCAAATACATATTCCGCCGACTATGAGATTATGCAACTCCCGGATACCGGAGGAATTCCTTGTGTGCTATCAAACGTCACAACATAACTGGGTGATTATAAATATGCTCTACAGGTATCTCCGAGGGTGTTTGTTGAGTTGGCATAGATCGAGATTAGGATTTGTCACTCCGAATAATAGTGAGGTATCGCTGGGCCCTCTCGGTAATACACATCATAATAAGCCTGGCAAGCAAATGACTAATGAGTTAGTCTTGGGATGATGTATTATGGAACAAGTAAAGAGACTTGTTGTCAATGAGATTGAACTAGGTATGTAGATACCGATGATCGAATCTTGGGCAAGTAACATACCAATGAACAAAGGGAATAACGTATGTTGTCATAACGGTTCGACCGATAAAGATATTCGTAGAATATGTAGGAGCCAATATGAGCATCCAGTTTCTGCTATTGGATATTGACCGGAGATGAGTCTTGGTCATGTCTACATAGTTCTCGAACCCGTAGGGTCCGCACGCTTAACGGTCGATGATGATATTGTATTATATGAGTTATGTGATTTGGTGCCCGAATATTGTTCGGAGTCCCAGATGAGATTAGGGACATGACATGGAGCCTCGAAATGGTCGAGAAATAAATATTGATATACGGGACGATAGTATTCGGACACCAGAAGTGTTCCGAAGAGTATCGTTATCGGAGTACCGGGGGGTTACCGGAACCCCTAGGGGAAAGATATGGGCCATATGGGCCTTAAGAGGGGATCACACCAGCCCAGAAGGGGTGCCCCCCAAGGAAGGAGGCTGAGTGGGAGAAGGGAAAGAAGGGGTTCGCCCCCCCTTTCCTTCTCTCCTTCCTATTCCCTTTTCCCCCTCCGGCAAATATGGAAGGGGGGAGGCCGAATTGGGGAGGACCCCAAGTAGGATTCCTCCTACTTTGGGCGCACCCTATCTGCTCCCCTCCCCCTCCCACCAATATATATATATATATATATATATATATATATATATATATATATATATATATATATATATATATATATATATATATAGGGATTGACTATTCGTCACCCTGGGTGAGGAATAGTTATTCTTCACCCACCTCTATTTTATCATCTATGCACCGTAATTTTACGTTTCGTAAATTTTGTCTTATTTTAGACATAAA
>LR738709.1:98837088-98856742 GCA_902687465.1 Secale cereale
TATATATATATATATATATATAGGGATTGACTATTCGTCACCCTGGGTGAGGAATAGTTATTCTTCACCCACCTCTATTTTATCATCTATGCACCGTAATTTTACGTTTCGTAAATTTTGTCTTATTTTAGACATAAAAAGAGAACGTAAGAAAACCTATAATCGTTGTAAAAAATATTTTATGTTACGTAAAATTACAAATGTAAAAATATAGTGTAAAATGTACATAAAATACAATTTTTGACCTATATTTTGTTTGTTATGCCAAATTTTATGCAGTAAATCAATATGAATATAATTATTTTGTATTTCAAATGTAATTTATGAAATGAAATGACCGTAAGATTACCTCGGGTGAAGAATAATTTATTCTGCACCCTGGGTGATGAATAGTAACACTATATATATATATATATATATATGGGAAGGGGCGCCTAGAACACACAACATCAATTGTTAGCCGTGTGCGGCGCCCCCCTCCACAGTTTACTCCCATAGTTATATCTTCATAGTGCTTAGGCAAAGCCCTGCGCGGATCACATCACCATCACCGTCACCATGCTGTCGCGCTGATAGAACTCATCTACTTCCTTGACATATAGCTTAATCGGTCGGTCTCATGGAATTGTCACGTCAGATGTCCTAGTGTGGGGACTTAGTCGTGAGGCCAACGCATCTATGTGGTAGCTTGAGAGGGGTTGAGCGGAATCGAGAGATGCGAGGTAATCAACACGCAAGACAAAGATTTAGATAGCTTCGGGCCCCGGGAAACATCATCCGGTAACAACCCTACATGTTGTTTGTGGCTAGGTCTCATTATCATCATGAGGGAGCCGTCGTAAACCGGCTCTCCCAGTTATGTCTAGCCCTAAGATTATTTCTCCCCCCTCTTGGGGTGCCCTGCCCCTCCTTATATAAGTTGAAGGGGCGGGTTACATGTAGAGTCCAACTCGGATTAAGACTTAAACTATTATGACTTCTCTTCATGGGTTTCTTAAGGTCTTGGGCTTCATAATGTCTCGGGCTTCATAACGTCTCGGGCTTATTAACCCCAGGCGACTTTGTCTGCCGGCTTATGACTGTCTGCCGGCTTATGATTGTCTGCCGATTTATGATTGTCTGTCGGGTTATCATCTGACTTAACACCTGCTGGGTTATCATCTGACTTAACACCTGGCGGGTTATCAGCTGACTTAACACATGTCGGGTTATCATCTGACTTAACACCTGCCGGTTTACCACATGTCTTAGCCATCTGTCTTAATTGTCTGTCTTTGAAGGAAATATGCCCTAGAGGCAATAATAAAGTTATTATTTATTTCCTTATATCATGATAAATGTTTATTATTCATGCTAGAATTGTATTAACTGGAAACTTAGTACATGTGTGAATACATAGACAAAACAGAGTGTCCCTAGTATGCCTCTACTAGACTAGCTCATTGATCAAAGATGGTTATGTTTCCTAGCCATAGACACGAGTTGTCATTTGATCAATGGGATCACATCATTAGGAGAATGATGTGATGGACTAGACCCATCCGTTAGCTTAGCACTATGATCGTTTAGTTTTACTGCTATTGCTTTCTTCATGACTTATACATGTTCCTATGACTATGAGATTATGCAACTCCCGAATACCGGAGGAACACCTTGTGTGCTATCAAATGTCACAACGTACCTGGGTGATTATAAAGATGCTCTACAGGTGTCTCCGAAGGTGTTCGTGGTGTTGGCATAGATCAAGAATAGGATTTGTCACTCCGAGTGTCGGAGAGGTATCTCTGGGCCCTCTCGGTAATACACATCATAATAAGCCTTGCAAGCAAATGACTAATGAGTTAGTCACAAGATGATGTATTACGGAACGAGTAAAGAGACTTGCCGGTAACGAGATTAACTAGGTATGGTGATACCGACGATCGAATCTCGGGCAAGTAACATACCGATGACAAAGGGAACAACGTATGTTGTTATGCGGTTTGACCGATAAAGATCTTCGTAGAATAAGTAGGAGCCAATATGAGCATCCAGGTTCCACTATTGGTATTGACCGGAGACGAGTCTCGGTCATGTCTACATAGTTCTCGAACCCGTAGGGTCCGCACGCTTAACGTTTGATGACGATCGGTATTATGAGTTTATGTGTTTTGATGTACCGAAGGTAGTTCGGAGTCCCGGATGAGATCGGGGACATGACGAGGAGTCTCGAAATGGTCGAGACGTAAAGATCGATATATTGGACGACTATATTCGGACATCGGAAAGGTTCCGAGTGATTCGGGTATTTTTCGGAGTACCGGAGAGTTACGGGAATTCGCCGGGGAGTATATGGGCCTTATTCGGCTTTAGGGGAAAGAGAGAGAGGAGGCTACGCCCCTCCCATGGCTTAGTCCGAATTGGACTAGGGAGAGGGGTTGCGCCCCCTCCTTCCTTCTCTTCTCTTTCCCTTTCCTTCTCTCCTACTCCTACTACTTGGAAGGGCTCCTAGTTCTACTAGGAAAGGGGGAATCCTACTCCCGGTGGGAGTAGGACTCCCCTAGGGCGCGCCATAGAGAGGGCCGGCCCTCCCTCTCCTCCACTCCTTTATATACGGGGGTAGAGGCACCCCATAGACACACAAGTTGATCAGTTGATCTCTCCCAACCGTGTGCGGTGCCCTCCTCCACAGTAACAGACCTCGGTCATATTGTTGCAGCGCTTAGGCAAAGCCCTGCGACGATAATTTCATCATATCCGTCACCACGCCGTCGTGCTGACGAAACTCTCCCGTGAAGCTCAACTGGATCAAGAGCTCGTGGGATGTCATCAAGCTGAACGTGTGCTGAACGCGGAGGTGTCGTACGTTCGGTACTTGTTCGGTTGGATCGCGAAGAAGTTCGACTACATCAACCGCGTCACTAGACGCTTCCGCTCCCGGTCTACGAGGGTACGTAGACACACTCTCCCCCTCGTTGCTATGCATCTAGTAGATAGATCTTGCGTGATCGTAGGAATTTTTTTAAAATACTACATTCCCCGATAGTGGCATCATGAGCCAGGTCTATGCGTAGATGATATGCACGAGTAGAACACAAGTGAGTTGTGGACGATACTAGTCATACTGCTTACCAGCATGTCATACTTTGCTTCAGCGGTATTGTGAGATGAAGCGGCCCGGACCAACATTACGCGTACGCTTACGCGAGACTGGTTTCACCGTTATGAGCACTCGTTGCTTAAAGGTGACTGGTGGGTGTCTGTCTCTCTCACTTTAGCCGAAACAAGTGTGGCTACGCCCAGTCCTTGTGATGGTTAAAACAGCACATACTTGATAAAACATCGTTGCGGTTTTGTATGCGTAGGTAAGAACGGTTCTTGCTAAGCCCGTAGCAACGACGTAAAACTTGCAACAACAAAGTAGAGGACGTCTAACTTGTTTTTGCAGGGCATGTTGTGATGTGATATGGTCAAGACATGATGAGTTATACGGTTTTGTATGAGATGACCATGTTTTGTGAAGTTATCGGCAACTGGCAGGAGCCATATGGTTGTCGCTTTATTGTATGAAATGCAATCGCCATGTAATTGCTTTACTTTATCACTAAGCGGTAGCGATAGTCGTGGAAGCAATAGTTGGCGAGACGACAACGATGCTACGATGGAGATCAAGGTTTATCTTATTATGCTTCTTATTTTGCTTAGTACGACGGTAGCATTATAAGATGATCCCTTACAAAAATTTCAAGGTATAAGTGTTCTCGCTGAGTATGCACCGTTACGAAAGTTCGTCGTGCCGAGACACCACGTGATGATCGGGTGTGATAAGCTCTACGTTCAAATACAACGGGTGTAAGCCAGTTTTGCACACGCAGAATACTCGGGTTAAACTTGACGAGCCTAGCATATGCAGATATGGCCTCAGAACACTGGAGACCGAAAGGTCGAGCGTGAATCATATAGTAGATATGATCAACATAAGATGTTCACCATTGAAACTACTCCATCTCACGTGATGATCGGACATGGTTTAGTTTATTTGGATCACATGATCATTTAGATGACCGGAGGGATGTCTATCTAAGTGGGAGTTCATAAGTAATATGATTAATTGAACTTTATTTTATCATGAACTTAGTCCTGGTAGTATTAGCATATCTGTGTTGTAGATCAATAGCTCGCGATGTAGCTCCCCGTTTATTTTTATATGTTCCTAGAGAAACTAAGTTGAAAGATGTTAGTAGCAATGATGCGGAATTGTTCCGTGATCTGAGAATTTTCCTCATTGTTGCACAGAAGTATTATGTCCTTGATGCACCGCTAGGTGATAAACCTATTGCAGGAGCAGATGCAGGCGTTATGAACATTTGACAAGCTCGGTATGATGACTACTTGATAGTTTAGTGCACCATGCTTTACGGCTTATAACCAGGACTTCAAAAAGGTTTTGAACGCCATGGAGCATATGCGATGTTCCAGGAGTTGAAATTAGTATTTCATACTCATGCCCATGTCGAGAGGTATAAGACCTCTGACAGTACATTGCCTACAAGATGGAGGAGAATAGCTCAACCAGTGAGCATATGCTCAGATTGTCTGGGTACTACAATTGCTTGAATCAAGTGGGAGTTAATCTTCCAGATAAGATAGTAATTGACAAAGTTCTCTAGTCACTATCACCAAGTTAGTAGAACTTCGTGATGAACTATAATATGCAAGGGATGACAAAAGTAATTCCCGAGCTCTTCGCGATGCTGAAATCGGCGAAGGTAGAAATCAAGAAAGAGCATCAAGTGTTGATGGTTAACGAGACCACTTGTTTCAAGTAAAGGGCAAAAGGAATAGAAGGGGAACTTCAAGAAGAATGACAAGCAAGTTGTCACTCCCGTGAAGAAACCCCAAGCTAAACTCAAGCCTGAAACTAAGTGCTTCTACTGCAAAGGAAATGGTCACTAGAAGTGGAACTGCCCTAGATACTTGGCGGATAAGAAGGATGGCAAAGTGAACAAAGGTATATTTGATATACAGATTATTGATGTGTACTTTACTAGTGTTCATAGCAACCCCTGGGTATTTGATACCGGTTTCAGTTGCTAAAATTAGTAACTCGAAACGGGAGTTGCAGAATGAACAGAGACTAGTTAAACGTGAAGTGATGATGTGTGTTGGAAGTGGTTCCAAGATTGATATGATCATCATCGCACACTCCCTATACTTTCGGGATTAGTGTAGAATCTAAATAAATGTTATTTGGCATTTGCGTTGAGCATGAATATGATTTGATCATGTTTGTTGCAATACGGTTATTCATTTAAAGTCATAGAATAATTGTTATTCTGTTTACATGAATAAAGCCTTCGATGGCCATACACCCAATGAAAATATTATACCAAAAATATTATAATATCCTATCTATCAGATCTCACTTCCGTAAGTGACCGTAAAGGGATTGACAACCCCTTATTGCGTTGGCTGCAAAGTTCTTATTTGCTTGTGCAGGTGCGAGGGACTCGCGCGTGGTCTCCTACTAGATTGATACCTTGGTTCTCAAAAACTAAGGTAAATACTTACACTACTGTGCTGCATCACCCTTTCCTCTTCGAGGTAATACAACGCAAGCTTGAGAAGTAGCATGCATGCACAGACAAACTATCATTACGTGGGATCGTGGAGGCCGACGGTTGGCCTCCTCCAGGCTATAAATGGGTAGGGGGTGAATCCCCCGTTTCCCATCTCCTTCTACTTGTCGCCCTCTTCCTCTTCTTCCTCCTTGCCGCTTGAAAGGATCGAGAAGAGGTGTCTAGAGGGGGTGAATAGACTCCTAGCTAGAAAAGTGGCAATGTTTAACTTTCTTTAAGTTGAGGTAGATATTTAGCACATGTTTAAACATTCACAATATATATCAAGCATGCATGACAATAGTATATGGGCAGTAGAAAGTAAAGCATGCAACTTTGACTACTTGACCAAATAAAAACCTAGCCTTTTCCCAATTTTAAGTCTTGGCAGATTTTAGCAATTTTGCACAAGTCAAGCAATCAACCTACACATGCAATTCTAAGAGTATAGAAGCGGAATGTAAAGCAATTGCATATGAAGGTAAAGGGAGGAGTTTGAGGGAGCAAACGCAATGTAGACATGGAGATTTTTTACGCGTGGTTCCAATAGGTGGTGCTATCGTACATCCACGTTGATGGAGACTTCAACCCACGAAGGATAACGGATGCGTGAGTCCACGGAGGGCTCCACCCACGAAGGGTCCACAAAGAAGCAACCTTGTCTATCCCACCATGGCCATCGCCCACGAAGGACTTGCCTCACTAGGGTAGATCTTCACGAAGTAGGCGATCTCCTTGCCCGTACAAACTCCTTGGTTCAACTCCACAATCTTGTCGGAGGCTCCCAAGTGGCACCTAACCAATCTAGGAGACACCACTCTCCAAAAGGTAATAGACGATGTGTTTATGATGAACTCCTTGCTCTTGTGCTTCAAATGATAGTCTCCCCAACACTCAACTCTCTCACACAGATTTGGATTTGGTGGAAAGATGATTTGGGTGGAAAGCAACTTGGGGAAGGCTAGAGATCAAGATTCATATGGTAGGAGTGGAATATCTTGGTCTCAACACATGAGTAGGTGGTTCTCTCTCAGAACAATGAGTAATGGAAGTGTAGGTATGTTCTGATGGCTCTCTTAGCGAAGGAAGAGTGGGTGGAGGGGCATATATAGCCTCCACACAAAATCTAACTGTTACACACAATTTACCAAACTTGGTGGGACCGAATCAGATAACTCGGTCAGACCGATTTAGTTCATAATGTGACCGTTAGGTATTTCGGTGGGACCGATATGATCAACTCGGTAGGACCGATTTCGTTAGGATTAGGGCATAACGTAATCTTGGTGAGACCGATTACACAAACTAGGTGGGAACAATTTTGGTAATAGACTAACCAGAGAGTTGGTCAGGCAAACTTGGTGGGACCGATTCGCTCATTTCGGTGGGACCGAAGCGTTACGAAGAGGCAACAGAGAGTTCAATGCTAACTCGATGAGACCGATTCTCACATCTCGGTTAGACCGAAATGTTTCAAATAGGAAACGGAGAGTTTACATTCCCATCTCGGTGAGACCGAGATCCCTATCGGTGAGACCGAAATGATTAGGGTTTCTAGCGGTGGCTATGTCAAGTGAACTCGGTGGCGCCGGATAGAAAGTTTCGGTGGGGCCGAGTTTGACTTTTGGTTTGGGACATATGTGGATGTGAGAAAGTGGTTGAGGGTTTTGGAGCATATCACTAAGCACTTTGAGCAAGCAAGACATTAAGCAACACCTCATCCCCTTTTAATAGTATTGGCTTTCCTATGGACTCAATGTGATCTTGGATCACTAAAATAGAAAATGTAGAGTCTTGAGATTTGAGCTTGAGCCAATCCTTTGTACTTATCATCTTGAAGGGGTTCCACATCCTCTAGTCCATGCCACTCCATCTGTTGAACTTGTCTGAAATATACTAGATGAAAACATTAGTTCAAAAAGAGATATGTTGACATTAATTACCAAAATCACCCAAGGAGCACTTGTGCTTTCACCGCTCCGTTTTGCCGTGACACACACATGGCTCTGATAAGGAGATTCTCTGCTGCTGAAAAAGGAAAGACCCCCTGTGTGGAGCGAGAACCGCTTCCGCCGAAGAAGAGGTTCAGCCGCCCACGCGACGCTGACGAGAGGCGAGAGGTAACGAGGCCGTGGTGCGAGTGGCCTCCTCCTGGGTACCCGCTGCCCTTGTATGCCCACGGGCAAGGGGGTCGCGCCCTGTGCCGCTTGCGTCATGGTCGAGGTCGTCCTGCTGGAGCCGCTAGGGCTGCCAGCCCCCGAACTCACGTCGAGGACTCCTCGCGCGAGTTCGTGGTGTGGACAGCGATGCCACCGTCTTCTTGGATCCGGCTCCCGAGGTTCTTCGCCGAGCTGATGCCGGCGAGGGGGCCTGCCAAGCTGTGGTTGCAGCATGCTGGGTGCTGCAGCCAAGCTTCGGAGGCGGAGGTTGAGGTCGTCCCCCCGGTCGGTGTCTTCATGACTCTAGGATGGGGTGAAGTCGCCCGCGTGTGCCATCCTGATGGAGCCTCCGTCGTCCACTTCGTGTTCAACGCGCCTCCACGTTGTTCTTCAAGGTCTTCGACGAGGAAGGACGCCGCCAGGAGTGCTGCCCTAGTGGGAGCCGCCAAGAAGGCACATCGACGGGCGTCGTGCGTGCTCTCGGTCCCGCCGTCATCTCTCCTAGCAGTAGCGATGGCCCTTGGGAGTCTAGCATCTCCCGCGAGCCTGACGAGTCTCCGGAGACGAGTGACTACATCTACGCGCCTCCAAGCTCATGCCGTGCCCGGAGCGCGGCAGCTGCATCGCAGATGGTGACTTGAGCGGGGTTGGAGAAAGCCTCTCATGGCCCACTGTTGATGATGGCGTCGGGGTGGCAGCCGTAGTTAGGGTCACCTGGAATCTCTTTCTTTTGCTCCCTGCGAGGAATCAAAGCGAACCCCGTGGGGGTGTGTAGAGAACATGTAATGCTTTTGTTCCGATGCCTATTATTCTTGCTATAAAACCGTGTTTGCAAGTCTTGCTTCGGCAGTGTCCCTCCTTTTTATCCTTTCAGTAGCTTGGTGCTCTACGCCCGCAGGTCCCAGTCCCAAGGCAAGCTTCAGCCGTCGCCGGTATGCCAGGTCGTGATGCTGTGGTCAAGGCCAGGAGGTGAGCAGCCCGGGGTCCGGTGAGAGCTCCTGAGGAGCGATGCTCAAGAGGTCCCCCTTGGCGTCCAAGCAGCTTTCGGAGGCTAAAAAGGGGGCGGCATTGCCGGAGCAGGACTACGGAAACCAAACTTGTCGGGTAGTGGCGTCATGCTGATTTGGATGCGTGACTTATCTTGACGGTCCTGAGGCGATTCTCCATGCGGTGCGCCTGATCTGTTCCTGCGGCAGCGCGACTAAGCTTTCGCGATTCCCTTCCCGCTTGCTTTAGCGTTCTACGTTTGCAGAGCCCAGCCCCGTGCATAGCTCAACCATCGCCGGCTCGTCCGAATCGCAAGGACGAGACCAGGGGGTGAGGGGCTACGTGACCAGTTAGGCTCTTGAGTCGCGATGCTCAGGAGTCCCCCTTGACGTGCGAACAGCCCTCGGGAAGGAAATGTTGGACTAGGCCTTGGTGTTCTGTGTCGGCAGGGCCCGGGGCCGTGCATACCTCAACCGCCATTGGCTCGTCCAGATTGCCAGGACGAGACTAGGGAGTGAGGGGCTACGTGGCCAGTTAGGCCCCTGAGACGCGATGCTCAGGGGTCCCCCTTGACGTACGAACATACCTTAGCGCTTCGAGCCGGCCTCCCCTTCTCCCGGTCTTCCAGGTGCTCTACATCCTTGGGTCCCGACCCTCGAGCGGAGCTCAGCCGCTGCTGGTATGCCAGGTCATGATGTCGTGGTCAAGGCCAGGGGTGAGGGCTGGAGAGTCAGTAGGAGCCCCTGAGACGCGATGCTTAGAAGCCCCCCCTTTAACGCGCAAGCGAATTACATGAGAAGGAGAAACCAGCAAGGCCACCTGTCGTCGGGCTCCTGAGATTCCTACGGGTTAGTACGATGAAGTAGCACAACTTGAAACCGCGCCTACCGATGGGCCACTGATCTTTCCGCAGGAAGACGAATGCACCGAGGACCTGGTGAGGTAACGTGCGTGAGGCGGGCCGCGAGTCAGAGCTCGGTCTCTCAGATTTGTCAGCGTTGCAGGGACGGACCTGAGCACAAGCACCGTGCCAACGTGTGTAGCCCCCGTTGCGGGATGAGCAGAAGTTCGTTCGGCAGCGAGGGGGCCAAAAGAGGTGGTGAGTGAGCAGGTGACGATCATAAGGTAATCCATAAGAGAAAACGAGCTAATCCAGGTGATGTAAAATGCGATACATGCCATAGGGACGGACACGTGCGGCCTGGGGATGATGCAGCCCGGGGGGCGCCCCCAACAAAGTAAGCTAAAAATGCAGAAAAGATACATGTCGCACGAGTATGCCCGTGAGACTTGGGGATGATGCAGCCCGAGGGGCGCCCCCAACTGAACAAACTGAAACAAAGTCACGTGGCACCGACGCTGGAGGGATGTTGATGTAGCTGAAGATGCTCGCTGCAGACGTTGCTCCTCACGAGCCGCCTGACTCTGAGGCCTCATGAGGCTCTTGAGGTTCTGAGTGTTGGGGAACGTAGTATTTTAAAATTTTCCTACGATCACGCAAGATCTATCTACTAGATGCATAGCAACGAGAAGGGAGAGTGTGTCTACGTACCCTCGTAGACCGGGAGCGGAAGCGTCAAGTGACGCGGTTGATATAGTCGAACTTCTTCGCGATCCAACCGATCAAGTGCCGAACGTAAGGCACCTCCGCGTTCAGCACACGTTCAGCTTGATGACGTCCCACGAGCTCTTGATCCAGTTGAGCTTCACGGGAGAGTTTCGTCAGCACGACGGCGTGGTGACAGATGTGATGTATCTACCGGCGCAGGGCTTCGCCTAAGCACTGCAACGGTATGACCGAGGTGTGTTTCTGTGGAGGGGGGCACCGCACACGGCTAAAACAATTCAACTTGTGTGTCCTAGGGTGCCCCCCTGCCCCCGTATATAAAGGAGCAAGGGAGAGGCCGGCCCTAGAGGGGGCGCGCCAAGTGTGGGGAGTCCTACTAGGACTCCCAAGTCCTAGTAGGATTCCCCTTTCCTTTCCGGAGTAGGAGAGAAGGAAAGAGGTGGAGGGGAGAAGGAAAAGGGGGCTGCACCCCTTGTCCAATTCGGACCAGAGGGGGGGGGCGCACCTCCTTCCTTTTGGCCTTTCTCCTCTATTCCCGTATGGCCCAATAAGGCCCATATACTCCGAAAAATACCCGAATCACTCGTAACCTTTCCGATGACTGAATATAGTCGTCCAATATATCGATCTTTACGTCTCGACCATTTCGAGACTCCTCGTCATGTCCCCGGTCTCATCCGGGACTCCGAACTCCTTCGGTACATCAAAACTCATAAACTCATAATACCGATCGTTATCAAACGTTAAGCATGCGGACCCTACGGGTTCGAGAACTATGTAGACATGACCGAGACTCATCTCTGGTCAATAACCAATAGCGGAACCTGGATGCTCATATTGGCTCCTACATATTCTACGAAGATCTTTATCGGTCAAACCGCATAACAACATACGTTGTTCCTTTTGTCATTGGTATGTTACTTGCCCGAGCTTCGATCGTCGGTATCTCTATACCTAGTTCAATCTCGTTACCGGCAAGTCTCTTTACTTGTTCCGTAATACATCATCTCGTGACTAACTCATTAGTCTTTTGCTTGCAAGGCTTATTATGATGTGCATTACCGAGAGGGCCTAGAGATACCTCTCCGACACTCGGAGTGACAAATCCTAGTCTTGATCTATGCTAACACCACGAACACTTTCGGAGACACTTGTAGAGCATCTTTATGATCACCCAGTTACGTTGTGACGTTTGATAGCACACAAGGTGTTCCTACGGTATTCGGGAGTTGCATAATCTCATAGTCATAGGAACATGTATAAGTCATGAAGAAAGCAATAGCAGTAAAACTAAACGATCATAGTGCTAAGCTAACGGATGGGTCTTGTCCATCACATCATTCTCCTAATGATGTGATCCCGTTGATCAAATGACAACTCATGTCTATGGTTAGGAACCATAACCATCTTTGATCAATGAGCTAGTCTAGTAGAGGCATACTAGGGACACTCTGTTTTGTCTATGTATTCACACATGTACTAAGTTTCCGGTTAATACAATTCTAGCATGAATAATAAACATTTATCATGACATAAGGAAATATAAATAACAACTTTATTATTGCCTCTAGGGCATATTTCCTTCAGTCTCCCTCTTGCACTAGAGTCAATAATCTAGCTCACATCGCCATGTGATTTAATACAGATAGTTCACATCGTTATGTGAATAACACCCATAGTTCACGTCGCCATGTGAGCAACACCCAAAGGGTTTACTAGAGTCAATAATCTAGTTCACATCGCTATGTGATTAATACACAAGAGTAATAAGGTGTGATCATGTTTTGCTTGTGAGAGAAGTTTAGTCAACGGGTCTGTCACATTTAGATCCGTATGTATTTCGCAAATTTCTATGTCTACAAAGCTCTGCATAGAGCTACTCTAGCTAATTGCTCCCACTTTCAATACGCATCCAGATTGATACTTAGAGTCATCTGGATTTAGTGTCAAAGCTTGCATCGGCGTAACCCTTTACGATGAACTCTTTATCACCTCCATAATCGAGAAACATTTCCTTAGTCATCCAGTTACTAAGGATAATTTTGACCGATGTACAGTGATCTACTCCTGGATCACTATTGTACCCCCTTGACAAACTCATGGCAAGGTACACAACATGTTTGGTACACAGCATGGCATACTTTATAGAACCTATGGCTGAGGCATAGGGAATGACTTTCATTCTGTCTATATTTTTCTGCCGTGGTCTGGCTTTGAGTCTTACTCAACTTCACACCTTACAAGTCAGGCAAGAACTCCTTCTTTGACTGATCCATTTTGAACTACTTCAAAATCTTATCAAGGTATGTACTCATCGAAAGTCTTATCAAGCGTCTTGATCTATCTCTATAGATCTTGATGCCCAATATGTAAGCAGCTTCACCAAGGTCTTTCTTTGAAAAACTCCTTTCAAACACTCCTTTATGCTTTCCAGAAAATTCTACATCATTTCCGATCGACAATATGTCATTCACATATACTTATCTGAAAGGTTGTAGTGCTCCCACTCACTTCTTGTAAATACAGACTTCACCGCAAGTCTGTATAAATCTATATGCTTTAATCAACTTATCAAAGCGTATATTCCAACTCCGAGATGCTTGCACCAGTCCATAGATGGATCGTTGGAGCTTGCACATTTTGTTAGCACCTTTAGGATTGACAAAACCTTCTGGTTGCATCATATACAAGTCTTCTTTAATAAATCCATTAAAGAATGCAGTTTTGTTATCCATTTGCCAGATTTCATAAAATGCAGCAATTGCTAACATGATTCGGACAGACTTAAGCATCGCTACGGGTGAGAAAGTCTCATCGTAGTCAACTCCTTGAACTTGTTGAAAAACTTTCGCAACAAGTCGAGCTTTGTAAACAGTAACATTACCGTCAGCGTCAGTCTTCCTCTTGAAGATCCATTTATTTTCGATGGCTTGCCGATCATCGGGCAAGTCAACCAAAGTCCACACTTTGTTCTCATACATGGATCCCATCTCAGATTTCATGGCCTCAAGCCATTTTGCAGAATCTGGGCTCATCATCGCTTCCTCATAGTTCATAGGTTCATCATGGTCCAGTAACATGACTTCCAGAACCGGGTTGCTGTACCACTCTGATGCGGAATGAACTCTGGTTGATCTACGAAGTTCAGCAGAAACTTGATCTGAAGTTTCATGATCATCATCATTAGCTTCCTCACTAATTGGTGTAGGAATCACTGGAACTAGTTTCTGTGATGTTCCACTTTCCAATTCGGGAGAAGGTACAATTACCTCATCAAGTTCTACTTTCCTCCCACTCACTTCTTTCGAGAGAAACTCCTTCTCTAGAAAGGATCCACTCTTAGCAACAAAGACCTTGCCTTCGGATCTGTGATAGAAGGTGTACCCAACAATTTCTTTTGGGTATCCTATGAAGATTTACTTCTCCGATTTGGGTTCGAGCTTATCATGTTTAAACTTTTTCACATAAGCATCGCAGTCCCAAACTTAAAGAAATGACAGCTTAGGTTTCTCGTCAAACCACAGTTCATACGGTGTCATCTCCACGGATTTAGATGGTGCCCTATTTAACGTGAATGTAGCTGTCTCTAATGCATAACCCCAAAAGCGATAGTGGTAGATCGGTAAGAGACATCATCGATCGCACCATATCTAATAAAGTACGGTTATGACGTTCGGACACACCATTACACTGTGGTGTTCCAGGTGGCGTGAGTAGTGAAACTATTTCACATTGTTTTTACTGAAGGCCAAACTCGCTAACTCAAATATTTTACCTCTACGATCATATTGTAGAAACTCTTATTTTCTTGTTACGATGATTCTCCACTTCACTCTGAAATTCTTTGAACTTTTTAAATGTTTCAGACTTGTGCTTCATTAAGTAGATATACCCATATCTGCTCAAATCATCAGTGAAGGTCAGAAAATAACGGTATTCGCCGCGAGCTTCAACACTCATTGGTCCACATACATCTGTATGTATGATCTCCAACAAATCTGTTGCTCGCTCCATTGTTCCAGAGAAAGGAGTTTTAGTCATCTTGCCCATGAGGCATGGTTCGCAAGCACCAAGTGATTCCAAATCAAGTGATTCCAAAAGTCCATCACTATGGAGTTTCTTCATGCGCTTTACACCATTATGACTTAAACGGCAGTGCCACAAATAAGTTGCACTATCATTATTAACCTTGCATCTTTTGGCTTCAATATTATGAATATGTGTATCACCACGATCGAGATCCAACAAACTATTTTCATTGGGCGTATGACCATCGAAGGTTTTATTCATGTAAACAGAATAACAATTATTCTATGACTTTAAATGAATAACCGTATTGCAACAAATATGATCAAATCATATTCATGCTCAACGCAAATGCCAAATAACATTTATTTAGGTTTTACACTAATCCCGAAAGTATAGGGAGTGTGCGATGATGATCATATCAATCTTGGAACCACTTCCAACACACATCGTCACTTCACCTTTAACTAGTCTCTGTTCATTCTACAATTCTCGTTTTGAGTTACTAATTTTAGCAACTGAACCGGTATCAAATACCCAGGGGTTTCTATGAACACTAGTAAAGTACACATCAATAATCTGTATATCAAAATATACCTTTGTTCACTTTGCCATCCCTCTTATCCGCCAAGTATCTAGGGCAGTTCCACTTCCAGTGACCATTTCCTTTGCAGTAGAAGCACTTAGTTTCAGGCTTGAGTTTTAGCTTTGGGTTTCTTCACGGGAGTGACAACTTGCTTGTCATTCTTCTTGAAGCTCCCCTTCTATCCCTTTGCCCTTTACTTGAAACAAGTGGTCTTGTTAACCATCAACACTTGATGCTTTTTCATGATTTCTACCTTCGCCGACTTCAGCATCGCGAAGAGCTCGGGAATTCCTTTCGTCATCCCTTGCATATTATAGTTCATCACAAAGTTCTACTAACTTGGTGATAGTGACTAGAGAACTTTGTCAATTACTATATTATCTGGAAGATTAACTCCCACTTGATTCAAGTAATTGTAGTACCCAGACAATCTGAGCACATGCTCACTGGTTGAGCTATTCTCCTCCATCTTGTAGGCAAAGTACTGTCAAAAGTCTTATACCTCTCGACACGGGCATGAGTATGAAATACTAATTTCAACTCTTGGAATATCTTATATGCTCTGTGGTGTTCAAAACGTTTTTGAAGTCTCGGTTCTAAGCCGTAAAGCATGGTGCACTTAAACTATCAAGTAGTCATCATACCGAGCTTTTGTCAAAACGTTCATAACGTCTACATCTGCTCCTGCAATAGGTCTGTCACCTAGCGGTGCATCAAGGACATAATTCTCTGTGCAGCAATGAGGATAATCCTTAGATCACTGAACAATTCCGCATCATTGCTACTAACATCTTTCAACTTAGTTTTCTCTAGGAACATATAAAAAATAAACGGGGAGCAACATCGTGAGCTATTGATCTACAACATAGATATGCTAATACTACGAGGAATAAGTTCATGATAAATTAAAGTTCAATTTAATCATATTACTTAAGAACTCCCACTTAGATAGACATCACTCTAGTCATCTAAATGATCACGTGATCCAAATCAACTAAACCATGTCCGATCATCACGTGAGATGGAGTAGTTTCAATGGTGAACATCTTATGTTGATCATATCTACTATATGATTCACGTTCGACCTTTCGCTCCAGTGTTCTGAGGCCATATCTGCATATGCTAGGCTCGTCAAGTTTAACCCGAGTATTCTGCGTGTGCAAAACTGGCTTACACCCGTTGTATTTGAACATAGAGCTTATCACACCCGATCATCACGTGGTGTCTCGGCACGATGAACTTTCGCAACGGTGCATACTCCAGGAGAACACTTATACCTTGAAATTTAGTAAGGGATCATCTTATAATGCTACCGTCGAACTAAGCAAAATAAGAAGCATAATAAGATAAACATCACATGCAATCAAAATATGTGACATGATATGGCCATCATCATCTTGTGCTTTTGATCTCCATCTCCAAAGAACCGTCATGATCACCTTCGTCACCGGCGCGACACCTTGATCTCCATCGTAGCATCGTTGTCGTCTCGCCAACTATTGCTTCTACGACTATCGCTACCGCTTAGTGATAAAGTAAAGCAATTACATGGCGATTGCATTTCATACAATAAAGCGACAACCATATGTTTCCTGCCAGTTGCCGATAACTTTACAAAACATGATCATCTCATACAAAACCGTATATCTCATCATGTCTTGACCATATCACATCACAACATGCCCTGCAAAAACAAGTTAGACGTCCTCTACTTTGTTGTTGCAAGTTTTACGTGGCTGCTATGGGCTTAGCAAGAACCGTTCTTACCTACGCATACAAAACCACAACGATGTTTCGTCAAGTATGTGATGTTTTAACCTTCACAAGGACCGGGCGTAGCCACACTTGATTCAGCTAAAGTGAGAGAGACAGACACCCGCCAATCACCTTTAAGCAACGAGTGCTCATAACGGTGAAACCAGTCTCGCGTAAGCGTACGCGTAATGTCGGTCCGGGCCGCTTCATCTCACAATACCGCCGAAGCAAAGTATGACATGCTGGTAAGCAGTATGACTAGTATCGCCCACAGCTCATTGTGTTCTACTCGTGCATATCATCTACGCATAGACCTGGCTCATGATGCCACTGTTGGGGAACGTAGTATTTTAAAATTTTCCTACAATCACTCAAGATCTATCTACTAGATGCATAGCAACGAGAAGGGAGAGTGTGTCTACGTACCCTCGTAGACCGGGAGCGGAAGCGTCATGTGACGCGGTTGATGTAGTCGAACTTCTTCGCGATCCAACCGATCAAGCTCCGAACGTACGACACCTCTGCGTTCAGCACACGTTCAGCTTGATGACGTCCCACGAGCTCTTGATCTAGTTGAGCTTCACGGGAGAGTTTCGTCAGCACGACGGCGTGGTGACAGATGTGATGTATCTACCGGCGCAGGGCTTCGCCTAAGCACTGCAACGGTATGACCGAGGTGTGTTTCTGTGGAGGGGGGCATCGCACACGGCTAAAACAATTCAACTTGTGTGTCCTAGGGTGCCCCCTGCCCCCGTATATAAAGGAGCAAGGGAGAGGCCGGCCCTAGAGGGGGCGCGCCAAGTGTGGGGAGTCCTACTAGGACTCCCAAGTCCTAGTAGGATTCCTCTTTCCTTTCCGGAGTAGGAGAGAAGGAAAGAGGTGGAGAGGGAGAAGGAAAAGGGGGCTGCACCCCTTGTCCAATTCGGACCAGAGGGGGGGCGCGCGCCTCCTTCCTTTTGGCATTTCTCCTCTATTCCCGTATGGCCCAAAAAGGCCCATATACTCCGAAAAATACCCGAATCACTCGGAACCTTTCCGATGTCCGAATATAGCCGTCCAATATATCGATCTTTATGTCTCGACCATTTCGAGACTCCTCGTCATGTCCCCGGTCTCATCCGGGACTCCGAACTCCTTCGGTACATCAAAACTCATAAACTCATAATACCGATCGTTATCAAATTAAGCGTGCAGACCCTACGGGTTCGAGAACTATGTAGACATGACCGAGACTCATCTCCGGTCAATAACCAATAGCGGAACCTGGATGCTTATATTGGCTCCTACATATTCTACGAAGATCTTTATCAGTCAAACCGCATAACAACATACGTTGTTCCTTTTGTCATTGGTATGTTACTTGCCCGAGATTCGATCGTCGGTATCTCTATACCTAGTTCAATCTCGTTACCGACAAGTCTCTTTACTCGTTCCGTAATACATCATCTCGTGACTAACTCATTAGTCTTTTGCTTGCAAGGCTTGTTATTATGTGCATTACCGAGAGGGCCCAGAGATACTTCTCCAACACTCGGAGTGACAAATCCTAGTCTTGATCTATGCCAACACCACGAACACTTTCGGAGACACCTGTAGAGCATCTTTATGATCACCCAGTTACGTTGTGACGTTTGATAGCTGATGGGCCTCGAACCCCTCGTTGGTTACCCCATGTGGAAGGTGTAAGATGCAGTGTTGTGGAAGTTTTTCCCTTAGCAAAGATGCCAAGGATCGAATCCCTAGAGACTCTTAGGTTCAACAAGTAGGTGTCAACTGCTACGGCGCCAGATAGTAGTAATCAACGTGGACCTGCACACAGATACAAATAACTTTGCTCCCAACGAGTACAGAGAGGTTGTCAATCCCTCCGGCCTTGTAGTTCACAAAGGATTAAAAGAAATGATAGTAGTGATGGATAATGTTTTGCAATAGTAAATAAAAGCGAAAAGTAAAATAGAGGATGTGATCAATGATGGTAATACGGACCGGAGTCTCATGATGTTCACTAGTGATGTCTCTCTCCCAAAAGACGATAAAACAGCTATGTGAGGTAAACAAATTACAGCTGGGCAATTGACAGGACCCACGAGCGCAAACCAATGATGATTACATTGCAAGAAAGGTTGAGGTTCAAAGCATGGGCGGTACGCCAAAGTAAGTAGACCGAAATCCATCAATATCTACTACTAATCATCCACCTTGAGATATCTATCCAGAACATCTCGCTGGTATTAAGTTGCGAGTCCCACCCATAGTGTAAACTCAATGCAACAGACAACTGCATTAAAAGAACTTTGCGTAAAGTAAACAATCCTTGCACCCGCGGGCACAAGCACCGTTGTTTTCCCCCTTGTGGCAACAGCACATCCCCTAGACTCATGTTTCTGTCACTCAAGCTAGTCATCGAGGGGCATGAACCCACAATCGAGCATAGCGTTCCCTCTTGGAGTCACTACGTATTACTTGGCCAAAGCAATAAATAACAACGGAGAACATGCAAGAATTACTTATGAACATAAATATAAAAGAGGTAGATCAAATATATTACTCAAGATCAATCTGAACATAATCTCATAATCCATCGGATCCCAACAAACTCAACATAGCAACAACATAAGGATTACATATGTGCCTCGATCATGTAGGGCAGGTCACGAGGACTAATTAGTGAAGCACAAGAACGGGAGGTGAACATCACATAGCTACTGGTCATGGACTCATGGTCCAAGGGAGACTACTCACGAGTCATCCGGGAGGCGTCCATGGTGGTGGAGAAGCTCCCGGTGGTGATCCTCCCCTCCGGCAGGGTGCCGGGAAGAGTTCTCCTGGTGCTCCCGATCTTGGAAGCGGCGGCGGCGGCGGAACAGAGATGGGATCGCGAAAAGAGTTCCTGTTCTGAGGGTTTCGGAGGACGCTTTAAATATATGCCAAAGCGGGGCATCGGGGAAGCTTCGGGGGGCCCAGGCGCCCCCCGGCG
>LR738709.1:98862936-98877968 GCA_902687465.1 Secale cereale
GGTTGTTTCCGAAACGCTGATTTTTTATATAATTTTTCTGGATTTTTCCTGGCAGTTCTCGTAACGTGAAAACCTGAAATACAAAAACAGCCAAAAACAGAAACTGGCACTGGGGTGCACTGGATTAGTAAGTTAGTCCAAATATGATCAAAAGTGTATGGAAGTGTATGAATATCATAGCAATATCACCCAAAAGTGGCATGGAGCAAGCAGAAATTATAGATACGTTTTGGACGTATCAATAGCACACAAGGTGTTCCTACGGTATTCGGGAGTTGCATAATCTCATAGTCATAGGAACATGTGTAAGTCATGAAGAAAGCAATAGCAGTAAAACTAAATGATCATAGTGCTAAGCTAAAGGATGGGTCTTGTCCATCACATCATTCTCCTAATGATGTGATCCCGTTGATCAAATGACAACTCATGTCTATGGTTAGGAAACATAACCATCTTTGATCAATGAGCTAGTCTAGTAGAGGCATACTAGGGACACTCTGTTTTGTCTATGTATTCACACATGTACTAAGTTTCCGGTTAATACAATTCTAGCATGAATAATAAACATTTATCATGATATAAGGAAATATAAATAACAACTTTATTATTGCCTCTAGGGCATATTTCCTTCACTGAGAGCTCGCGAAGAACCGAATCGATTTCCGCCAAGATCTCCTGATGCCTGGCCTCGCGAGCCGCCAAGACTTCCCGCATGTGGCGCTGGTGCAGGGCCGCCTGATAACCCACAAGTATAGGGGATCAATTGTAGCCTCTTTCGATAAGTAAGAGTGTCGAACCCAACGAGGAGCTAAAGGTAGAACAAATATTCCCTCAAGTTCTATCGACCACCGATACAACTCTACGCACGCTTGACGTTCGCTTTACCTAGAACAAGTATAAAACTAGAAGTACTTTGTAGGTGTAACGGGATAGGTTTGTAAGAATATAAAGAGCACATAAATAAAAATTAGGGGCTGTTTTAGGTAAAGAGCAATAAAGTTAGTATATCGAGTGTGGAAAAGTAGTGGTAGGAGTTGCGAAATTGTCCCTAAGCAATTGTGTAAGTGCATCTAGTGCCACCCCTAGTGGTTTTGGAGTATTGATGACAAACCTGGTTGAGGGACTAATGTGTTTGTGAGAATTGCAGGATAACACAGGTAGTAGTCCCTCATTGATTCGGTTAACCTACCGGAGATGACCCCTAAAAATGTATGAATACATTGATATCAGTGGTGGTATATGAAGATAATCATATTGAAGACTATGACAAGAGAAGACATTGTGTGAAGACTATGGAGAGCGAAGATGTAGATTTTTCATTGTTTCCTTTTCTTCTTTGTTGAGTCATAGGAACCACCATACTGTTAAGTGGGGTCCAAGTGAACTAAGTCAGAGTGACTGAAGTGATGCTCAACCAAATCCTATGTCTTCGAGCGAAGACTATGAGTGCAAATCTTATCCTGAGGCGGATGAGTCAGCTTTACTTGGAGCTCAAGTAAAGTTGTCGTGTGTGTTTGATATCTGACCGTTGGAACATGTGTCAGTTCCCTAGTGACCTAGGGTCACTTCGGACAAATCAGGTCGGGTTGCATAGTGGCTATAAATAGCCGACCCCCTACACCATAAATTGGTGGCTGCTCAGAGTTATTGCACGGCTTTTGTCGTTTGAGAGCAACCCACCTCCGAAGCATTTGAGAGAAAAATCCTTGCGAGGACAAAGCCCAAACACCCAGAGCCAAAGTGTGTTAGGCATCACTGAATTATTTCTATCTGTGTGACCTGAAGACTTATTACACTTGAGGACTGTGTTTCCTCCAGCCGGTTAGGCATCGCGTTCTGAGCATCCAAGAGTAATTGTGGATTGTCGGTGAACGAAGTCTGTGAAGGTTTGGAAGTCTACCTTGAAGACTTACCCGAGTGATTGGGCGAGGACTAGGTGTTCTTAGCTCAAGGGTAACAAGGTGAAGACGCGGTCTTCTGAGTTAAATCTCAGCCTCCCTAACCAGACGTACAATTGTCACGGCAACTGGAAGTGGTCTAACAAATCACTGTCTTCCCCGAGCTACTGGTTCTATCTTTTCCTTCCCTTTACTTACTGCTCTATGTTGTGAACACATTGCATGTTTGCTTTATCTGATTGTCTTCACTGAGTATCTACTTGTTGTGATTGGCTTCCTTCCTTCTTCCTTTGTGATCACTACTGCCTAGTTGCTATTAGTCTTCATGCTTTCACTTTATTGAATACATGACTATGGCTTATCTAGTGTAGTCCACTTTCCGCCGCATACTAATAGGCTTGAGCTTATCGTTTGTCTTTGAAACTATCATGTTTTGAAGCATTTCATAAAAATCGTCTATTCACCCCCCTCTAATCGATATACTGCACTTTCAATTGGTATCAGAGCAAGGTACTCCCTTGTTCTGTGTGATTTGGTTTAACCACCTGGAGTTTTAGCTATGTCGACTGCAGGGATAATCAAAGTCTCCGCTGCGTGCCCTGTCTTCGATGGCACCGAATATCCCTACTGGAAGAACAAGATGCGCATGCATCTTGAAGCCATTGACGTGGACCTCTGGTTTGTCGTCAAGCACGGCGTTCCCAAGACTGGTGAAGGCGTCACCCCTGCTGATGTCAAGAGGCTCGTTCAATTGGATTCAACGGCCAAGAACATCATCTGTGGTCATCTGACCAAAGGACAGTACGATCGTGTGAGTGCTCTGGACACGTCAAAGGAAGTTTGGGACTAGCTCTCAAAGGTCAATGAAGGAGTCTCTACCTAGAGAGATCAAAGGATCAGCTTCCTTCGCAATCTCTTCAATCGCTTCAAGAGACATGACAATGAGAATGTCCAGCACACTTTTGATCGTCTCACTGACATCACAAATGAGCTTCAAGCACTTGGCGCCACTGAGATCACCAAGCATGAAATCGTCAAGACCCTTCTGAGATCACTCGACAGCTCATTTGATATCCTTGCACTGATGATTCAAGAACGCCCTGACTTCAAGACTCTCGATCCATCTGATATACTTGAGAGGCTCAACACACATGAGTTCCAGCTATCTGAGAAGCGTGACATCTATGGTCCCAACTATGGCCGATCTCGTGCCTTGAAGGCAAAAGATGTTTCCTCATCTGAAGAAGAATCTGACTGCAGTTCTGATGATCCTGAAGACATTGGAAAGGAGCTTGCCATGCTTGTGAAGAAGTTCCAGAAATTCACTAGGAAGAAAGGCTTCAGAAAGTCTTCAAGATCCAGCTCAAGAAATGATGAAGCATCTGCTCATGACTACAAGAAAAGAACTTGTCATAAGTGCAAGAAACCTGGTCACTACATCTCTGAGTGTCCTCAGTGGGACAACGAGAAGAAGAAAAAGAAGAGCAAGGAATATGATTCTGATGACAAGAAAAAGAAGAAATACTCAAAGTCTTCTTCAAAGTCTTCGTCAAAGTATTCATCACACAAGAAGAATTAATCTGGCAAGGCTCACGCTTTTGTTGGCAAGGAGATGGATTCTGAGGAAGAGTCTTCTTCTGAAGAGGTGGAGGTGGAGTCGGAGGAAGAGTCTGATTCTGGTGCTGCAAGTCTGGCTTTAGCCACTGCCTACGTGGGCAAGTCTATCTTCAACACTGAAGACAATGGCCCCGTCCCCAACAATGATGATGAGGACGACGACTCTGCACCCACCTTTTGCTTCATGGCACGCGGTGCCAAGGTAAAATCACGCGATGCTTACTTTCAAACATCTAGTGAAGATGACTCTGATTGTGAATCAAAACCTAGCTACAAAACACTTGCTAAAATTGCCACTGAACAGCAGAAAGCCATGGAACATATTCAAAATCTATTAGACAAAAGCGATGACCTGTTGGACGCGGAAATGACCCGTTCTCAGTCCTTAATTGAAGACATAAAAAATCTTCATGTTAAGTACAAAGAACTTGAAGAGCTTTATGAATTGGTTTCAAAAACTCATGAAAAGCTTTCCCACGATTACATTCAAAGGAAGCGAGAACTTGAGAAAGTGAAAGCGGCTCATGAAGATCTTCAAAAGGAGAATGAGTCACTCCGCGCACAACTGATCAGCTCCACTCACGAAGAGTTTGAACCACCATGTCTAAAATGCATTGAACGTGATAATGCTACATCTGTTGCTGAATGCTCTACTGCTGCCACTGTTGCAATATCTTCAACTATTGATGTGGTAACTAACCCCTCTGCTGAGGAAACCACTACTATTGCTGATGAAAATGCTAGGTTGAAGACTTTGCTTGAAACAGGGATGTACAAAAGCCTCAAAGGGCATCAGACTCTATGTGATGTCCTCAAAAAGCAGATACTGAACCGAAACCCTAGGAAAGAGGGTGTTGGGTTCGACAGGAAAATGAATGTTGATGGTTCATACTGGAAGCCTGAGCTGTATCCCAAAACCACATGGGTTGCTGCAAAGGGACCTTCAGTGGATCCATCTACCTTATCTGGCTTCACTTGTGCTAATCCTGTTATCATTGATGAATCCTTTGATGCAAACTATAAACTATTTAAGAATCAAAATGTTGAAGTGTTTGCTAGGTATATTGGTACTAACTGCAGGAATGGACCACCTATGAAGAAGATCTGGGTACCCAAAGGTTGTCTTGAGAAGCTTCCAGCAAATACAATCATGACACCTCCTGGAATGAAGACAAACCCCAGACCAAAGGCTTCATATGGTCCTAAGGCTTCATACAGACAAAGGACTCACCTGAGTCACCCTAACACAGATGTTTTGCAGGGAAATCATACCCAGACCCATGAATATGAGCGTGTTTCTTCAAACCGCTATGTTCATAAATCAAAGAACTTTTTTGCCTATTCTTATGAGTATTATTCTCCTCCTACAAGACTATTTGCTAGGGCCCCAAAGCCAAAATTCTCAGATGCAGCTCTTAGACTCATTGCTTCTAAGCCACCCCTGAAGATGTGGGTGGTTAAGAAAAACTAACTTTCTCTTGCAGGGAAAGGTCTCCAGCCTATAATCAAAGGCTTCTGATGCTATTGCTGGGGACCTAAAACACTTGTAGGGCACAAGATCAAATGGCGAAAATGACTTACTGCTCATACTACTCATAAATCACTTGCTGAACATCTTATCAGTCCTAAGTTACATCTAAAGCTTTCATAATCCACTTATGCATCAATTGTTTATGCTTCATAATGGCTTTTGGTGAAGCCTATCCTCCTAACTGCATTGTAGGGAGTGACAGCAAAGTCTTCAGAATGGATTATGGATAGCGGATGCACAAATCATATGACTGGTAACCGAAATCTTCTCATGGACTCAACTTTACGTCCATCCAACAAGAGTCACATCACATTTGCTGATACTGGTAAAAGCAAAGTGTTGGGTCTAGGTAGAGTTGCAATCTCAAGAGATCAGCACATGGACAAAGTCATGCTTGTTGAATCTCTTGTCTTCAACTTAATGCCTGTCTCAATGCTTTGTGACTTAAACATGATTGTGATCTTTGGTAAATTTCATTGCATTGTACTAATGGAATCTAACAAGTCTTTAGTATTTGAAGGATACAGAAAAGGTGATTTGTATATGGTAGATTTCTCAGCTGGACCGCAGATGGCAGTATGTCTTCTAGCAAAAGCTTCAGAGTGCTGGCTCTGGCATCGAAGGCTAGGACATGCTGGCATGAGGAACTTGCACACTCTCGCAAAGAAGAAGCATGTCATAGGCATCGAGGAAGTCAAGTTCAAGAAAGATCATCTATGTGGTGCCTATGAAGCTGGGAAGATGACTAGAGCCAAGCATCCCTCGAAGACAATCATGACGACATCTAAACCCTTCGAGCTGCTCCACATGGACTTATTTGGCCCTACTCACTACTCCACATTCTCTACCACAGCCTGTCTCTATGGCTTCATCATTGTTGATGATTACTCAAGATACACATGGGTGCACATAATACTCTACAAGACTGAAGTGCAAGATGTCTTCAGACGCTTCGCCAACCGTGCCATGAACAATTATGGCATCAAGATCAAACATATTAGAAGTGACAATGGCACTGAATTCAAGAACACTGGCCTCGATCTTTATCCGGATGAGATGGGAATCACTCATGAATTCTCAGCCCCATATACACCTCAGCAAAATGGGATCGTTGAGCGCAAGAACAGAACTCTAATTGAGATGGCTCGAACGATGCTCGATGAGTACAAAACACCAAGAAGATTCTGGCCCGAAGCTATTGATACTGCATGCCATATCATCAACTGTGTTTATCTTCACAAGCTTCTGAAGAAAACATCCTATGAGCTCCTCACTGGAAAGAAGCCAAATGTAAGCTACTTCAGAGTATTTGGAGCTAAGTGCTGGATCAAGGATCCTCGTCATAAGTCAAAATTTGCACCCAAAGCTCATGAAGGCTTCATGCTCGGATATGGAAAGGACTCACACTCCTACAGAGTCTTCAACATTTTTCTCTATAAAACTGTTGAAACTGTGGATGTGAGGTTTGATGAGACAAATGGATCACAAAGAGAATCCCTACCAAATGTGCTAGATGAAGCCTCACCAAATGAATCTATCAAGCTAATGGGAACTGGTGAGATCATGCCTTCTGAAGCACAACCTGACGAGGAACTCATCATCTCTGCTCCAAATCAACCTGACGACAATACTCAGCCCGAAGACAATACTCTTAATGAAGACAATGCACAACAAGAACAAAATCTTCGTCCAGCTCATCCTCGTGTTGCAAATGAAGTGCAAGTTGAGAAGATAATTGATAGCATAAATGCTCCTGGTCCACTCACTCACTCAAGAGCAACACAGCTTGCAAATTTATGTGGGCACTTTGCTTTTGTCTCAATATCTGAACCCAAGAAAGTTGCTGAAGCTTTTATGGAGCCTGAATGGATTCAAGCAATGCAAGAAGAGCTTCAACAGTTTGAGCTGAACAATGTGTGGGAACTTGTCAAGCGTCCTGATCCTCGAAAGCACAACATAATAGGCACAAAATGGATCTATCGCAACAAGCAAGATGAGCATGGTCAAGTGGTCAGAAACAAAGCTCGTCTTGTTTCTCAAGGATACACTCAAGTTGAAGGGATTGACTTCGATGAAACATTTGCTCCTGTGGCTAGACTTGAAGCTATTCGCATACTGCTAGCCTATGCAAATCATCACAACATACTTCTATAGCAAATGGATGTAAAGAGTGCCTTTCTCAATGGAAGAATTGAAGAAGAAGTGTATGTTGCACAACCACCTGGCTTTGAAGACCAAAAACATCCTGATATGGTATACAAGCTCAACAAGGCACTGTATGGCCTTACACAAGCGCCTCGTGCTTGGTATGACACCCTCAAAGACTTCCTGAAGAGCAAAGGCTTCAAACCTGGATCCCTAGATCCCACACTCTTCACGAGGACATATGATGATGAGCTATTTGTCTGCCAAATCTATGTGGATGACATTATCTTCGGCTGCACTCACAAGAAATACAGTGATGAGTTTGGTCACATGATGCAAGAGCAATATTAAATGTCTATGATGGGTTTGCTGAAGTTCTTCCTTGGTCTTGAAATTCGTCAGCAAAGCAACGACATCTTCATATCTCAAGAAAAGTACCTCAAAGATTGCCTGAAAAAGTTTGGAATGCAAGACTGCAAAGGGTACTCAACGCCAATGCCTGCTAAACATCATCTGGGTCCCGACGCCAATGGTAAAGAGTTTGATCAACAGGTATACCGCTCCATGATTGGTTCTTTACTTTATTTATGTGCATCTAGGCCAGATATTATGCTTAGTGTTTGCATGTGTGCTCGATATCAAGCGGCACCAAAGGAGTCGCATCACTTAGCTGTGAAGCGAATACTTCGATATTTGGCTTACACCCCAACACTAGGATTATGGTATCCAAAGGGCTCAGAGTTTGATCTAGTAGGATTTTCAGATGCTGATTATGCTGGTGACAAAGTTGATCGTAAGTCCACATCTGGCACATGTCACTTTCTAGGACGATCACTTGTCTGTTGGTCTTCAAAGAAGCAGAACTGTGTATCACTCTCCACTGCTGAATCTGAATACATTGATGCTGGATCTTGTTGCGCTCAGCTTCTATGGATGAAGCAAACACTCAAGGACTATGGAGTCCATCTGAAGCATGTGCCACTCTACTATGATAATGAAAGCGCCATCAAGATTGCCAACAACCCAGTTCAGCACTCGAAGACGAAGCACATTGAAATTCGTCATCACTTTCTCAGAGATCATGTTATGAAGGAAGATATTGATATCATACACGTCAACACTGAAGAGCAACTGGCAGATATCTTCACAAAGCCCTTGGATGAGAAAAGGTTTTGCAAGTTACGGTGTGAGCTAAATATCTTAGAATCCTCAAATGTCCTGTAATCAGGCACACATCCTAACACTTATGCATATTGATGACTTAGATGTGCAACACACGAAGTAAAGTATATCTTCAATCAATGAAGACTTACATTCTAAGTGTGAATACATTAACATGGAATTTGACTTCGGAGCGCCACGATAATTGTGCGCCGTGTCTGGGTCTAATACTTCCTATACGGTGGGTAACGCCACCACCAAATTCTTGTTTGAAGCATTTCTTGTGGCGTTACATTTGCAAAGTCTTCGCATTTGGTTTATCTTCATATAGGACATATATGTATAGAGAGAGAGAGAGAGAGTTGTGTTCTGTCCTCAACAGCATTCACTTATAGCTATGTCTTCATATTTGAATCTTTTGGACTAAGTGAATGTGATCGGACCCTAACCTCTCTATGCTTTCTCATCTCACACTATGTCTGTCCAAATCATATGCATTCTGTTGAAACAGTCGAATATCTTCTCTGCATCCTTGTCAGCAGAAGATACGGAGACAAACTTTAAATCTGATTTTAATGCTCCATCTGTTATGCCTGAAACCCGGAGAAGCCGGAACGACTACTCCGACAGTCGTGGTGTACGTGGGATTGTGGGACAACTCCCAATGCATTACATGACCGCCACGTGTCACTCGTACGTAAACCGTCAGGGGCACCTGAGTAATTATGTTGTGCCGTCTCCCATGCCTATAAATGCACGTCCCATCACGGTCAAAAGTTTCTTCCACCACCTCTCCACCTCGACTAACCCTAGCGCCTCCGCTAGCTTTCGACGACGCCGGCGACGAAGCGCTTCGCTACCGCAACTTGTCGACGCCGTCCTCACGCCGACCGCGGACATCTTCCTCTCCGCCGTCGCCGTAGCTGTCCTCCATCGCCAAGTTAGGGCACGGAAGACCAAACTGCTGGGCATCCAACTCCTACCCCGTCTAAGCAGTTCATCGTGTGGTAAATAAACTTGCTTTTTACCATCTTCTAGATCCATAAAGATTCATCTACTTTACCACAAGAGGTTTCTGCCTACTTAGATATATAGATATATCATGTCTGCATCTCATATCTTGCCTAGTACATTCTCATATGCTTCAACTATAGTTAGATTCCTCACTTGTACTTATTCGTGGATTCGTACAAATCTGGAACCAACTCCCATGAGTGAATGTCTTCGCACTATGAGATCAAAGTCTTCAAAACTGTTTTCATCTTCAAAACTTCTGAGAATGCATATGACCTCTTCCCCTTCCCTCGCATCTCTAATGCTGTCACAGGTACATGTCCATGGGAGAATCCCTTGGTTCTCATAGTCTGCATTCATTTGCAGAGTTTTTGCAGCGTCACATTCATTCCCCTGAAGCTAGTTCCTGTCTGACCAGCAAACCGAAGCATTTGCCAGTTTTGAAGCCATTAAATTTGAAGCCATTCAGGTTGAAGCAAATGACAACTGACAAGACAGTAAGAAAGGATGGCAGACAGCGCCGTGGAAACACCTCCCGTGATTTGCCTCCTGATCTCAGTGAGATGTACAAGACTGATCCAGAGGAGGATTACAATCAGAGGAAGACCAGAATCCAATGGATTCGAAGATACTGGGCTGAACAATGGTTCAAATATAAGTTCATGACCCAAGAGTATGCCGAGAAAAATGCCATCAAGCATCCTTGGGGAGATATCACTTATAAAAATCTTCCCCCCAAGACTCGTGCTGAAGCCATTGCTCAAGGCTTCTATCCTTGCATGGTTAGAGGGCCACAGCCTGCTGATGCTGATCCAAGCGCTCTGCTCTGGTGTCGCGACGGTAATCTGTTCAAGCAAAATCTTCAATTCGCCAGGAACTCGGCCAAAGAAAACAAGAAGATGTGGGGATTAGACTTCAATCATGGTCCCTCTGCGCCCCGCGTTGATGGAACGCGCGAAGCTGAACCAAATCTGGTTGGGCCCTTCTACAACTTAGAGGGCCTCATCAGTCACATAAGGGTTCAAGGGGAAGATGTAGATCAGCCTGAAGGAGATGATGACTCTGAAGAAGCACCTGCAACGCCGAAGCCCCAGAAGAAGAAATCAAAGGCTTCAAAGGCTACTCCACCAAGAGCTTCTAGAGTGAAGCCTTTGGCCACTGCTCCACCTGCACCAAGTGTGCAATCTGAGGAACACTCTAGAATCTCCAAGAGCAGACAGCTGAAGCGGAAGCCAACACGCAACCCCAGTCCAGCTCTCACTCCAGATGCAGTACTGAAGACTGCCAATGATGCCCTTGATCTCTCAAGTGATGAAGATCTTGGAGATGATGCTTTGGAGCTATTGATCAAGAGCAAGCAGGATGCTGAAATCTTCAATGATTTGCCGCTCTTTGACGTTGAAGTGCTCAATAATTTCATTGATGAATGGTTTGACACTCCCAACCTGAGCTTGGACGATCTTCAACTTCCAGTTGGCCTCAGCGTCTCCTTCCATGGAGCCATTGCTTCTGAGCTAGCTCTGGCTCAAAGAATTGTTGAGCTGAAGCAAAAGATAGACTATGAAAAAGCTCAGTTCAAGAAGCATATGAACAAGCTCAGCGTGCAAGAAGTTCAAAACTTCAAGGTTATGATGCAAGAGCTCAAGGAAGCCTTTCGCCAGCGGCGTGAAGTGTTGGAAATATGCCCTAGAGGCAATAATAAATTGATTATTATTATATTTCCTTGTTCATGATAATTGTTTATTATCCATGCTAGAATTATATTGATAGGAAACTCAGATACATGTGTGGATACATAGACAAACACCATGTCCCTAGTAAGCCTCTAGTTGACTAGCTCGTTGATCAACAGATGGTCACGGTTTCCTGACCATGGACATTGGATGTCGTTGATAACGGGATCACATCATTAGGAGAATGATGTGATGGACAAGACCCAATCCTAAGCCTAGCGCAGATCGTGTAGTTCGTATGCTAAAGCTTTTCTAAATGTCAAGTATCTTTTCCTTAGACCATGAAATTGTGCAACTCCCGGATACCGTAGGAATGCTTTGGGTGTACCAAACGTCACAACGTAACTGGGTGGCTATAAAGGTGCACTACAGGTATCTCCGAAAGTGTCTGTTGGGTTGGCATGAATCGAGACTGGGATTTGTCACTCCGTATGACGGAGAGGTATCTCTGGGCCCACTCGGTAGGACATCATCATAATGTGCACAATATGTGATCAAGGAGTTGATCACGGGATGATGTGTTACGGAACGAGTAAAGAGACTTGCCGGTAACGAGATTGAGCAAGGTATCGGGATGCCGACGATCGAATCTCAGGCAAGTACTATACCGGTAGACAAAGGGAATTGTATACGGGATTGATTGAATCCTTGACATCGTGGTTCATCCGATGAGATCATCGTGGAGAATGTGGGAGCCAACATGGGTATCCAGATCCCGCAGTTGGTTATTGACCGGAGAGTTGTCTCGGCCATGTCTGCATGACTCCCGAGCCCGTAGGGTCTACACACTAAAGGTTCGATGACGCTAGGGTTATAGGGAAAGTATGTATGCGGTTACCGAATGTTGTTCGGAGTCTCGTATGAGATCCCGGACGTCACGAGGAGTTCCAAAGTGGTCCGGAGGTAAAGATTCATATATGGGAAGTCCCGTTTTGGTCACCGGAAAAGTTTCGGGCGCTATCGGTAGCGTACCGGGACCACCGGGAGGGTCCCGGGGGTCCACCGGGTGGGGCCACCGGCTCCAGAGGGCTGCGTGGGCCAAGTGTGGGAGGGGACCAGCCCCAGGTGGGCTGGTGCGCCCCCCACCAGGGCCCAAGGCGCATCATAGAGGGGAAGGGGGCAAACCCTAGGGCAGATGGGCCCTAGGGCCCAATCTGGTGCGCCCCTCTCTCCCTCTCCCTCTCTGGCCGCCACCCTTAGATGGGATCTGGGGTGGCCGCACCCCTAGGGGTGGGAAACCCTAAAGGGGCGGAGCCCCTCCCTTCCCCCTATGTCGTGGAATTAGCATGCCAGATGTCCGGTTTAGAGGACTTAGGTGTGGAGCCATCGCGCGGGTTAGCTTGAAGAGGTTAAAAGCACACAAAGGACACAGAGGGTTTATACTAGTTTGGCCCCTTTGATGAAGGTAAAATCCTACGTCTAGTTTGGTTTGATATTGCTTGGGCGTCGATGAACAGGGAGCAGATTGCTTGCCTGTCTCTCGACGGATTGTTGCCTGTCCTTGAACCGTCGTCGGGCCGTTCCTTTATATAGGAGGCAACGCCCGGTCCGGTTTACAGAGTACCGAGGCCGGCTCATACTCGTGTCTGCCTCGGTCTCTTCTCTTTCTTCCTTGTATCTCAAGTTACATGATTTACGGTTTATAAACCGTAAATTTTACATATGGGCCCTAAGCCTTCATGGGCCGTAACTTCTACTGAGTTTTATAACTATACAGCTACATTACCGTAATCCGGATCTCCCTAGCCGGTTTATACCTGCTAGTAATATCCCTGACATTAGGCCCCAGAATGATTTGAACTTGTTCATGTCAGTCTTCTAAATCTTGCATAAACTTCTTCTCTGTATCTTCTCTGTTTTGTAAACCGGCTATGACGTCATCTTCAGAAATCATTTTATTCAGTCGTGACATCACCTCCGCATTTATTGTTCACAGCTGTTTGTTACCTTTGTTTAAAGTTCATCCCGAAAATCAAGGCGACAATGGAATCTTTATCCAATCTGACCTCCTCAAATCCCGCGCTTGCCGTTTCCTCTCTCAGCCTCTATAAATACCGCTGCGCCTTGTTATCTTTCTTCCTTCCGCTCTTCTTCTTCCTCCGTCGCCTGAAGCTCCGCCGCTGCCCTCGAGCTCGTCGCCATCGTCAACCAGGCCGCTGCATCACCCTGAAACTCGACCAGATTACTCCGCCGCCATCCCTTTCCTTCTCAGGTATTCCTTTTCTCTTGCTGCAGATCTGTGATCTAGGGTTCCTCCATTGCTTCCGCCATTAGACCTCGAAGCTCTTGATGTTCATTTTATACGCCATGCTTGTCGTAGATTTCAATTCTGGATTAGCTTCGAACTCGCTCCTGCTCCGTAGTTTTAGACTTAGATTAAGTTCACCCTTAGATTCATTTGCTCTGCAGAAAACCTTTGCAGTTCTTCCTGTGATAGACTTGCATAAATTTCGTCTTTTTCTTACTGCTCAGATCTATTTTACTTTAGCCTTCTGTAGAAACTTGTTTCTTCGTTTTTATAGATCTGCAAGTACGGTTTAATCAATCATATATTGCTGATGGGCCTCGAACCCCTCGTTGGTTACCCCAAGTGGAAGGTGTAATATGCAGTGTTGTGGAAGTGTTTTCCCTTAGCAAAGATGCCAAGGATCGAATCCCCAGAGACTCCTAGGTTCAACAAGTAGGTGTCAACTGCTACGGCGCCAGATATTAGCAGTCAATGTGGACCTGCACACAGATACAAATAACTTTGCTCCCAACGAGTACAGAGAGGTTGTCAATCCCTCCGGCCTTGTAGTTCACAAAGGATTAAAAGCAATGATAGTAGTGATAGATAATGTTTGCAATAGTAAATAGTAGCGAAAAGTAAATAGCGGATGTGATCAATGATGGTAATATGGACCGGAGTCTCATGATGTTCACTAGTGATGTCTCTCTCCCAAAAGACGATAAAACAGCTATGTGAGGTAAACAAATTACAGCTGGGCAATTGACAGGACCACGAACGCAAACCAATGCTGACTACATTGCAAGAAAGGTTGAGGTTCAAAGCATGGGCGGTACGCCAAAGTAAGTAGACCGAAATCCATCAATATCTACTACTAATCATCCACCTTGAGATATCTATCCAGAACATCTCGCTGGTATTAAGTTGCGAGTCCCACCCATAGTGTAAACTCAATGCAACAGACAACTGCATTAAAAGAACTTTGCGTAAAGTAAACAATCCTTGCACCCGCGGGCACAAGCACCGTTGTTTTCCCCCTTGTGGCAACAGCACATACCCTAGACTCATGTTTCTGTCACTCAAGCTAGTCATCGAGGGGCATGAACCCACAATCGAGCATAACGTTCCCTCTTGGAGTCACTACGTATTACTTGGCCAAAGCAATATATAACAACGGAGAACATGCAAGAATTACTTATGAACATAAATATAAAAGAGGTAGATCAAATATATTACTCAAGATCAATCTGAACATAATCTCATAATCCATCGGATCCCAGCAAACTCATCATAGCAACAGCATAAGGATTACATATGTGCCTCGATCATGTAGGGTAGCTCACGAGGACTAATTAGTGAAGCACAAGAACGGGAGGAGAACATCACATAGCTACTGTTCATGGACTCATGCTCCAAGTGAGACTACTCACGACTCATCCGGGAGGCGTCCATGGTGGTGGAGAAGCTCCCGGTGGTGATCCTCCCCTCCGGCAGGGTGTCGGGAAGAGTTCTCCTGGTGCTCCCGATCTTGGAAGCGGCGACGGCGGCGGAACAGAGATGGGATCGCGAAAAGAGTTCCTGTTCCGAGGGTTTCGAGGGACCCTCTAAATATATGCCAAAGGGGGGCACCAGACGGGGCTCGGGGGGCCCAGGCGCCCCCCCACCCCGGCGCGGCCCAGGGGGGCGCGCCGCCAGGGCGCCTGGAG
>LR738709.1:98878076-98908596 GCA_902687465.1 Secale cereale
GCGCAAGGAAGTTTCCGGAACGCTGATTTTTTATATAATTTTTCTGGATTTTTCCTGACAGTTCTCGTAACGTGAAAACCTGAAATACAAAAACAGCCGAAAACAGAAACTGGCACCGGGGTGCACTGGATTAGTAGGTTAGTCCAAATATGATCAAAAGTGTATGGAAGTGTATGAATATCATAGCAATATCACCCAAAAGTGGCATGGAGCAAGCAGAAATTATAGATACGTTTTGGACGTATCAACATCCCCAAGCTTAATTCCTGCTCGTCCTCGAGTAGGTAAATGATAACAAGAATAATTTCTGTGGTGACATGCTATTAACCATATAGGACTTCTTCATAGTCATATGACAAAAGCTTACTAAGACAATGATTCTATAGTAATTAAGTTGCCTCATGAGAAAATCACAAATGACTGAAAGTTTTACAATATGAAACTGAAACATCAAATAGATTTGCAATGAACATGATGTGAAAATATGATAAAGTCATATCTAGCTTGCCCCCTTTAGTGAAGCAAAACATAAATGCAGGGGCACCTTCAAGGTTTAAGTGATGACTAGATACAATCATTTCAGAATAAACGATATCACAATCATGCAAAAGACAATGCTACTTTGGGACAATGCACATTACACTCAGAATGACAATCATGCTCTCAGTAGTTGGTGCTTGAAAAGAAGGTGGAGACTAAAAAGTAAAAGAATGGTTATGTGCTAGAGCTTTTTATTTTGAAAACATAGAAGCAATTTTGTCAACAGTAGTAGTACTTCATATGTGTCATGCATAAGACATCCTATAAGTTGCAAGCCTCATGCATCGAATACCAATAGTGCTCGCACCTTGTCCTAATTAGCTCGGATTTCCATGGGTTATCATTGCATTACATATGTTTCAACCAAGTGTCACAAAGGGGTACCTCTATGCCACCTGTACAAAGGTCCAAGGAGATAAATCGCATTTGATTTCTCGTTTTTGATAGATCTCAACTTGAGGACATCCATACCGGGACAACATAGAAAATAGATGATGGACTCCTCTTTAATGCATAAGCACATTCTCATAAGAGATTGAGGATTAATGTCCAAGCTAAAACTTCCACCATGATACATGGCTTTGGTTGGCGGCCCAATGTTCTTCTCTAACAATATGCATATTCATTCAACCCACGGTAAATCACCCTTACTTCAGACAAGACGAACATGCATAGCAACTCACATGATATTCAACAAAAGTGTGACAGTTGATGGCGTCCCCAGAAACATGGTTACCGCTCAGCAAGCAACTTATAAGAAATAAGATACATAGGCAACATATTCTTTACCACAATAGTTTTTAAGCTACTTTCCCATGAGCTATGTATTGCAAAGTTAGTCTGCTTAGTACAGGTGGAGGTTAGCAAAAAGACTGGGAGCGACCAACTAAGAGAGCAATGACGGTCATAATCATGCAGAGCGACAAAGCAATATTGAATCGGGCATGGTAGTTATATCGCTACTCAGAAATAAAAGATCATCAAGGCTTGACAGACTTTCTTTACAGTCTTAAATATGCGTGAGCATACGCCAAGTCAATCAAAATAAATTCTCGAAGGAAGATATTACTAAACCATACCACATCATAGGCAAACATATCATGTTGGTACTCCAATAACACATTGGGAATCCCCCAGCTATTTGAGATTAACCATAAGAAAACCTGAACTACTAAGCACCATCATGCACGTAGCATCCTTATCATAGACACATTAACCAATGCAACGGAAGCAAACTCTCTTAATAAGGTGAGCATGATAATTAAAGAGAGTTCAAGCAACCAACTAAACAAAAGCTCTTTGAAAAGATAAGCATGAATACTAAGAGCAGAGCATGGTAGTAGCTATTAAAAGACAAAGAACACACACAACAAAGATAGACATGAAAATTCTATGTTATGTTCTAGGTAGAAGTGGAGCGTGTTTATCTCCCACATAAAGAAAGCTGAGTTCCGACTCGTTATGAAAAACTAAAAGCAAGACGCTCCAAGCATAGCACATAACACATGAAGTGATAAAAATATAGTGGAACGAAAGACGAACTGATAATGTTGATGGAGAAGGGGATACATGGGGGCATCCCCAATCTTAGATGCTTGAGTCTCCTTGAATATTTCTTGGGGGTGCACGGGGGCATCCCCAAGCTTGAGCGCTTGACACTCCTGAATCTTTTTATCATCTTCCCTCGCACACTTGAAAACTCCCTTCATACATAACTCATCATAATCTGATTAGCGAGGTTAGTACCCTTAATAAAATAATTGTACCTTGCTGGAAATAAAGATATTCTTGAAGTTCTACTGTTTCTCAAGATTGCCAAAAGGTTTTTGCAAAGAAAAAGCAAGCTCTTGATTTGCAAAACGAAGGAAAGGCAAAACAGGACAGAATCTGTGTAAAACAGAACAGCAGATAGTAATTGATCTGTTCGGGATACTTCTGCAACTCAAATCAAAAAACTCAGAACAGACGCACGAAATACAATTATATAGAGAACGCTGTCGAAAAAATGCAGACCAAAAAGATGATCTGGAGATTTTATACGAATTTTTCTATCCAAGGACAGAATCTGTTTCCTGGACAGCACCTCACAACTTTTGAACTTTCTAGCAATCAAAGGCTATACTTGGCACAAATATGAAAAGCAAAGATACAATGATGATGCTACTGTAGTAAACAACATCAAGACACAACAAAAGCAAAAAAATTATTCATGTGGGCTGCCTCCCAAAAGCGCTTTCTTTTATGCCTTTAAGCTAGGCATAATGCATAGAGATCAAGTTTTATCAAGAGTAAAAGAATAGCTAGCCCGTACAACGGACTCAAAAGGTAACTTGATCTTCTTACGAGGGAAGTGTTCCATCCCTTTCTTGAGAGGAAACTGAAATTTTATATTACCCTCTTTCATGTCAATGATAGCACCAACGGTGCGTAAAAAGGGACGTCCCAAAATAACTAGACAAGAAGGATCACATTCAATATCCATAATAGTGAAATCAACGGGAACATAATTATCATTAACAACGATAAGAACATCGTCGATCCTCCCCAAAGGTTTCTTTATGGAAGAATCAACGAGACAAACACCAAAAGAACAAGAATCAAAAGGTTTCAATTTAAGCATATCATATATTCTTTTGGGCATAACAGAGGTACTAGCACCAACATCACATAATGCATAACAAGAGAAGTCATTCAATTTAATTTTTATCATAGGATCCCAACCATCTTCTAACTTTCTAGGTATGGAGGCTTCTACTCTAAGTTTCTCCTCCCTAGCTTTGATGAGAGCATTAGTTATATGCTCTGTAAAGGCAAGGTTAAGCGTGCTAGTGCGGGGGTCTCTAGACATCTTGTGAAGGAAATCAATAACTTCGGTAAGAGTGCAATTATCAAAATCAAGGTCACGAGCATCAAGTAAAGTGGTAGTGGTGTCCTTTAGGTTCACTTGTTTGGTAGTTTCTATAGTCATAGCATCACCATTAATAGGTCCAATGGGACCAGGAGTACATTGGGTGCTAAGAGTTTGAACATCCTCAACAACTTGGATAGTAGCAACAGTGTGGTGGGTAGGAAGGCTCTTAATTCTATCTTCTTCCTCCCTTTCTCTAGCCCATCTCTCTTTAAGTTTAGCCATCATCCTAATATTTTCATTAATTTGCACTTGAATAGCATTTATAGGAGTGACTTCCCTCTCCTCAAGAGGACAAGTTTTAATTTTTAGCAATTTTACCTCATTGGCTAAATGGTCTACCTTAAAAGAAAGAACATCTAGTTTATGTAGTTTTTCTTCTACACTTTTATTAAAGGCTTTTTGGGTAGTGATGAAATCTTTAAGCATAATCTCTAGTTCAGTAGTGGAGTTCTTGGTACTAGGATAAGCATTGTTGTTAAAATTGTTTCTAGAGATAAAATTCACATCTACTTGTTCTTGAGCAATCAAAGAATTTAAAGGAACATCACGAGGATCAACAGTAGATTGCTTCGAAAGTAGAGACATGATCAAGTCAACTTTTTCATTTAAGGAGGAAATCTCCTCGACAGAGTTTACCTTCCTACCTGTTGGAGCGCGTTCGGTATGCCATTGGGAATAGTTGGTCATCATCTCATCGAGAAGCTTTGTGGCAGCACCAAGTGTAGTTGACATAAAAGTTCCTCCCGCGACAGAATCTAACAAGTTCCGCGAGGTAAAGTTCAAGCCTGCATAAAAAGTTTGGATAACCATCCAAGTAGTCAAACCGTGAGTAGGGCAGTTCTTGATAAGAGATTTCATACGTTCCCAAGCTTGGGCAACGTGTTCATTATCCAATTGTTTAAAATTCATTATGTTACTTCTAAGTTGGATAATTTTAGCAGGTGGATAGTATTTTCCGATAAAAGCATCTTTGCACTTGTCCCATGAATCTATGTTGTTTCTAGGCAAAGACTGAAACCAAATTTTAGCTCCTCCTCTCAAGGAGAAAGGAAAAAGCTTAAGCTTAACAATATTACCATCTATTTCTTGGTACTTTTGCATATCACAAAGTTCAACAAAGTTGTTTAAGTGTAAAGCAGCATCATCTCCAGCATCGGAGAATTGTTCTCTCATAACTAAGTTCAGTAAAGCAGGTTTAATTTCATATGAAGGTGCTGAAGTGGCAGGTGTAGTGATAGGTGTGCTGATAAAGTCATCGTTGTTGTGACTAGTGAAGTCACACAACTTGGTGTTCTCGGTGGAACCCATAGTAGCAAGCAAGCAAGATAACTATTTTTGTGATTTTCGATAAAAGGTTACTAAAGCAAAAACTGAAAGGTAAACTAACAAGACTAAAAAGCAAAGGTAAAAGATAGCATGCAACTCCCCTATCCTGAAGAGTGGAGTCCCCGGCAACGGCGCCAGAAAATACTCCTTGATGGGCCTCGAACCCCTCGTTGGTTACCCCAAGTGGAAGGTGTAAGATGCAGTGTTGTGGAAGTGTTTTCCCTTAGCAAAGATGCCAAGGATCGAATCCCCAGAGACTCCTAGGTTCAACAAGTACGTGTCAACTGCTACAGCGCCAGATAATAGCAGTCAACGTGGACCTGCACACAGATACAAATAACTTTGCTCCCAACGAGTACAGAGAGGTTGTCAATCCCTCCGGCCTTGTAGTTCACAAAGGATTAAAAGCAATGATAGTAGTGATAGATAATGTTTGCAATAGTAAATAGTAGCGAAAAGTAAATAGCGGATGTGATCAATGATGGTAATATGGACCGGAGTCTCATGATGTTCACTAGTGATGTCTCTCTCACAAAAGACGATAAAACAGCTATGTGAGGTAAACAAATTACAGCTGGGCAATTGACAGGACCACGAACGCAAACCAATGCTGACTACATTGCAAGAAAGGTTGAGGTTCAAAGCATGGGCGGTACGCCAAAGTAAGTAGACTGAAATCCATCAATATCTACTACCAATCATCCACCTTGAGATATCTATCCAGAACATCTCGCTGGTATTAAGTTGCGAGTCCCACCCATAGTGTAAACTCAATGCAACAGACAACTGCATTAAAAGAACTTTGCGTAAAGTAAACAATCCTTGCACCCGCGGGCACAAGCACCGTTGTTTTCCCCCTTGTGGCAACAGCACATCCCCTAGACTCATGTTTCTGTCACTCAAGCTAGTCATCGAGGGGCATGAACCCACAATCGAGCATAACGTTCCCTCTTGGAGTCACTATGTATTACTTGGCCAAAGCAATATATAACAACGGAGAACATGCAAGAATTACTTATGAACATAAATATAAAAGAGGTAGATCAAATATATTACTCAAGATCAATCTGAACATAATCTCATAATCCATCGGATCCCAGCAAACTCATCATAGCAACAGCATAAGGATTACATATGTGCCTCGATCATGTAGGGCATCTCATGAGGACTAATTAGTGAAGCACAAGAACGGGAGGAGAACATCACATAGCTACTGGTCATGGACTCATGGTCCAAGGGAGACTACTCACGACTCATCCGGGAGGCGTCCATGGTGGTGGAGAAGCTCCCGGTGGTGATCCTCCCCTCCGGCAGGGTGCCGGGAAGAGTTCTCCTGGTGCTCCCGATCTTGGAAGCGGCGGCGGCGGCGGAACAGAGATGGGATCACGAAAAGAGTTCCTGTTCCGAGGGTTTCGAGGGACCCTCTAAATATATGCCAAAGGGGGGCACCAGACGGGTCTCGGGGGGCCCAGGCGCCCCCTGGCGCGGCCCAGGGGGGCGCGCCACCAGGGCGCCTGGAGCCCTGGTGCCCCCCCCCCCCCGGCTGTACTTCGGGCGCAAGGAAGTTTCCGGAACGCTGATTTTTTATATAATTTTTCTGGATTTTTCCTGACAGTTCTCGTAACGTGAAAATCTGAAATACAAAAACAGCCAAAAACAGAAACTGGCACCGGGGTGCACTGGATTAGTAGGTTAGTCCAAATATGATCAAAAGTGTATGGAAGTGTATGAATATCATAGCAATATCACCCAAAAGTGGCATAGAGCAAGCAGAAATTATAGATACGTTTTGGATGTATCAATTGCTCCTGCAACGCATCAACCACGAACCCGATGGTTTAGCTTCTTCTTTTTTGTTGTCATAAACCGGTAGCAGCTCGTCTCCCACCTGCTTCCGGGTTGTCAATGCCATTAGTCCCCTGTCTAAACCGTCGATGTAAGTTGATAACACGTTCCGGTTTATGCTTTAGCAATTGAATAATCCGGACTTTGCACTTTATCTTTTCAGCGTTTTTCCTTTTGCTTAAATGTCTGCCAAGCAGTTCGTTTCCTGCAACTGGGTTCCTTCTCGTATTACGGAAGAGGACTTAGCCAATGCTGCTTCGATTGGTATTCTGGGCAATCAAGCAGTTCTGAAATGGCGGGCCCCAGGGGATGAGTGTCCTCCTACCCCCAAAGAAGGAGAAGTTATTGTTTACTTCCACCGAGCGAGCCCGGTTTGCCCCTCAGCTTGCCAAACTCAAGGCCTTTATGGCCAACGGTTTGACCGGAGTCGACTTCGTTCGTTGTTGGCTTGCCTGGAGTATCCTTCCTTTGAGTCGACGCTCCGGTCTCATGTATTAGTATACGGGAAAGCCGGACGACCCTCAACGCCATATCGACGTAATGCTTCCTGAGAAGGAAGTTACTGAATCCACCAAAAAACTGCTTAATATTACTCTGGAGGAATGCAGCCAAACCGGATTGGCTCCATATTACAAGAAGAACAAACTGCCAGCAGTAAGCCTTAACCTCTCCTGTTTGTGCCCAATCCGTCCATATTCATTATCTTTTATTTATCATTCCTCTTCTGCATAGGCCGATGATCCTTTTTGGAAGAGAAAATCTCAGGACAAGTCAGGTAAACAGCCACGTCGGAAGACGTGCGCTGTCAAAAAGAAGAAGGCAGCTGCTGGTTCTGGTTCACATGTTGAGGAAGATGGTCCGGATTCTGAGGTATGATTTGATCTTGATATGTTTTGATCTCTTTTATCCAGATTTATGTTAACAACGTCTTTTCACAGGATTTGGCTGGAGGTGATAAAGCGGAAGAAACTGAGGTAATCACTCTTTCTTCAGATTCTGAACCGCCGGTGCCCAAAACTCGTCGGGCATCTCGGAAGTACCCTTTTTCTCATCCTTACGCTCAACTGGGCCCTAAATTTCTTTTGAAGAAGCAGCAACATGAAGCCCGCCGGACTACACGCCATAGTGGCCATGTAGTAGAGTCTTCCGGAATATCTCTCACTCCGGCTCGGAGGCGCCGCTCTGAGGTTTTACTTTTTCCAACTCTTCTCCATCCAAAGGCTGGACTTATACGCAAACCGCTTAAACCGTCTGATCCTAACTATCAGGAGACGCCTTTATCATCTTCCGGTGAATCGACTGCCACACAGGTCCCAATACTGAAAATTGTCCCTGGGTAAGTCCTTTACCTTATCCGGTTTAACTTTGTATTTGCCCTTTATAACTCTGATTGTCTCTTCAATTTCTTTCAGCAAACCCAAGCCTAGTAAAAAGGCAAAGGCCACTAAATCGGCGGCCGAGGCTACCGCTGCTGATCCGGTAGCTGATCCGGATGATGTCATCCCTCCGGAGAACGAGCCTGCAACTCAGCTTGACGATCCTGCTCCCATGGATCATGATTATGTTGCTGCTCCTGAAAATACCAATGTTGAAGATGTCCTTGAACCGGCAAGTCCTGCCCAGGCCAACCCTCCTCGGACTAGCCCGGCTCCCATTAGTCCGGCTCATACTGCTGCCCCTTCACAGCCAAACACTGCTTCCTCTCCGGATGTTCAAATAACCGGGACGGGTTTTACCGCTCCTGCTGAGCCTATCGTCTTAGCCAAGCACACTGCTAAAGCGAAGAAGCTTCAGCAAGAGAAGGGCAAATGGAGTACAGATTTGTCCAATTATGCGGAACTGAGTGCCCAGGAACTTTACTCCGGGTATTTGAACCGGCTTCATACCAACCGTGAATATGAAATGGGCTTGGTTAACATGATGAAGGACAAATACGAGGTACTTTACTTGTCTTTACTTTGCCTTCTTTATACTTCCGTCCTTATGCCATAATAGCCCCCAAGTGCTGGTTTAGCTTTGTTGTAGGTGAACCGGTACTTCCAAATGTATGGAAAATGAACTTACATTAGCCCCCAAGTGTCAGGGTCATAATTTGTGTTATGTGCCTAGGACTTGTCTGACTCTCTCTTTCTATACTTCAATTGCCCATTAGCCCCCAAGTGTCAAGTGGATGACTTGCTTATGTGCTTGAGACTTATCTTTAATTGTTCTTTTGATACTTCAATTGTCCATTAGCCCCCAAGTGTCAAGTGGATAACTTGGTTATGTGCTTGAGACTTGTCTGAACTGTCATTTATTCCACTTGATTTTCTTGCAGGCTGATTTGACCCGGAGGGCTGCAGAAATAACTGAGCTCCGGGATAGACTTGCTGTGACTGAAACTGCTTCTGCCAAGGCCAAAGATGATCTGGCGTTGAGCTTAACCACTGCTGAACAATTGAAAAAGTATTTTGAAGCGGAGCGGACAACCTGGGAAGTGCAGAGGAATGCTCTTGAAAAAAGAGCAAAGGATGCTGAAGAGGCCCTTAACCCGGTGACGCAAGAGCTGACCGGTTTAAAGCAGCAAATAGAGCTTATGACCTCTGCCGTCTTTGCTAAATACTTAACTTGCATGTGTTTTCATCTCTGCAATCTTTATTCCGCTCCGGTTTAACTGTGATAGTTATATACAGGGCGACGCGTCACCCATCTTGGGGATGACCTCCGGAAGAAACTCAAGGCCTCTTATACTCTGGTTGAGCAGCTGTATTCCGGCGCTCAAAGGATTATAAGTGCGATGTCTTTTCATAAAGCGACCCCCACCACTATCCAAGGCACTTTGGAGATGCTTTCTATATTGCCTGTACGCTTAGAAGAGGTGAAGAAATCTGCTGCGGTCCGGTTCTCTTGTAGCGCTGACCAGAGCCAAGGCGTGGGTTCCGGACTTTGATCCGGAAGAAGCCATGAACGGGTACCCCAGCACCAAGGAAGATGGATCGGCCTTCTCTGGCAAAGACCTTCACGCTTTGACTAAAGAAATGCGTCCCCTTGCCAGCAAGCTTGCTGATGAATCGGACTTGACCAGGTATCATCCGGCGTATGACTTAAAGAATGAGCGGGTGGATCGGCCGGTTTATGACATCGAAAATCTAATCACACCAGCGCGGCCCCATACTTTCACCCCAGATGTTGATCCGTCTGATCTCATTACTGAGGAGATGTACTTCCGTGCTTTATCAAAGATTGACTGGCGCGTTCCTGCTTTTCAACCGCTTCAAGAAGATGAAGATGCTCCAGAACAAGTCGATCATCAGCCCTCGCAGCAGGAAGAAGAAGCATAAGCCGCTTAGTTTAACTTTTAGCTGCTGTAATCTTTTGTCGAGAAAAACTTTAATCTGTTCAGGCTTGCAGTGCCTTGTAATAGGATAGCTCGAAACATTTTCCGTCTTAATCCGGATGTCACAGCTTTGATTTGGCGTCTGCCAATTTTAATCCCTTGTCTGCTATGGTTGATCTTTTATATTATCTGTATCTGCATAGATAACACTCAAAAGGATGTCCTAGCGGTTTACCGCCGGACCGATTAAATAGCTCTCATATATATCAAACGAGTATCTGTTTTATACCAAAAAATAACTTCATACCTTTGATTAAGTATGCTTGACATCCTTAATCCAGTGAACATTGTAGTTTCTGAGAAAGCTCTTTGCTCTGTTGGGGTGGATCCAATAATTGTTCCGGGTTATAATAACTACCGGTTTAAATAATGCTAGAGCTCTATGTCTAGATTTTTTAAAATATGTGGTCAACTTTGAAATTGTCCAGCTCCGGATCAAAAAACCATAGAAAACATTGAAAGAATCACAAAACACAAAACACAGTTTGCAAATAAGATCATGTAGTCGAGGCTTTTTACGAGCTGCCAGGCTCCATATGTGCCAATCAAAGGGTGCGACCCAAAGGGCTATGACTCTTTTTCTTTTGCCATCAAAGGATGTACTCCAAGGGGCAAGAATTTTTGCATTTGCCATCAAAGGAAGTACCCCTAGGGACAAGAACTTTTCTTTTGTCATCAAAGGGATGTATCTTCCAAGGGGCAAGAAATTTTGCATTTGCCATCAAAGGAAGTACCCTAGGGACAAGAACAATTTTTTCTTTTGCCATCAAAGGGAGTGATCAACCAAGGGGCAAGAAATATTGCATTTGCCATCAAAGGAAGGTTCCCTAGGGACAAGAACAGTTTTTTCTTTTGCCATCAAAGGGAGTGATCAACCAAGAGGCAAGAAATATTGCATTTGCCATCAAAGGAAGGTTCCCTAGGGACAAGAACAATTTTTTTTTTGCCATCAAAGGGAGTGATCAACCAAGGGGCAAGAAATATTGCATTTGCCATCAAAGGAAGGTTCCCTAGGGACAAGAACAGTTTTTTGCCAATCGATGGAGTTTATCCAAAGGGCGCTTGATGTGAAGATAATCATGTAGACCGGACCAGAAAAGACTTTTAGCGAGGATTCACATGTGATCCGTAGCCCCCTAGTTTGGTCCCTTCTGCATAAAATAGTTTGTTTCGAAAAATCTGTAATAATTTTCACAGGACATATATTTAGAAGAAAAAAGGCTGATCCCCCGGTTTACCAAGGTGACGGTTTATTTATTAATCATAATATATACATAGGATACAGCAGAGCTCATGGCTCAGGTGTAGTAGGGCCGTAGGAGAGCGATGTTCCACGGCCTCTTCGTCTCTTCTTCTGATGTCCATGAGTCTTTGTGCTCTCGAACGTCCACCAGGTAGTATGAACCGTTGTGTAAGTTCTTGCTGACCACAAAGGGCCCCCCAAGGTGGGGATAGCTTGTGCATATCTGTTTGGTCCTGGATGAGCTGGAGTACCAAGTCCCCCTCCTGGAACGTCCTGGTTTTAACCCGGCGGCTGTGATATCTGCGCAAGTCCTGCTGATAAATCGCGGATCGTGCTGCTGCTATGTCACGCTCTTCATCTAGCCGGTCCAAACTATCCTGTCTTGCCTGCTCATTGGCCACTTCAACATAAGCTGCCACCCTCGGTGAGTCATGGCGGATATCACTTGGAAGAACCGCTTCAGCACCGTACACCATGAAGAAAGGTGTGTAGCCTGTGGACCTGTTCGGCGTAGTATTGATGCTCCAGAGGACAGAGGGCAATTCCTCAACCCAGCAACCTGGTGTTCTTTGCAAGGGAGTCATAAGCCGGGGCTTGATACCTCGCAAAATTTCTTGATTGGCCCTTTCAGCTTGACCATTGGATTGAGGGTGAGCTACAGAAGACACATCTAGGCGGATATGCTCCCTTTGACAAAACTCTTCCATCTCTCCTTTAGATAAATTGGTGCCATTGTCAGTGATGATGCTGTGTGGAAAGCCAAACCGGAAAATTACCTTCTTGATGAATTTAACCGTTGTTCCCGCATCACAGTTGCTCACAGGCTCTGCCTCAATCCACTTTGTAAACTTATCCACAGCAACCAGCAGATGAGTTTTTTGATCTTGGGATCGTTTAAAAGGCCCAACCATATCAAGCCCCCAAGTCGCAAATGGCCAAGTAATTGGTATCATCCGCAGCTCCTGTGCCAGAACAAGAGCACGCCATGAAAATTTCTGACAAGCATCGCACTTCGGACTAGATCCTCCGCATCAGCATGGGTTGTTAGCCAATAGAAACCATGACGGAAATCTTTAGCCACCAAAGATTTTGAACCGGCGTGATGACCACAATCCCCCTCATGAATCTCTCGAAGGATGTCACAGCCTTCCTCGAATGATACACACCGCTGAAATGCTCCAGAAACACTGTGATGGTGAAGTTCCCCGTTTACAATCGTCATGGATTTGGATCGCCGGATTATCTGCCTTGCTTCAATCTCATCATCCGGCAACTCTCCACAGCTTAGATATGCCAAGTAAGGGAGCGTCCAATCCGGAATAACATGAAGTGCCGCAACCAACTGCGCTTCCGGATCAGGAACAGCCAAATCCTCCTCCGATGGTATCTGAACTGATGGACTGTGTAGCTCATCCAGAAAAGTATTCGGTGGCACCGGTTTACGCTGAGAACCTAGCCGGCTTAGAGCATCGGCCGCTTCATTTTTCTGCCGGTCTATGTGATCCACCTGATATCCTTTGAAATATCCTGCGACTGCCTCAACTTCTCGTCTGTAGGCTGCCATGAGAGGGTCCTTAGAATCCCACTTGCCGGATACCTGTTGTGCCACTAAGTCTAAATCACCAAAACACTTGACCCGGCTCAAGTTCATCTCCTTAGCCATCCACAGGCCATGCAACAATGCTTCATATTCTGCTGCATTATTAGTACAAGGAAACATTAGACGGAGGACATAACAGAATTTGTCACCTCGCGAGGAAGTTAACACAACTCCAGCCCCCGAGCCCTCTAATTGTCTTGAACCGTCAAAGTGAATAGTCCAGTATGTATGATCCGGCTTTTCCTCTGGTGCTTGCAACTCTGTCCAATCATTGATAAAATCTACCAATGCTTGCGATTTGATAGCGGTGCGTGGTACATACTTCAATCCGTGTGGGCTAAGATCAATGGCCCACTTTGCGACTCTGCCAGTGGCTTCTCTGTTCTGGATTATATCCCCCAACGGAGCTGAACTGACGACAGTTATTGGGTGGCCTTGGAAGTAATGCTTCAACTTCCGGTTTGCCATGAACACGCCATATACCAGCTTCTGCCAATGTGGGTACCTTTGTTTGGATTCAATGAGAACCTCACTGACATAATAAACCGGACGTTGAACCGGATACTCCTTTCCTGCTTCCTTGCGCTCGACCACGATTGCCACGCTAACTGCCCGTGCATTGGCGGCCACATATAACAGCAGTGGCTCCTTATCAACGGGGGCAGCAAGGACCGGTGGTTCCGCCAGTTGCCGCTTTAAATCCTTAAAAGCGGCGTTTGCTTCATCGCTCCATATGAACCGGTCTGTCTTTTTTAGCATCTGATAAAGTGGAATTACCTTCTCCCCCAGATGACTGATGAATCGGCTCAACGCTGTAATCCGGCCAGCGATACGCTGGACATCATTGATGCAAGCTGGTTTAGTCAGGGACGTGATTGCCTTGATCTTCTCCGGATTGGCTTCTATTCCTTTGTTCGACACCAAGAATCCAAGGAGCTTGCCCGCCGGAACACCAAAAGCGCATTTCTCCGGATTAAGCATCATTTTATAGGCCCGAAGGTTATCAAAGGTTTCCTTGAGGTCCTCTATCAATGTCTCCTCCTTCCTTGACTTCACCACGATGTCATCCACATAGGCATGAACATTTTTCCCTATCTGCCCCTTAAGACAGTTCTATACACAACGCTGGTAAGTTGCTTGGGCACTCTTGAGCCCAAAAGGCATAGTTACGTAGCAAAAGGCACCAAAAGAAGTTATGAAAGTTGTCTTCTCTTGGTCCTTAACTGCCATCTTGATCTGGTGATACCCTGAATATGCATCCAAAAAACTTAGCCGCTCACATCCCGCCGTAGCATCAATGATCTGATCAATACGGGGGAGAGAAAAAGGATCCGTTGGACAAGCTTTGTTTAAGTCTGTGTAATCCACACACATCCTCCACTTTCCATTTTTCTTTGACACCAGAACCAGATTAGCCAACCACTCCGGATGGAACACCTCAACTATGAACCCTGCGGCCAAAAGCCTGGCCACTTCTTCTCCTATAGCCTTGCGCCTTTCTTCGTTGAAGCGGCGTAAATACTGCTTGACCGGTTTGAACTTCGGATCAATATTAAGACTGTGCTCAGCGAGTTCCCTCGGTATACCTGGCATGTCAGAAGGTTTCCATGCAAAGATATCCTTGTTCTCACGGATGAACTCGATGAGCGCGCTTTCCTATTTAGGATCAAGGTTAGCGCTGATAGTGAACTGCTTGGATGAGTCGCCTGGTACAAAGTCGACTTGCTTGGTTTCCTCTGCCGATTTAAACTTCAACGCCGGATCATGTTCTGTAGTTGGCTTCTTCAACGGGGACATATCTGCCGGATCAACATTGTCTTTATAAAACTTCAACTCCTCCGTAGCGCATACTGCCTCTGCATAAGCAGCGTCTCCTTCCTCGCATTCTAATGCGATCTTGCGACTCCCATGAACCGTGATGGTTCCCTTGTGACCCGGCATCTTGAGCTGTAGATAAACATAGCACGGTCTAGCAATAAACTTGGCGTAAACCGGCCGTCCAAACAGGGCATGATAGGGGCTCCGGATCTTTACAACTTCAAAGGTTATCGTCTCTGGCCTGGAATCTTGTTCATCTCCAAAGGTAACTTCTAGATCGATTTTCCCAACTGGATAAGCTGATTTATCTGGCACCACTCCATGAAACATCGTATTTGACTGCCTTAGCTTCTTGTCCGTTAATCCCATGCGACTGAAAGTCTCATAATATAAGATGTTGATACTGCTGCCGCCGTCCATGAGTACCTTAGTGAATTTGTAGTCACCCACCTGTGGCGCCACTACTAAGGCCAACTGACCCGGATTATCAACCCGCGGCGGGTGATCCTCTCTGCTCCACACAATAGGTTGTTCCGACCAGCACAGGAATCGTGGTGTTGTCGGTTCAACTGTGTGTACCGCCCGCTTTAGGATTTTTTGATCTCGTTTGCACAAACTCGTAGTGAACACATGATACTGGCCACTACTCAGCTCCTTCGGATTACTCTGATATCCGGATTGCTGCTGCTGCTGACGCTGCTGATTGCCTTGGTTATTGTGATTACCCTGGCCATGCTGTTGGTTGCCTTGGTTATTATAACCGCCCTGACTAGGCTGATGGTTGCCTTGGTTATTATAACCGCCCTGACCATACTGATAATTTCCCTGGTTGTAGCCATTATTGCCACCCTGATATCCTGATCCGGAGCCATTACCCTGATGACCCGGACCATGAAACCCGGGACCTGAACCGCCGCCCGGTGGTCCGTTGTTGAATCTGGCCCGGTTCATGGCCTCCATCATGACCCGGCATTCCCCCCCCCATGTGTGTTTAGCTGGGCGTTCCTCTGTGCTGTGCTTCGGGCAAGGCTCGTTCAACTGTCGCTCCAGATTAGTGAATCCTCCGCCGCTCCGTGGAGGCGGTCTATCCTTGTTGCGTTGAAAGCTTCCTTGAACCTTGGTATTGGCCACAAAATCAGAGCCACCCTTTGCCTTTCGCTTACCGTTGAAGCTTGTTCTGACCGGACTAGCCTGCGCCGGTTTACCAGGCTTACCTGCTTTCCCGGACTTATCCCCATCCGCTTCTGGGTATTTAATGTTGTCAGAGTCCCCATACTTTACCAGAGCGCTCATGAGCGTCCCCATGTCATTACAATCCCGTTTGAGCCGTCCCAACTTCAGCTTCAGAGACTCGAACCGGCAATTGTTTTCCAGTGTTACTATTGTCATACTGGGACTGATACCGTTCGAAGAGTGTAAGATTTCTGACACTCGCCGCACCCATGCGCTCATAGGCTCCTGCTCTCCTTGAACACATGCCGCTAAGTCTACTACTGACATTTGTTGTTTGCACGTGTCCTTGAAATTTTTGATAAACTGGCGGCGCAACTCACCCCATGATCCGATGGAGTTAGGCGTTAAGCCCTTTAACCATGTCCGGGCTGTACCCTCAAGCATCATGGTAAAATATTTCGCGCATGCCGCTTCATCTACGTCCAGCATCTCCATAGCCATCTCATAGCTCTCAATCCAAGCCTCTGGAGCCAGATCTGCTATGTAGTTAGGCACCTTACGTGGACCTTTGAAGTCCTTGGGTAACCTTACGCTTCGTAAAGCGGGAATAAGACACTGCACTCCAAAGGAACTCGCCGTGACTCCCGTCTCTGCTGTGGTTGTGTGAACCGGCGTCGTTTGGCGGATGTCCTCGCGGGCCGTAGGTCTAGCCCGGTTTACGCCTCCTGGGCTTGTGCCTCTGCTCCTGTCGGATTATCCTGTCTGTGACGGTGACGCCTCCGTTCACTACTGGACACCTCCGGTTCCTCCCAATGCCTAGTATAACTCCGGCTGTGGCGGGGTGTTGAATGAAGTCTCTCCCGGCTGTAGTAGTACGCCTGCTGCTGTGTCAATGCCGTGTCGAGCAGATCTTTGACCCTGCGTGCTTCCATCGCCACGGGGGATGTTCCCTAATGGGTAAAGCGGTCAGGCGTGATGCGGCGGCGACAATGTTATCCAGGGGGTTTGAGTAATGGCCAGGAGGAGTGGGGACGTGCGGCGTAGATATAACCCGACGATCTTGCTCCGCAGTGGGTTGTTGAACCGGTGCACCTGTCGCTGGGGCCCCCCTCCGGTTTACTTCTAGATTATTGCTGGCTCCCGCTCCTGGCGTGCCAAAGAGATTCATCGCCTCATAGACCGGCGGTAGACGAGTCTGATACCTTCTGTTCCTTACCCCCTGCGCAGAGACCTGATCCATCCTGAGCCGGAAAGCCTGAGAATCCAGCTCTGCCTGCCTTGTTGCTATCATAGCTTTCTCCGCATTTAGATCCTGTCTGGCTTGTTCGATCCGGCCCTTCAACTGAAGGATTTCTGCATCGTGTTGCGCCTTGTCAGCAGGAGCTACCACTGCTACTGCACGGGTTGTCAACTCCTCCACTAAGGCGGATAGAGCGTTAGAGGGCGAGGGGGCTTGGCCACTCCCCCCTGCACCAGCTTCTGCCGTGAACGCCCCGGTCACCGTGGGTTGCGGCGCAGATTGCGATCCGGCCATAAAGACAGCCACCCGGTTTGGCGGATCAAAAGGGTCCGGAATGTTATCACCATCGGACACACCCTCGGATCGGCCGTCCCGCAGCAGATACAAGGATTCAGTCTCTCCGGATGAGGATTCATCGTCGGAATAGACAACTGTCTCGCCACCAGAATCCGATCCGTCCTCGGCTTGGACTCCGTGAATTGCTCCAACGAAGACGCGCTTCACGGCAGGCTGAATCCGGGCCGATCTCGCACGCTGAGCCGGCTCGACGATGTTGGGGTAGATGTCCGGCTCAGGTCCCGGTTCACCAATCTTGCCGATGAAGACGTGGATGCCGCCGAAGGGAACCCGGTACCCGTATTCGATTGAATCGGCCTCCGGGCCCCAGCCTGCGTCGTCGATGTAGATCCGGCCGCGGCGACTCTTGGTCATCCGGCCGACCGCATAGCCCTTGAGTCCTTTAAAGCTGCCCTTCAAGAACTCGAAACCATCGTGCGATAGCCCCACGGTGGGCGCCAACTGTCGTGGAATTAACACGGCAGATATCCGGTTTAGAGGACTTAGGTGTGGAGCCATCGCACGGGTTAGCTTGAAGAGGTTAAAAGCACACAAAGGACACAGAGGGTTTATACTAGTTTGGCCCCTTCGATGAAGGTAAAAGCCTACGTCTAGTTTGGTTTGATATTGCTTGGGCGTCGATGAACAGGGAGCAGATTGCTTGCCTGTCTCTCGATGGATTGTTGCCTGTCCTTGAACCGTCGCCGGGCCATTCCTTTATATAGGAGGCAACGCCCGGTCCGGTTTACAGAGTACCGAGGCCGGCTCATACTCGTGTCCGCCTCGGTCTCTTCTCTTTCTTCCTTGTATCTCAAGTTACATGATTTACGGTTTATAAACCGTAAATTTTACATATGGTCCCTAAGCCTTCATGGGCCGTAACTTCTACTGAGTTTTATAACTATACAGCTACATTACCATAATCCGGATCTCCCTAGCCGGTTTATACCTGCTAGTAGTATCCCTGACACCCTATATATATGTGAGGTTTGGGGCTGCCCATAACACGTTTTCGACCTCTGTCGCTTGGCGCAGCCCTACCTCTCTCCCTCCTCGTCTCTCGCAGTGCTTGGCGAAGCCCTGCTGGAGTCCCGCGCTCTCCACCACCACCACGCCGTCGTGCTGCTGTTGGATGGAGTCTTCCCCAACCTCTCCCTCTCTCCTTGTTTGATCAAGGCGTGGGAGACGTCATCGGGCTGCACGTGTGTTGAACGCGGAGGCGCCGTTGTTCGGCGCTTAGATCAGAATCAACCGCGATCTGAATCGCTACGAGTACGACTCCTTCATCCGCGTTCTTGTAACGCTTCCGCATCGCGATCTACAAGGGTATGTAGATGCACTCCCCTCTCCCTCGTTGCTAGATTACTCCATAGATAGATCTTGGTGATGCGTAGGAAAAAGTTTGATTTTCTGCTACGATCCCCAACAGTGGCGTCATGAGCTAGGTCTATGCGTAGTATCTTGCACGAGTAGAACACAAAGTAGTTGTGGGTGTCGATTTGTCAATTTACATGCCGTTACTAGTCTTATCTTGATTCGGCGGCATCGTGGGATGAAGCGGCCCAGACCGACCTTACACGTACTCTTACGTGAGACTGGTTCCACTGACTGACATGCACTTGTTGCATAAGGTGGCTAGCGGGTGTCTGTCTCTCCAACTTTAGTCGGATCGGATTCGATGAAAAGGGTCCTTATGAAGGGTAAATAGAAATTGGCATATCGCGTTGTGGTTTTGGCGTAGGTAAGAAACGTTCTTGCTAGAAACCTATAGCAGCCACGTAAAAACTTGCAACAACAATTAGAGGACGTCTAACTTGTTCTTGCAGCATGTGCCGTGTGATGTGATATGGCCAAAAGGATGTGATGAATGATATATGTGTGATGTATGAGATTGATCATGTTCTTGTAATAGGAATCACGACTTGCATGTCGATGAGAATGACAACCGGCAGGAGCCATAGGAGTTGTCTTATTTATTGTATGACCTGTGTGTCACTGAATAACGCCATGTAATTACTTTAATTTATTGCTAATCTTTAGCCATAGTAGTAGAAGTAATGTTTGGCGAGACGACTTCATGAAGACACGATGATGGAGATCATGATGATGGAGATCATGGTGTCATGCCGGTGACGATGATGATCATGGAGCCCCGAAGATGAAGATCAAAGGAGCAAGATGATATTGGCCATATCATGTCACTATTTGATTGCATGTGATGTTTATCATGTTTTACATCTTGTTTGCTTAGAACGACGGTAGTGAATAAGATGATCTCTCACTAAAATTTCAAGAATTGTGTTCCCCCTAACTGTGCACCATTGCTAAGGTTCGTTGTTCCGAAGCACCACGTGATGATCGGGTGTGATAGGATCTAACGTTCGCATACAACGGGTGTAAGCCAGATTTACACACACGATACACTTAGGGTTCACTTGACGAGCCTAGCATGTACAGACATGGCCTCGGAACACGGAAGACCGAAAGGTCGAACATGAGTCATATAGAAGATACGATCAACATGAAGATGTTCACCGTTGCTGACTAGTCCGTCTCACGTGATGATCGGACACGACCTAGTCAATTCGGATCATGTATCACTTAGATGACTAGAGAGATGTCTATCTGAGTGGGAGTTCATTAGATGAACTTAATTGTCATGAACAATAGTCTAAGTTGTCTTCGCAAATTATGTTGTAGACCAATAACTGTGGTGTAGCTTCCTGTTTAATACGATCCTAGAGGAAGACTAATTTGAAAGATATTGTAAGCAATGATGTGGACTGGGTCCGTATCCGAGGAGTGTCCTCACTGCTACACAGAAAGCTTACGTGTTTGATGCACCGCTCGATATGCAAAACCCCACAACGTTGTCTGTGGATGTTGTGAACACCTGACAGACACGTCCTGATGACTACTTGATAGTTTAGTGCACCATACTTTACGGCTTAGAATCAGGATTCCAATGACATTTTGAATGTCATAGAACATATGAGATATTCTAAGAGCTGAAATTGGGATTTCGGGCTCATGCCCGTGTTGAGAGGTATGAGACCTCTGACAAGTTCTTTTGCCAAAAAGATGGAGGAGAATAGCTCAACTAGTGAGCATGTGCTCAGAATGTCTGGGTGCTAAAATCACTTGAACCAAGTGGGAGTTAATCTTCCAGATGAGATAGTGGTTGACGGAATTCTCTAGACACTATCACCAAGCTACTAGAACTTCGTGATGAACTATGACATGCAAAGGATGGAGATGATCCCGGAGCTATTAGCGGTGCTTAAAACCGCAGAAGTAGAAATCAAGAAGGAGCATCAAGTGTTGATGGTTTAACAAGACCACTGGTTTCAAAAGGGCAAGGGCAAGAAGGGAAACTTCATGAATGGCAAACCAGTTGTCGCACTAATGAAGGAACCTAAGGTTGAACCCAAACCTTGAGACTAAGTGCTTCTATTGTAAGGGGAACGGTCACATGGTAGCGGAACTACCCCAAATACATGGTAGATATGATAGCTGGCAACTTCAACAAAGTATATTTGATATACGTGTTATTGATGTGTACCTTACTAGTACTCCTTGTAGCACATGGGTATTGGATATCGGTTCAGTTGCTATTATTAGTGACTTGAAGCAAAAGCTACGGACTGAACGGAGACTAGCTAAGGGCGAGGTGACGATGTGTGTTGGAAGTGTTTCCAAGGTTGATAAGATCAACATCGCACGCTCCTTCTACCTTCGGGATTGGTGCTGAACCTAGATAAAAGTTATCAGGTGTCTACGTTGAGCATGAATATGATTAGATCATGTTCATTGCAATACGGTTATTCATTTAAGTTAGAGAATAATGGTTATTCTGTTTACATGAATAATACCTTTATGGTCATGCACCCAATGGTTTATTGAATCTCGATCATAGTAATACACATGATAATAATATTAACGCCAAAAGATGTAGAGTTAATAATGATAGTACCACTTTCTTGTGGCACTGCCGCTTAGGTCATTTTTGGCATAAAATGCATGAAGAAACTCCATGCTGATGGATGTTTGGAGTCACTTGATTTTGAATCGCTTGACACATGCGAGCCATGCCTCATGGGCAGGATGACTAAGATCCCGTGTTCATGTACAATGAAACGGGCAAATGACTTGTTGGAAATCATACATGCTGATGTGTGTGATCCAATGAGAATTAAGGCGTGTGGTGGATATCGTTATTTTCTCATCTTCACTGACGATTTGAGTAGATATGGGTATATTCACTCAATGAAGCAAAAGTCTGAAGCGTTTGAAAAGTTCAAGCAATTTCAGAGTGAAGTTAAGAATCATCATAACAAGAAGATCATGTTCCTACGATCTGATCAAGGGGAGATTTTCTGAGTTGTGAGTTTGGCAATTACTTAAGACATTGTGGAATTGTTTCGCAGTTGAAGCCACCTGGAACACCACAGCGTAATGGTGAGTCCGGACGTCGTAGTCGAACCTTATGAGATATGGTACGATCTATGATGTCTCTTACCGATCTACCGCTATTATTTTGAGGTTATGCCTTAGAGATAGCTGCACTCACTTTAGATAGGGCACCATCTAAGTCCGTTGAGACGACGCCGTATGAACTATGGTTTGGCAAGAAACCAAAGTTGTCATTTCTCAATGTTTGGGGCTGTGATGCTTATGGCTTCAGCCGGGAAAAGCTCGAACCCAAAATGGACAAACACATCTTCATAGGATACTCAAAGGTAACAGTTGGGTATACCTTCTATCTCAGATCCAAGGGCAAAAATGTTTGTCGCTAAGAACGGGTCCTTTCTCGAGAAGGAGTTTCTCTCGAAAGAATTGAGTGGGAGGAAGATAGAACTTGATGAGGTTGTCGAACCCTCACTTCAACCGAAGAGTAGTGCAACACGAAAAGATGTTTCTGTGGAACCTACGCTCGTTGAAGAGGAAACTAATGATAGTGATCATGAAGCTTCGAATCAAGTTACTATCGAACCTCGTAGGTCGACAAGGATATGTACTACTCCTGAGTGGTACGGTGATCCTGTCTTAGATGTCATGTTGTTGGACAACAATGAACCTACGAACTATGGAGAAGCGATGGTGGGCCCATATTCCGACAAATGGTTAGAAGCCGAGAAATACAAGATAGGATCCATGTATCAAAACAAAGTATGGACTTTGGTGGACTTGCCCAATGATCGGCAAGCCATTGAGATAAATGGATCTTTAAGAAGAAGACGGGCGTGGACGGTAATGTCACCGTCTATGAAGCTCGACTTGTGGCAAAAAGTTTTTCACAAGTTCAAGGAGTTGACTACGACGAGATTTTCTCACCCGTAGCGATGCTTAAGTCCGTCAGAATCATGTTAGCATAAGCTGCATTTATGAAATCTGGCAGATGGATGTCAAAACAAGTTTCCTTACCAGTTTTCGTAAGGAAAGGTTGTATGTGATACAATCAGAAAGGTTTTGTCGATCCTAAGGATGCTAAAAGGTATGCTAGCTCCAGTGATCCTTCCATGGACTAGATCAAGCATCTCGGAGTCGGAATATACGCTTTGATGGAGTGATCAAAGTTTTTGGGTTTATACAAAGTTTGTTAGAAACTTGTATTTACAATAAAGTGAGTGGGAGCACTACAACATTTCTGATAAGTATATGTGAATGACATATTGTTGATCCGAAATGATGTGGAATTTCTAGAAAGCATAAAGGGTTGTTTGAAAGGAGTTTTTTTTTTCAAAGGAAGACCTAGATAAAGCTGCTTACATATTGGGCATCAAGATCTATACAGATAGATCAAGACGCCTGATAATACTTTCAAAAGAACACACACCTTTGACATGATTTTGAAGGAGTTCAAAATAGATCAGTCAAAGAAGGAGTTCTTACCTAAGTTGTAAGGTGTGAAGTTGAGTAAGACTCAAAGCTTGACCATGGCAGATGAAAGAGGAAGGATGAAGGTCGTCCCCTATGCTTTTGTCATAGGCTCTATACGGTATACCATGCTGAGTACCGCACCTGATGTGTGACTTGCCACATGTCTGGCAAGAGGGTACAAAGGTGATCCAGGAGTGGATCACTAGATAGTGGTCAAAATTATCCTTAGAGGAATAAGGAAATGTTTCTCGGTTATGGAGGTGATAAAGAGTTTGACGTAAAGAGTTACGTCGATGCAAGCTTAACACCTATTCGGATAACTCTGAGTAGAGATACCGGATACGTATAATGGAGCAACAGTTTGGAATAGCTCCAAGTGGAACGTGGTAGCAGCATCTACGATATGACATAAAAGTTTTGCGAAGTACATAGGGATCTGAATATTGCAAACCCATTGACTACAACCTCTCTCACAAGCATAACATGATCGAACCCAGAACTCATTGAGTGTTAATCACATATTGATGTGAACTAGATAATTTACTCTAGTAAACTCTTTGATGTTGGTCACATGGCGATGTGACCTGTGAGTGTTAATCACATGGCGATGTGACTAGATTATTGACTCTAGTGCAAGTGGGAGACTGTTGGAAATATGCCCTAGAGGCAATAATAAATTGATTATTATTATATTTCCTTGTTCATGATAATTGTTTATTATCCATGCTAGAATTGTATTGGTAGGAAACTCGGATACATGTGTGGATACATAGACAAACGCCATGTCCCTAGTAAGCCTCTAGTTGACTAGCTCGTTGATCAACAGATGGTCACGGTTTCCTGACCATGGACATTGGATGTCGTTGATAACGGGATCACATCATTAGGAGAATGATGTGATGGACAAGACCCAATCCTAAGCCTAGCACAGATCGTGTAGTTCGTATGCTAAAGCTTTCCTAAATGTCAAGTATCTTTTCCTTAGACCATGAGATTGTGCAACTCCCTAATACCGTAGGAATGCTTTGGGTGTACCAAACGTCACAACGTAACTGGGTGGCTATAAAGGTGCACTACAGGTATCTCCGAAAGTGTCTGTTGGGTTGGCACGAATCGAGACTGGGATTTGTCACTCCGTATGACGGAGATGTATCTTTGGGCCCACTCGGTAGGACATCATCATAATGTGCACAATATGTGATCAAGGAGTTGATCACGGGATGATGTGTTACGAAACGAGTAAAGAGACTTGTCGGTAACAAGATTGAGCAAGGTATCGGGATGCCGACGATCGAATCTCGGGCAAGTACTATACCAGTAGACAAAAGGAATTGTATACGGGATTGATTGAATCCTTGACATCGTGGTTCATCCGATGAGATCATCATGGAGAATGTGGGAGCTAATATGGGTATCCAGATCCCGCTGTTGGTTATTGACCTGAGAGTTGTCTCGGCCATGTCTGCATGACTCCCAAGCCCGTAGGGTCTACACACTTAAGGTTCGATGACGCTAGGGTTATAGGGAAAGTATGTACGCGGTTACCGAATTTTGTTCGGAGTCCCAGATGAGATCCTGGACATCACGAGGAGTTCCGGAATGGTCCGGAGGTAAAGATTCATATATGGGAAGTCCCGTTTTTGTCAACGGAAAAGTTTCGGGCGCTATCGGTAGCGTACCGGAACCACCGGGAGGGTCCCGGGGGTCCACCGGGTGGGGCCACCGGCCCCAGAGGGCTGCGTGGGCCAAGTGTGGGAGGGAAACAGCCCCAGTTGGGCTGATGCGCCCCCCCCCCCCCACCAGGGCCCAAGGCGCATCATAGAGGGGAAGGGGGCAAACCCTAGGGCAGATGGGCCCTAGGGCCCAATCTGGTGCGCCCCCCTCTCCCTCTCCCCCTCTGGCCGCCACCCTTAGATGGGATCTGGGGTGGCCGCACCCCTAGGGGTGGGAAACCTAAAGGGGGCACAGCCCCTCCCTTCCTCCTATATATATGTGAGGTTTGGGGCTGCCCATAACACGTTTTTGACCTCTGTCGCTTGGCGCAGCCCTACCTCTCTCCCTCCTCGTCTCTCGCAGTGCTTGGCGAAGCCCTGCTGTAGTCCCGCGCTCTCCACCACCACCACGCCGTCGTGCTGCTGTTGGATGGAGTCTTCCCCAACCTCTCCCTCTCTCCTTGCTGGATCAAGGCATGGGAGACGTCATCGGGCTGCACGTGTGTTGAACGTGGAGGCGCCGTTGTTCGGCGCTTAGATCGGAATCAACCGCGATCTGAATCGCTACGAGTACGACTCCTTCATCCGCGTTCTTGTAACGCTTCCGCATCGCGATCTACAAGGGTATGTAGATGCACTCCCCTCTCCCTCGTTGCTAGATTACTCCATAGATAGATCTTGGTGATGCGTAGGAAAAAGTTTGATTTTCTGCTACGATCCCCAACATGAAGAAGCTAAAGGTTCACGTGAGCGCATCAAGGACGTGGCTGCAAAATGTGTTCAAGCATTCAATGAAGCTGAAAAGTGCAAGGCACTTGGGCGTCCTGGCATTGATCCAAGGATGGCTGCCAAGAAGAAGAAGAAGAAGCAGCCTGTGCCCGAAGCTGAAGAACCTGCGCAGGAAATGCCTCGCATAGTCTTCCCTGCTAGCATGACTGGCACGAAGCCTAAGGCAACTCCAACCGCTTCAAAGCTCAAGAAGACTAAGGTGGCTGAAGCTGAAGCTCGCAAGCGTAAGCAATCTACTGATGAAGCTCCACCCACCAAGAAGCGAAAGACCAAGAAGGATAAGGCTGCTTCTAAAGAGTCTATCTTTGTCGAGCCAATCTCAGTTGCTCGTCCTACATCTGTCCAGAGAGAACGAAGACTGACTGTTCATGAGCCTGCTCCCATAGAGGCTGAAGACATTCCAGTTGTCGACCCCACTGCAGCTGAAGACATTGGTCCTCAAGAAAATGTTGAAGATGATGAAGTTCTTCCTCAGATCGAGTATAACATTGACTCTTCGCCTGTTCTCACGAACAGCGAATGCATCAGCATTGGTCGTCCATTGACGCCAATTGCTCAGGATGACTCGTGGGCTGATCACCCACAGGATACACGAGACACTCCCCAGCAAACTCAAGACACCAGTATGGTGCTTGAAGACGAAGACTTTGAGGCCCAACAACCTCCATCTCCTCAGGCGTCGCCAGCTTTCCGCAGGCTTCACAAAGGACGAAAGCCTCAAGTCACTGCCCCAAGTGCTCCAGAAGGAGTAGAGCAACCATCTACACCTGATGCTGCTCCTACTGGAAGCCACTCAGAATCTGAAGCCAAAGCGGCTGAAGATATTCCGGCTGGATCAGCCGAAGAAGAACCACCCCAACAAGAAGAAGAACAACCCCAAGTTGATGAAGAAAGTACTGCCGCACCACCTGTTCTCGAGGAGAACGTGTCCGACCCTCCAGCTCCTGAAGTGGAGGTAACAAATTCAGAGGCTGCCACCACCAACATTGAAGCCAATGACGTGGTCATGGCTGAAGCTTTTGTGGCACCTGAAGATATTGTGGCGCCTGAAGAACCTGCGCCTGAAGTTACTGCTCCTGAAGCCAGTGATGTGCCTGAAGCCAGTGCTGTGCTTGAAGCTAATGCTGCACCTGACGCCAATCTGCATCTTGAAGACAATGCCTCTGCTCCTGTTCCGCCTCCACGGCCTCACACAATTGAGCAAGCATACAACAAGGATGATCATCTTGTTACTGTCCGGTGGCCAATTCTGATTCCGCCACCTACAACTGAACCACGTGCTGTTGGTCCTCAGTTTGATCATCATATTGCGCACAGGCCCCAAGTTCAGAAGCCTAAACCAAGACTGCCAAGGCTTCCAGGTATTGCAACATCTTCAGGGTCATTCAATGCCAATAGCTTCACTGCGCACAACACCTTCTTTGACAGCGCCAAGAACCCATATTCCAAGCCAAGAATATCATCAGATAGGTTCTGGAGCCATCAACAGCGCAGCTACTACTCAAGAGTACTCTATGATCAAGGCCGCATTTTCCCTCATATGTGTCTTGACACTGAAGCTATTGCTGGTCTGCCCTGCTTGGAGGAAGCCCTTGACTGCTTCCGTGATGCTGGCTTACTCAATTTTGTCCTAGATAAAGAGCATTGGAATGAAGAGCTGCTTCTGCAATTCTATGCAACACTCCACATACGAGGCTACATCAGGGATCCGAAGACATGGGTCCTTGAGTGGATGACAGGCAATGTGCATCATGAAGCTAAAGCCTTTGATCTCATTGAGCTTACTGGCCTTCCCACTCCAGGAGATCTATATGAACCTGGCTGTCAACTGCACACCGAAGCCTTGGAGAGTATCTTTCAGAAGCGTCAGCCCAACATGAGCCAAATGCTCAGCATGATGAAGCCTCTGTCAAGTGATGCTGAATATCCTAAGGAATTCTTTGTTGAAGACCTTGAATACCTGCCGCGCACCATCTATCACATTATAAGGCATACTCTATGGCCAATCAAAGGACATTTTTCGTCAGCCAAGCTTGAAGGCACTATGAAGACTTTGGTCTTCTATATCTTCAATGGCATCAGCTTCAATGCTCAAGATTTCTTCATCAGGCAAATGGCCACGTCTGGCGCTGATCTATTTGGACTGAAATTTTATGCCCCTTGGATAATGCGCCACATCAAGTTGCACTCAGCTGTCACTTATCAACCCTCTGCTCGCAACCATCAGATTTTCTTGCCTGAGGTTGATATGTCAGTTGAAGCCATTTACCAAGAACCTGCTAAAGAGCTAGTTAGTCTTCACAACGTTGATCATCAAAGCTTCACTCAGCAGATTGAAGGGGTTCCAGCAGTCTCACGTGTTTATCCTCTGGCTGGCCATACTCGTCTACCTCGACACGCTGAAACCGAAGCCACTGAAAGCACCATCGCTCAAAGGCCTCAGAAGCGATCTCGTGTCCTGAACAACCGAGAGCTTCTTGTAGCCCTTCATCAGAAACAGGACAAGCATCACCTCTGGTTAAAGCATCAGATGCAAAGCCTCTTGGTGGATGTCAATCGCATTCGCAATCTTGCCACCGAGAATGCTTTTGTTGCTCATGAAACATGCAGGCGGTCTTGGAAGAGTTTGACCTTATTGAGTGCTGAAGCGGATCTTCAAGACGATGGCTTCACTGAGAGATTCAAGTTTGACAACACTCCTCCAAGGACTGTTGTTATGCGTCGAACTCCATCCCTTGAAGACTCTGAATACTCCTCCTCCGCTGCAACAATTGACGCCAGGGTGATCGATGATCAGGATGATGCTACTTCACCGCCTCCTACTTCAACGCGCATCGACACTGCACCAACCACTTCTGCACCGCCAAACGACAACACCGACCCTGCATCCTCTTTTGCTCCACCTGGGAACGAGTAGAGGCTCTATGTCTTCAAACCTTTTTGGTCCTTACTGACAAAAGGGGGAGAAGCATATGAGTTGATAGTCTTCAAGCGGGTCCATATGGGCGGGTGCTTTATAATTTGCCTAGTGTTTACAACTCTCGTTTTGCTACATTTGGTTCTTTGAGTTGTAACACTTAAACTGATGGTTGTCTGCTACGTTTTTATGCTACTTTGTAATGCGATGATAAATTCCGCATCTGCTACCTTATATCCCGCACTTAGTCATTATTGCAGACGTTCATTTTTCATTATGCATGTCATTATCTTCGACATATCAATTATGCATGATGAATTGTCTTCATAAGTTGAAGAGGATCTCCACAAGTACAACCTGCCATGTGCATTTGCATTCAAAGGCAAATCAACTATATGCACATCTTCAGGGGGAGCCTTTTGCTACTTACGAAGACAATACCTTATCCTTTACAATTTCACATATCTTTATCCCCGTTGAAAACTTCAACCAGTTTGTCATCAATCACCAAAAAGGGGGAGATTGTAAGTGCATCTAGTGCCACCTCTGGTGGTTTTGGAGTATTGACGACAAACCTGGTTGAGGGACTAATGTGTTTGTGAGAATTGTAGGATAACACAGGTAGTAGTCCCTCATTGATTCGGTTAACCTACCGGAGATGACCCCTAAAAATGTATGAAGACATTGATATCAGTGGTGGTATATGAAGATAATCATATTGAAGACTATGACAAGAGAAGACATTGTGTGAAGACTATGGAGAGCGAAGACGTAGATGTTTCGTTGTTTCCTTTTCTTCTTTGTTGAGTCATAGGAACCACCGTACTGTTAAGTGGGGTCCAAGTGAACTAAGTCAGAGTGACTGAAGTGATGCTCAACCAAATCCTATGTCTTCGAGCGAAGACTATGAGAGCAAACCTTATCCTGAGGCGGATGAGTCAGCTTTACTTGGAGCTCAAGTAAAGTTGTCGTGTGTGTTTGAAATCTGACCGTTGGAACACGTGTCAGTTCCCTAGTGACCCAGGGTCACTTTGGACAAATCAGGTCGGGTTGCATATTGGCTATAAATAGCCACCCCCCTACACCATAAATTGGTGGCTGCTCAGAGTTATTGCACGGCTTTTGTCGTTTGAGAGCAACCCACCTCCGAAGCATTTGAGAGAAAAATCATTGCGAGGACAAAGCCCAAACACCCAGAGCCAAAGAGTGTTAGGCATCACTGAAGTCTTTCTGTCTGTGTGACCTGAAGACTTATTACACTTGAGGATTGTGTTTCCTCCAGCCGGTTAGGCATCGCGTTCTGAGCATCCAAGAGTAAATGTGGATTGTCGGTGAACGAAGTCTGTGAAGGTTTGGAAGTCTACCTTGAAGGCTTACCAGAGTGATTGGGCGAGGACTAGGTGTTCTTAGCTCAAGAGGAACAAGGTGAAGACGCGGTCTTCTGAGTTAAATCTCAGCCTCCCTAACCAGACGTACAGTTGTCACAGCAACTGGAACTGGTCTAACAAATCACTGTCTTCCCCGAGCAACTGGTTCTATCCTTTCCTTCCCTTTACTTACTGCTCTATGTTGTGAAGACATTGCATGTTTGCTTTATCTGATTGTCTTCACTGAGTATCTACTTGTTGTGATTGGCTTCATTCCTTCTTCCTTTGTGATCACTACTGCCTAGTTGCTATTAGTCTTCATGCTTTCACTTCATTGAATACATGACTATGGCTTATCTAGTGTAGTCCACTTTCCGCTGCATACTAATAGGCTTGAGCTTATCGTTTGTCTTCGAAACTATCATGTTTTGAAGCATTTCATAAAAA